>OU612048.1:6839803-7285809 GCA_914767935.1 Coremacera marginata
ACAAAAAAACTACAAACCGAGTCAACAAAATGATTTCTAACGATCATTCTTGGTAGACTCTTTTAAGTGGATACGTAAGAAAATGACAGAATATATGAAGAATTTGATTCAAAAGTTTCAATAAAAAATCGACTCAAGTTAAAATAAAATAATTAAGACACGGCTAAATTCTACTATTACAAACCTAACATACGATCATAAATTTTTGTAAAGAATAGTTCACAATTCAAGAAACATAGCAACATAAAAAATACAAGATACCCCATTAAAACTGTATATCACAGTCTTGGAAAAGTAGTGGTACGAGTATTTGGCGAGCTTTATTGGCGTCGAGTGTTGCTCGTGTTTTGATTTGCTGAGAGAATGATCATGGCTTAAATGCATATTTAAAAAAACCATTCATGTACCATTTAGTATAAAATTGATTCGAAAAAATGTATGTAGCTAAAAATAAAAAAACATGGTTATTCAACAAAATACTAACAAGATAACTACCGTTTAAAATGGTCTAAAAAACGTGTTCTAATTCTTTCACCAGCCAAAAATGAAACTGCATGGCCAAATAACTGTGGTGTTCCCAACAACACACACATAAACGAACACGCCAAACACATATATAAAACACTTTACAAAAAACTACTTTAATTAAATTTAATTTTTAGATCCAAGCAATTTTTTTCGAAATATCAAAAATGTAAAAAATGTATTAAAGTTTGTGAAAAGTATTCATTCGAAAATGTTGTAAAATTAAAATATGTTGAAAAATAAAATTTCTTTAAATAAAATTATTGGTTTTTTTTTCCTACAGTTCTAACTAGTGTACCTATTTGATTCCCTAGTGCAGTGTAGTGCCTACGATTATGTTACAATTGGTTTCTTACGACCCGATTATACAATATTCGTCGAAAGAAACTAAATGTATACCTCGTGAGAAACTAGAATAACAAAGCAACCTGTAAACATTTTTATAAGCAATGACAAAAAGAAAAATTTGCACATTATAAGCTACCTTTTTATATTTTTGCTTATTCCATTTCGGTCTATAGTAATGGTATTCACTTAAGGGAGGGGGGTGGGGGGTAGTTAAATATAACAAAATACTTACAATTTGTTTCGAGTCTTAAGCTGAAAAAAATTTAAATGACTTAGTTCATTTCTATTTCGATATATTTTGTCAAATTTCCCATCATATTAAAAAACACCAATGAATTTTTAGATTTAAGAAAGAGATAACTTTATTTTTCTCATTTAATTTTAGATTTTGTATACGTAACTATTTTAATCCATTGATGTGGCGAATAAATAACTTGCTCCGATTTGCAACTACACCGAAATCAGCATCGTTAGGCAAAAACGAATGTCCACATGTCATAAATTTTATGTCTAAAATATCGGGGTTTGTTGAGCAGAGCCAATAAATTTTAGCATTGAAAGAAAAAGTTTGATGTTACGATTTTGACCACCGCAAGCATCACTGTACATTGTAATATGCTTACAATCAAGAGGTAGATTTGCTGTCAAATGTAACATAATGCATGCAGAAACTTCTTGAGATCCTCTGCCTCCTTCGGTTTCATCCCCCATGAGCATAAAAGCAGTTTTTTGTATTTACATGTATTGAATACATGTAGTATTCCGAAGTTATACATGTACATGTTACGCTTGTAATACCACCTTGTTCAAAAAGAAAGGTTCATTCACACTGTGAACCGGACTTAACTGTCCGATTCGAATTTTTCGTTGACATTTAATAAAGTGACAGTGTTTTGTTTACAACAACTTTTTTCGTGTCTTCAATTTTAACGATGGAAGAAAAAATCGAGCAACGAGTTTGTATCAAATTTTGTGTGAAAAATGGTTTCAACGCGTAAAATGTTGGTGAAATGTTACGGTAACTCTGCTCTATAGTATCAGAAGGCAAACAAGTGGTTTAACCGATTTGTGAGTGGCCAAGACGAAGCAGAAGACGGCCCTCGTACCGAGCGGCCATCGTGTTCGACTTTCGAAGAAAAGTTGAAAAAATCAAAGAAATGCTAGTTAAAAATCGCAAATTGACGATTAGAGAGATAGCAGAGGACGTCGGCATTTCAATTGGATCCGTTCAGAACATTTTGAAGAATGAGTTGGGCTTGAGACGTGTCGCTGCGAAGTTGGCACCGAAAGAACTCAATTTCATGCAAAAAAGAGACCGAGTTGCTATCGCGAAAGACATGCTGGAAATGGTGGAAAACGACGAATCATTCACCGAATCCATAATTACTGGTGATGAGACTTGGGTATACGAGTATGACACGCAAACCAGGCATCAGGCGAGTGAATCAAGCTCAAGTTTTTCTTCCATCGTAAAAATCGAAGACACGAAAAAAGTTGTTGTAAACAAAACACTGTTACTTTACCAAATGTCAACGAGAGACTAAAAAAACAAATCGAACAGTTAAGTCCGGTTCATAGTGTGAATGAACCTTTCTTTTTGAACAAGATGGTATGCCACAGATGTTGACAGTTTCGGAAACGGCAACGCTTTTTGCAAATCAAAAGTGCAAACATAGTGCTCATCTGAAACTATTTCATTTTTTAGTGAGTCTCTGGCTTGTTCTGCTTTTTTCAAGTGCAGAGTTTTTTGTGCTGTAACTGTAACTTCGGAACGTTCAGTTTCGCCCAAAATAGTAATTTTCATATTCATTTCATCACAAATTCTGCAGGTATCTTTGCTCGGTGACTTAAAATAAAAATTGAATTTCGGGCTAAATACACTTTAATTTAGTAATAAAAATAGTAATAAAAATTTTTTTAACAGGAGTCATATTTTCTGCAGAGCACTTTTCGACATACATGTCATACATTATACGAATATTTAAATGTGGATTTAAATATTTTCTTTCAGGGTTTTCCCTCCTAGTATTTCGTATTATATATACTATATATTTCGAATGGGAGACTATTCTAAAGTATTTCGTTTTGAATAGTCTTCCAGTGACCAAAATGAGGAAGAAAATAGTTCTCTGCTGCGTTCATCAACAAGTCCCTTACATTTCTTAGTTCATCCACAGTCAAGGCCTTTTACGAATGACTTTGCTGCAATTTTACGTCCTTTTTGGGAAATGTATTCCCTGCCCTGATTTAAATTGGTCTTTCGTACATTATTCTTCCAGGATTTTGGATTACTGATCCTTTTTCTTCCTCTATAATTTTGATTATCAGGTACTACGGAAGGTCCAGGTTCAGAGAATTGAACTTCGCTGATTGTGTTTATGCATTTAAAATATAGTATTAAAACAAAGAACTATAATTTAAATTTTAACAACTGTTACTCACCCTGTGGCACATCCTTACCTTCTGAAGATTCTGAAGGCAACACGTGATCTGCATCATCATTCTTTTTTCTTTAAAGATTTTATAGTACTTGCACCGTCCATATACGTTGAAAAGTGAACAAAACTGATTAAAAATAGACTTATGTTAGTCCATTTCAACTCAGAAAAATTTTAAAAAGTAGTGTCAGTGACTTAAACTTTTTAGTTGTTTCGTAAACGAAAATTGGGGTGGCTTCATTTTAAACAGCACTAGATTTTGCACATAATTCTGCATAGGATCGCATTAGAAAACGAAAAAAATTTTTTTTTGCACTTGGGCCACTTCAACTCTGAACCGTCTATATAAAAATCTCGTGCCACAATCTTTGTAGCCGAACTCCTCCGAAACGGCTTGACCGATTTCAATGATATTTTTTTTTGTATGTTTGGTAGGTATGAGAATATGTTATAAAGTTCTTTTCACACTCCTATGCAAAACGGGTGTTGCTTCGCCCATACAAGTTACAATTTCGATACAGAATAACTGTGGCAGCAAAAGTCACAGAACATTCAATTCAGAATGTATTTACCACTGATATCGTTTTAATGGAAAACTTGGACGGGGGTTGGACAAGGGGGTGTGACTCCACCTATATTAGCCCAATTTTTGATATCGAATTTCTATGGAATTAAAAATCACAGAACATTGAAACTCAGAATGTAGTTACTACTTGGTGATGTCTTTCTAATAGACAAGGGGGTGTGGCTCCGCGCGTATGAGCCAAATTTTTGATATCGAATAGCCTTAGAAATAAAAACCAAAGAACATTGAAACTCAGAATGCAGTTACCACTTGCTGATGTTTTTCTAACAGAAAACCTGGACGAACATTGAGCAAGAGGGTGTAGCTCCACCCATACCAGCCAAAATTTTGATATCGAATAGCTATGGAAATAAAATTCACAGAATATTGAAACTCAAAATTGAGTAACCACTTGCTGATGTTTTTGTTATAGAAAACTTGGACGGGCACTAGACAAGGGGGTATGGCTTCACCCTTATAAGCCAAATTTTTGACATCGAATAGCTTTGGAAGTAAAAAACACAGAACATTGAAACTCAGAATGGAGTTTCTCACTCAACTCAAATTTTCTCAAGATGTGTTTGAATGGAAAGTTCTCAAAAGATGGCAGTGGTCGCACTATAGTTGCACCCGTTTTTAAGAAATCATTAAAACTGTTCATGCTTCGATAGTAAAATACCAGGCTTGGTATGTAGGATCTATTGATCCAAGCGGCATTCACTATAAGTTCAAATGTGAACATTTAATAAATTACCGCCAAACAAATAGACACACAAAACTAGTTGGAAATAATTGGATAAGGGCGTGGTCTCACTATACGCCTGCTAGTCAGGGGACTAGCGCAGCGAAGCCCGCCGGGTATAAGCTATTTTCATATAAAAATATGTTTTGTTGCTGTTGTTGTTATCGCTGATAATGTTGTTTTTGTTGTCGCTGCTGCTATTACTGTTGTTGTTATTGTTGTTAAAGCTGTTGTTGTTGTTACTAAAGTTGTAGTTAATGCTTTAATTGCTGTTGTTGCTGCTGGTGATTCAGTTGTAATGCTAAATATTACTGTGAATAGCCGCAAAGAGAAGTTTGTTTATGAGCCGATCTAGGTACGGAAATCACTAATGGCTCTACTGTGAGTGCTGCTTGATATTAATTAGCTGAATCATAAAATCTCGGTATGTGCACGTAGAGTTTCTTCTTGACAGTGTTTGTTCTGGCCATTTCTGTCGTGGTAGTGGCTATTTTGTTAGCCGTTTTTATGGTCCCTGCTTTGATGAATTTGGTAGCTGCTAGTGTTTAGACGGTGGTTAGACGATATATATTTCAATTAGCAGCGGATAGTGGTGTGGTAACGTTGATTGTGTTTAAAGTTGGAACTTCAGCGAGTGTGTAGTTTTGGTGAGAACCGTGAGGTTCTCCTGGCAGCATCGCCAATATAGCATTAACTATTAAAGTGCCATCTTTATTTTTTATATTTAATTTAGTTAATAAGCATTTTATTTAATGAAATTTTATTTTTCAACATATTTTCATTTTACAAAATTTTCGAATGAATACTTTTTACAAACTTGAGCATATTTCTTACATTTTTGATATTTTGAAAAAAAACTTCAGCGTTTGATCTAGCGTTGGATCTAAAAATTAAATTTAAGTAAAGTAGTTTTTTGTAAGCACGAAAGGCCGGTGTGCATCGTAATGGCACCGTTTTCTACAAAGACGTCCAGCTCCTTGCGTACGCTGATGATATTGTCGGCAGAACCAAGAGAGATGTTACCGCTGCTTTCGCCGCTATCGAAAAGGAATCAGCCAAAGTGGGTTTGACGATAAATGAGGGTAAAACAAAGTTTATGCTGTCTACAAACAAGGGAGCGCGGCGTTTAGACTCCCACGCTTCATCCGGCAGCTATAACTTTGAAGTAGTCAAGGAGTTCGCTTACCTTGGCACCGCCATTAATACCAAAAACGAAATCAGCCTGGAGATAAAGCGAAGAACAATTATTGCTAAGAGGTGTTACAACGGGCTCAGTAAGCAACTAAGTTCCAGAGCCCTCTCTCGATCGACAAAACTAACACTCTACAAGACGCTCGTTCTACCTGTGCTGCTTTATGGCGCTGAGGCATGGGTAGTTTCACAAACTGACGCAGCCGCTCTGGGGGTGTTCGAGAGAAAAGTTATTCGCAAAATCTCCTGTTCGAGTCGGCGATGACTATCGCACCCGAATGAACCACGGGCTGTATGAGCTCTACGAAGACATTGACTTAGTTCGGCGTATAACTGTGCAGCGACTATGCTGGCTGGGTCATGTCCATCGTATGGACGATGAAGCTCCAGCGAAAAATGTGATCGAGGCGAGGGTCGCTGGTCAACGGCGACGAGGGAGACCATGCCTCCGATGGATGGACCAGACTGAGGAAGCCCTAACCGCACTTGGTGTATCCGATTGGAGAAGGCGCGCGCAAAGCAGAGGCGCCTGGCGAGAGCTGATGAGGTCGGCCGAAACCCGGACACGGGTTGTTACGACCACCTAAGTAAGTAAGTAAGTTTTTTGTAAAGTGCCTTATTATATGTGATTGGCGTGCTAGTTTACGTGTGTTGTTGGGAACACCATATTACAAAATCCAACAACCAAAAAAACGACTAGCGGCGTTTAAAAAGTTTATGTCTGAGTAATTGTTAATATACAAATCACATCATCAATTTTATCAATTTACTAACATAGAGATAAGCAAAACTTCTTAAAATATTTGAATAATTGTTGTATTCACAGACCTCATAAGTCTGGTATAAGTCACAGTAAAACATTAAAATAAATATTTTTACAGAATACTAGCTGCATACCCGGCGTTACTTGGGAGTTGAAATAAATAATTTTTGAATTCATTTGTCGATTTGAAAAAACTTTACACAAACTTAAGAAGGAATGTTGAGTTCAACTTTCAAGCCGGTAACTTCAGTGGAATAAGCAAAATTGTAGCTTCAACATCTTTCAAATATTTTCAAATTATATATTTTGTTCGATTGCTTGAACATTTTGGAAAAAATTTCGTAAAAATCAGACCGAAAACCAAAAAAAATTTTTGTCAAGTATTTATGTAAATTTTCTCATACATTAATGCACTCTTTTGACCACGTGTCGTCATGTTGCTGTAGCGTCCAATGTGTTCAAGCTACTAAGCTGGTGCTCAGGAGTTTATGTGTTATTATTGTTGACGTTAGCTTTGTGTGTTATCAAGCATGTAAATTTCTGGATAATTAGCCACAAATCAATAAAGTGCCACAACCCCTTCCACTGCCCAAAACTTAATAATAATTATATATTTCAGATGGTTTCGGACGCATTTTAGATTTTTATTTGGTAACTTAGTTCCTATGGTTACTATGGGCAACAGTTCCAAAAAATGGTCGTGGCTAAACTATATAAACGCGCACTTTTTAGAAAAAGAAGTGTACTAAACTATATCGTTTTCGAAAAAAAACTCACCGCCAAAATTTCAAGTTAATAGGCCCAACAGTCAATTTAATGATTTCTGAAAAAGTGGGCGTATCTATAGTTTTAACAGGTCCATTTTTACTTCAGTTGCCTACAATAACCATACGAACTAAATTACAAAATAAAAGTCTAATGCGACAAATTCCTTTTAAATATAGCATTTTCATTTATTTGCGGGCGGTAAAAGGGGGGCGTGGAAGCTTATCTTTAGTACAGCTACCGACAGTACATATGTACAAACTATATTACTAAATTTAATTCTTTACGACCAAAATTGTCTGAAAGATATAATTTTTATTGATTTGTGGGCGGTGAAAGGGGGTGTGGCAAAATTTATAAAACCTATGTAGCCTAGAAAAACACAACAAAAATATCTCCAAGGAGATCAGACTCTTCGTTCTTGAGTTATGAAATAAGTAACACATTTCTCGACTTTGTTTTATATAATTATAGATTTAACCCTCAGCATACTTTTTTATGGGTGTTTCTGACTATTTTCAAATAAAACTTATCAACCGATATTTGAAGATAAATCTCATTCAAAGAGCCTTACAGTGAACATAAAATATTTTAAGGGAATAAAAATAAACGGAACGTTATTTTAGTGTCCTGTAGAAATTATGACTCATCATTCCGTTGCGCATATGTTTGTGTACACGATTGCAAGCACATACACTACACTAAAATGGCATACAAAAAATTATCATTCTGACCGTTCAGATATTTAACCCTTTCTAGGAATGCATTTGCGAGAGATATAAACTATTTTCGACAGTTTTTATGATTTTTGTACGGTGGCCCACAGAAGGGTGGCAGATAGGGGGTTGGTGTGTACGGAAGGAATATTTGGGGACCCAAAATAATAGGACCAGCTAATATATTTGACCTCTCTAGAAGTTCAGTTGCGAGAGATATAAACTATTTTCGACTGTTTTTGCAGTTTTTATAGTTAATGTATGGTGAACCATTTATAGGGTGGCAAATAAGATCTAGGTGTGCTCAGTAGGAATGTTGACGGGTAAAAAATAATACGACTATTAATATATTTAACTACTCAAGGAGCCCGTTTGCGAGAGATATAAACTATTTTCGACAGTTTGCGTAGTTTTTGTGTTTTTTGTATGAGCACCCAACGAAGGGGGGCAGATAGGGGGTAGTTGTGTTCGAAAGAAATATTGAGGGACAAAAACTGATAGGACCAGCTCATATATTTAACCTCTCTAGAAGTACAGTTGCATGAAATATAAACTATTTTTGACAGGTTTTGCAGTTTCATGTGTTTTTTGTATGGAGACCCACAGAAGGGTGGCAGATAGGAGATAGGTGTGTTGCGAAGAAATGTTGAGGGGAAAAATAATAGCACCAGCTAGTATATTTGACTGATTAGGAGTCTACTTGCAGTAGATATTAATTATTTTCGACAGTTTTGCAGTTATAATAAAATAAAAATAAAAAAATAAAAGGACCAGCTAGTATATTAGACCATCTAGGAGTCTAATTGAGGGAGATATCAACTATGTTCGACAGTTTTTACAGTTTATGTGTTGTCTGTACGGAGGCCAAAAGAAGGTTGCCAGAAGAAATGTTGAGGGGACAAAAAACTAGGACCAGCTAATATATTAAACAGCGCGTGACCAGCGAGGGAGTGGAAAAGCGTAGCGTTGAACAAGCGCTGCGTCTTGATTGATAAACCCACATATCCCGATAACCTGGCACTATCAAGGCGAGTCGGTGTTGCCTAAAAAGCACTATTGTCCAAAATTCCCTAGTCTTTCTCTTGACGTTAAACTTGATGGGTCGCTCCGTGGACCTTGATCATGGAATGTGCGCAGGGCTTGGGTCCCACCGCATTACTACTGCCCAATGAAAAACAAACCAGCCTCGGATAAGAACCCCAATTACGTTGACGACCACCGCAAACGAAAAACGGACAATGATTTACGGATATGCACCTGGAACGTCCGGACCCTTTAAAAGGAAGGTATCAGTATCCAACTGGCGGAAGCACTCAAAGCAATAAATGCAGACATCACCACCATCCAGGAAATGCGATGGAAAGGGCAAGGCTGCTCTAAAAAAGCACACTACGATATCTACTACAGCTGCCATGCAGATAAGTGCGAATTTAGATGTGGATTCGTCGTTAGCCGAAAACTACGCCACCTTGTTTCCCGGTTCACACCTGCTAACGAAAGATTGACATCGATCCGCATCAAGGCAACATTTTTCTTCATAAGCCTTATTTGCGCGCACGCACCGACGGAGGAAAAGGACAAAGCCGTTAATGACGCTTTCTACGCTAGTCTTGAGGACGTATACGACCACCTTTCGGTCCATGACGTGAAAATAGTCCTCGGCGATTTTAATGCGAAAGTCGGAAGGGAAGGCGTCTTTGGCCCCACTGTCGGTCAGTTCAGTCTTCACGAGACCTCTACGAACAACGGTCTAAGACTGATCGACTTCGCCGCGACACGAAACATGGTAGTTAGTAGCACCAGATTTAAGCCCCTCGACATCCACAAGGCCACCTGGCTGTCCCCGGATCAAAAAACGCGAAACCAAATTGATCATGTTGTAATCGACGGAAGGCATGTCTCTAGTGATCTAGATGTGCGTACATGTCCGGGGGTCAACATTGACTCCGAACACTATCTTGTTGCAGCCAAAATCCGCATGCGACTATGCAATGCGAAGAACATACGCACAGGTATGCAACGAAAGCTAGATTTCGCTAAGCTGCAATTACAATGAACTGCCGAGGCCTACTCCGCTCAACTCTCGGTTAAGCTCAACCAACCAACCTCTGGAACTCCACTCCATGCGCGCTGCCGCTATAGAGTCATTGGTTTCCGGCACCTGCAAATTCGGAATCAATGGTACGATCAGGAGTGTCGCATAGCGAAAGCAGTAAAAAAAGTCAGCTGCAACGCGAGCCGTGCGACAAAACTACCGCGAAAAGAGGAAGGAAAAGAGGTGCCTTCTCAGATGCAAGAAAAGAGAGCAGGAAAAGCGTGAGCGTGAGGAACTAGAGGTATACCAGGACAAGAAGGATGCACGAAAATTCTATCAATAGGTTAAGGTCCAACCCAAGGTTTAAAGCCTGGAGCATCCACTTGTTGAGTTGAAAATGGAGATCTGGTTACAGATACGCAGTGTGCGCTGAGGTTGTGGGGACAGCACTTCTCCAATTTACTTACTGGCAACGATTCCACCAATGCCGCCCATGGAGAGCACAGTTCAGCACCACCAATCAACGATGACCGAGTGGAAGTGCCACCACCTAGCAATGAAGAGGTACGAGTTGCTATCCAACGACTCAAAAACAATAAAGCAGCGGGTGCTGACGGCCTGTCAGCTGAATTGTTTAAAGCCGGTGGCGATGAATTGATAAGGCGCATGCATCAGCTCTTCAGCAAAATATGGCTAGCGGAAAGCATGCCAGACGATTGGAATCTCAGCATACTTTGCCCTATACTTAAGAAAGGAGACTCAACAATCTATTTATTTATTTATTTATTGGCCAACAAGGCAATCTGCTTAATCTAACTTAATGATTATATTTTATTTTTATTTTAATTTATTTCTTCTTCCCTTTCCTTGTTTTGGTGTTCGAAGATGTGCGAATTGAAGTGGGCGTTATGAGCTCACCCAAATGGCATGATTTCACGAACACGTCAAAAAGGAGAGGCAAAAAGAGAATTAAAAGTAAAAGTCCATATAAGGTTACATACTAGAAAAAGGAGAGTAAGGAAGAGAGAGAGAGACTTTGATAGAGATCGCTTAAATGAGGATTTCGACATGGAAGGTGAGTAATGATCGGATATATTATTAAATACTCTGCAGCAACAGCTGATGGGTTCATTACTTGCATATGCAGTATGATGCTGATATTCCATGAACAGCCGAGTATGCCGTGTACGTCTTATAGGGTCATTGAGGGTAATCTTGTTAGAGACGTGTTCGCAGTTAGTTACACCGTTCGAAACATCGAAAGTAAAGCATGAATCCAATACCGTTCATCTTGTTGATAGTGGCATCAAATTTAATAGGCTGAGTCTGTGTTCACACGGTGGAAGGCTACAATAATCGCGGGGGTTATAAGTTTCTCTCAGAACGAATAGTACAAATTGCTTTTGAATGGATTCTATTCTATCACAATGGGATTCAAAAGCTGGATTCCACATAATGCAGCCATATTCGAGTATTTAGCGCACTAGCGCATAGTAGAGGGATGTAGGGACCCACAATCTGTGCCAACTATCGAGGTATCAACATAAAAGGCTCTCAAGCGTACTATGTAAAAGATTAAAGCCGATTACAAAAACACTGGTTGGACCTTATCAGTGTGGCTTGTGACCTCGAAAATCCACCATAGACCAGATGTTCACGTTACGACAAATTCTGGAGAAAACCACCGAAAATCAAATTGACACACACCATCTCTTTGTCGATTTTAAAGCTGCGTTCGATAGCCCGAGAAGGAATTGCCTATACGCAACAAAGTCTGAGTTCGGTATACCTACAAAGTTGGTATGACTTTGAAATATGACGTTGAGCAACACACGCAGCTCCGTCAAGGTTGGAAATTACCTCTCCGAAATCTTCAATACCGAAAGAGGTTTCAGACAAGGCGATCTACTACCTTGACATCTCTTCAACATCATCATGGAGGGGATTGTACGAAAGCTCGGTGTGCATCTTAATGGCAACATTTTCTACTAAGGTGTCCAACTCCTTGCGTACGCTGATGATATTGACATTGTTGGCAGAACCAAGTGAGATGTTACAGCTGCTTTCACTGGTGTCGAAAAGGAGTCAGCCAAAGTGAGTATGACGATAAATGAGGGTAAAACAAAGTATATGCTGTGTGCGGGAGTGCGGCGTCTAGACTCCCACGTTTCATCCGGCAGCTATTACTTTGCAGTATTCAAGGAGTTTGTATACCTTGGCACCGCCATTAATAACAACAATGAAGTCAGCCTTTAGATAAAGCGAAGAACAATTATTGCTAATAGGTTCTACAACGGGCTCAGCAAGCAACTAAGTTCCAGAGCGCCCTACCTCGATCGACAAAACTAACACTCTACAACAAGCGCGTTCTGCCTGTGCTTCTTTATGGCGTTGAGGCATGGATAGTTTCGCAAACTGACGCAGCTGCTCTGGTGGTATTCGAGAGAAAAGTTCTTCGCAAAATCTTCGGTCCTGTTCGAGTCGGCGATGACTATCGCATCCGAATGAACAACGAGCTGTATGAGCTCTACGAAGACATTGACCTAGTGCAGCGTATAACTGTTCAGTGACTATGCTGGCTGGGTCATGTTCATCGTATGGACAACGAAGCTTCTGTGAAAAAGGTGCTCGTGGTGAGGGTCGTTGGCCAACAGCCTCCGATGGATGGACCAGGCCGAGGAAGCCCTAACCACACTTGGTGTATCCAATTGAAGAAGGCGCGCGCAAAGCAGAGGTGCCTGGCGAGAGATGATGAAACCCGAACACGGGTTGTTATGGCCATCTAAGTAAGTAAGTAATATATTAGACCATCTTGGAGTCCAGTTGCGGGTGATATTAACTATTTTGAACAATATTTCAAAATTATTATTATAATATTATTATAATTATTGAATGAATTATGAATTATGAATTATTATGCAACCACAATTAAATTCTTTTCGCTAGCTGCTTTCTTTGTCTCTCAAAAACCGCAACACATACGATTCTTTTAGTGTAGCTACACAACGGATAAATGGCGCCAGAGTATTAAAATTTTACTATAGGCCTGTGAACACAACAACTATATCAATGTCATATATTTTGAGAAGTTTTCTTACTCTTTATGTTAGTGAGTTGCTAAATTTTGTGTTAATTTCTATTCTTAATTATATGTTACTAAGACATTGGCTTTTAATTGGTGATTCTAACTTGAAGAAAACTTCCGCAAGCAAAATCTAGGCTTGCACATAAAGCTTCTTCACTGATTATATTTTTGCTTGCGGACGTCATCCACAAATGGCCATAATTTTTGAAAAAAAAACCATCGTATGACACCATTCGAGAGCTTATTTTGAAGGGAACGAATAGTACTTCATGATAAAATTAGGATAAAAAATAATTACAGAACTGTTGTACACTCTTTATCCAACATCAAAAATAGCCATTTTTCGTATAGCTTGAAATCCTGGCATGATGAGCCAACTCTCTCTTTGGAAATTACCCTCAGCTGACCAATACAAGGTCTGCTCCCGTACTTTATGTACTTAATATTTTAAAACTGTCAAAAGCGTGAGAGCAAGAAGAAATCTCTAAAAAATAGAGCAAAATACGAAAAGTACGGAAACGCTTTTCGGCCTAAAATGGTGTAAATTGTCAAATAAAGTCTTTGTGTCTAGATGTGAGGTATCGGCAGTGCAGACGGCATGCTAATGATTTTTAAGAATATTGAAATTATTTGTCAAATTAACATAAATATGTTTAGTTTTTACACAATTTACTTTACTTCCATCCATAATGTTTCCATTTTAATA
Organism: Coremacera marginata; assembly: GCA_914767935.1. Lineage (NCBI taxonomy): Eukaryota > Metazoa > Arthropoda > Insecta > Diptera > Sciomyzidae > Coremacera > Coremacera marginata. The sequence goes on from OU612048.1 coordinate 6,853,683, forward strand.
GTTTTTATTTATTTTAAAGAATTTTTAATATTTTGCTGAATTATAAACAGCTGTTTATAATTTTTTGTTTGACACTTTTACCATTTTTGCTAGAAGAAATTTCTCGGACAAAAACTTGCAACTTTTGACAGGTAGGGGAATTTTTCTACTCTCTCGATTGCACTCTCTTTTACCAATTTTTCGAGTACGGGCACGCTTTTCGGACTAAAACCTGCAAAACTGGTAAATTAGACTAAGACTTTAGAGTACGGTAAGAGACCTACAATCACCACTCTATTATTTGCAGAACTTTGTTACTAATGTACAAATAGTTATTTGTAATAGTGTAAAAAGGGCTTGCTGTTCGTTTTATAAATAACGGTATATTTGAGGGCAAAGGACAAGCAAATTCTTAAACAAATATTAAATATTAAATATCTGTTTAAATATTAAACAGATAGCAATCAATTTTTCTGCATACTTACATTTTACCGTTACCGAAATCTACATTGTTGTAAGCTTAAAACATTGTACGTTTGTAATGCACATATAATTACTTCGCTGATTTTTGTGAACTAATTTTAACACCAACAATGAACAAAGGCAATGAACAAAAAAATAACGTATTGAAAGTTTTAGATATTTAATGCCGTGGTTATGATAGGCAAACATGTTTGGTGAGCTTTTTTGTTATTTGTGTCATGGTAGAATAAAAGAAGGTAGATGCATTTCGGACTGCGCTCTCTTTCTCATAGCCAAAATTGCCAATATCAATACAAATCACTTTTTTGTGTACATTTCCAATTAAAGCTTTCTCATCGTTTTAAGATTTTCTATGAGCTGTCAAACGCGTTGTGATAGTTACGGCAGTCTGCCTCTCTGAAATGTATATACCTTCTCTTATTCTACCATGATTTGTGTTTTACGCATAAAATGAGAATTAAGCTTTTCTCTCTTATGCCGTGGTTATGCTAGGCAAACATGTTTGGTGAGCTTTTTTGTTGTTAGTGTTTTACGCATGAAATGATAACTTAGCTTTTCTCTCGTACGCGTAAAACACTGACAACAAAAAAGCTCACCAAACATGTTTGCCTAGCATAACCACGGCATTATGCGTTAAATACTATTAAGAAAAAAGCTCACCAAACATGTCTGCCTAGCATAACTACGGCATAAGGGACTTTTGACCATGGATGAATTAAATAAGGTGTGCGCGATTTTTTTACCTCTCTCACAAAATGTTTTCGCTACGCTTGTCACCATTCTTGTACTTTTCTACAGTGCACCTCTCTCTATCAAAATTTCTTGACAAGCTTAGCAAGATTTGTAGACGTCACGTCCACCTTGTTCAATTCCACCATGCCTTTGACCTAGTTTCCAATAATCAATTGCGTTGTGTTTCATAAAATGTTTGCACACAAATGACTGAGTACTGTGTTTTACAAGTTTTATGTCAATTTTGAACGGCTAATAAACATATCCTCAAAAAGCTTCGTATGATATTATTTACTCTTTGTCTGTTGTCATTGTATAGAGAGCGATATCGATACATAGAAAAATTATCTTCTGTGTCAGCTGGAATTCAAACTTCGGATTTGCCGATTCACATGCAGCAAAATGTAAAAGAAAAAAAAAAAAAAGAAATGTCAGCTTGATACTGCTGCAGCTTCCACTGTAACTGTTGCTTCTTTCTTTTAAAATCAGCGTAGTATACTACCAAACTGTAAAAGAACTCTTAATATTATCATAAAATTTTTCATACTTTCATATCAATCCTCAAAATGTTGGCGGTTAAACAATGCAACTTAAACTCAACACACATCAACTTATCAAACATACAACAGGTAAAAATGGCTCTGGCGCATCTGAAACTAAACATTGGCAGGATATGATCTCAAAGCCGCGGCAAAGTATTGTGCAGTGGCATCGATTAAAACCGGAGTAGGAAAGGCAGCAGGGTAGTGCGTTAATGCGTTTTTGCTCAATTTGCATACGCATTACTTGGCGGACAGACAGAAAATGTCATGTATATAAGAAATTTTTGTATACATAAATATACAAATGTGTAGATAACACAATGCATTAACGTACATACATATATTGTGAGAAGTTAAAATGTGTAAAAACTTTTCGGGCTAATAAAAAAAAAAAATATATATATATTCTAATATAAAAGCTTACTTATAAGTTCATATTATACAAAAATGATTGAAAATGCAAAATGGTGAATTCATACATACAAAACATTAAGAAAGAGACCAACACAAAAAATAAAAATATATAAATTATTTTTGTTACTACGTTATAACACAAGAGAAAATAAAATTATTTTTACTGTTATTATTATTGCCGTTGTATATGCTGTTATTAGTTAAAAGATTATCATTATTATAATTATGACAAAATAAGGTGTAGTAAATTTAATAATATACGTATATGAATTTAAAACAGTAACTAAATTTATTGTATATAATGCACAAGCCAACGCCCTGGAGGCATACACTGTACGCTTGTTTTCTGCATTTTGTACTATATGTATGTTAATTCGTACAAACACACAAAACCACACAAAACTCGCACTATATTAAAGACTTAATTTATGATTTCAATGATTATTTCAAATGTTTGCCTACTTTTAAGCTTAAGACCATTGCTAATATCTAGGCGATGGTTATAGAGAAAATATTCCAACAACAACATCCATTTGCCATTTCAACTTACCCACCAATTGTATCAATAGAATTTGGCTAAAAAGCTAAATCTTCAGACTGAACATCAATGATTTACTAAGTTATAAAATTTTACATTTTTTTCGTTTATATATTCTTAAGACTTATTTTATATAACAAAAACAAATTTTAACTATTTATATGCTTAATAACACAAGGTTCCCAACTAAAACTTTTGAACAATATTAATATATGTACACCGAGAAAAAACTTAGGAAAAATTAACAATAAACTTATGCTAATCTATGCACTGGCTTCGATCGTTTTGAGCCTGTTAAATTCTTTGTCAATGCAGCAAAGTTTTAATCCATTGCATTTAATGTGGATGATTTTTTTTCAACAAAATTAAAAAAAATCTATTTTAGTCTTGGCAAAGTCTATTATTGGCAGATTATTTTTTCAATATTGTATTTCTGTCTTGGCATTCAACAAATTTTTAAATTACAACTAATAACCCCTTCGAAACTTGCCCAATCTTGTACTTGAACTCACGTCCTTGCGATTTAATCCACACGTCCCACGTGATATCCATTGCATCATAGTTAATGTATACATTACTACGATTTGTTTGCTTGATAATAAAACATCGTGTACATCACATTTGGAAATGACATCGATATTTTTATTTTCAATGCGTCCCATACAAAAAAAATCGACGTATCCAATAAATATATCGAAGTTTTTTAACATTTTCTCTATATTTCAATTTGAATAATTGATGAAACATTATACGGTGTGTTCTTATTGCTTTTTCTACTTTGTTATTTATAAAATGAAAAAGATATAAAGAATAGAATAAGTTCTATCAGTGGAACTAAAAATCGCAGTAGTGCCGCTAATAAAAATAAGAATACAATAATGAACATGCTTTACCTTCTCCTATTATATAATAACTTTCAAATTAAACCCAATTTATACAAAATGGGGAACTGTGATTTTAATTGTCATTTAATCTCAAATGGGTTTTCGTTTAATTGCCTCAATATACCTTTTAAATAAATTGCCGACAATTCATTATAGAATGAAACCTTAGTTTTATTGGTTTTAAGGCTTGTATTAGCCAATTTATGGTGATCGCGAATATAGCCCATTAGAACGGCTTTTTAGAATTTAGGGTCGTATTCCCCTGCTCCCGTTTGTCCGTTACTAACTGTGAGCCAGTATAAGTTGTGAAACTATCACTTTTGGAAAGGAGTTATTTCTTTTTTTTTCTATTTAACTAAACCAACGCTCAGGGGATGCCCCCTTTAAATGCGAAAGCATTGCGTTAATTTGGAAGACGGGTTATATTTAGTTGGAGGGTGGAAAGATGAAGTAGTGACAGTGAAGATTTGCTTTAAACCATTGTTGCTCAAAGGCGCACAAATGTGCACAAAAGCTTTTGTGCTTTCACAGGCATATAAAGGTCACGCATATAAAAAATCACCTCAGTTCGCTTTGGCACTTCAAACGGTGAATACTGCGTTACTTAGTTTTATTAATGTACGCAAAAATAATATATATTTTCGTGTATTTAATATTGTTCAAAATGATTTCTGGTAGTGATCAGATAAAATATTTAATTATAATGAATGGTTTTAATGAATCGCTATGTATACTTTGCTACAATTCACTAGTAAAAACAAGAAAATTTTTCCTAGAAAGGCATTACAGATAAGCACATGAAGTGTATGATTCTTATTGTGGTGAAGAGAGAACAAATTTGGTTTATAAATTAAAAAATTACTATTTTGAAAAAATGAGACAGTGGTGTAGATCTGCTCAGAATGCAACCGATGTTGCTGATTTAAATACGGAAAAATTGAAGGCTTCTTATGTCGTAAGCTTAGCCTTAGCCAAGAACTGTTTCACTTGTATTTAATAAGAAATTGAAACATCGAAGAACTGCCAACAGAAAACTTACACAACATATTTCTCTCAGTGAAGAAGCTTAAAGCTTCTACAATGTCTATGTTGTAGAATGAGTGCCACTGCTTTAAACTTACACAGATCAAAACTGCCGGAGAGCACGCTCACAGGGGCATTGTTCCACAATCTTACTGTGCGACTAAAAAACGAATTATCTCGGTAATGCGTGCTTCCCATGGTAGAACCTATACAAAAGGCTTAGGCAACCAACATTGCGCCGATGCCCAAGAGAACTGAGAGAAGATAAAATGTTTTCATATCCTCTCATATATATCGCACGTCTTTGAATTCAGTCCAGAAGCTCCAAATGAGATCTCTAAGCTCCTGCCCAAATGTGCAACTCTTAAAACTCCTTACATTGTAATTACCTATTCTATCCATTCTTAGTGCACTCAGACATGTCTCTTTTTCGATAGCAATCGCTTAAGGAGACAATCCATTGAGTTCTTCAAGAGCTTCTGTTGGACACGTTCTTATTACCCCTATGATTCCAATGCCTGCTATACTGAGCAGCTTTTTTAGCTCCTGTGCGTTGTTAAACCTTGGGCCACCATGCAAGTGTGTCATACGTGACCATAGGTCTTACAATGGTAGTGAACGCGCAATAAATAATTTTTGGTTCCACATTTTGTCATGCAAGCACATAGGACACGAGTTGTCCTGCCTATAATTAGATTCAAGTGAGTGTTCCTGGGAAGTTGCAGGTCAAAAGTCACCTCTAAGTACTTGACCTCATTTCAAAATAACAATGGCCTTACCATCTAGAATAGGCTTTTTTCAGATTTACATTAAATTAATAGAAAATTGTACTAGAATTGTCTTGTCAGATTTTATGTTTAACCCTTTTTCCTGACACCACTTAGAATTGCATTCTATCCGATATTGTCGGTTCATCAAAACCGAGAGAGTTGAAATAACCAAATCTTCCGCATAGCTTCTGATGTTTACACGCTGGCTGTTGAGACTTGCGAGGAGGTCGTCTACAAATAAGGTTCACAGAAGATAGAAAAGCTGCCCGCCTTGAGGGCATCTTATGATGGTAGTGATGGTGTTGCAAGTTCCACCAAGTTCAAATGTTATGATTCTGCTTTTGAGCACGATTAGAATCCATTGTATGATTAAAGGAGGAAAGTCTGCATCACCTCTTTTATCGCGTTATATGACGTGTTATCATATGCCCCTTGAATATCCATATAAGGCACATAACGGTTGGATCGTAGGGTTGGGCTTGGGGTTGGGCAAAAGGATCGTATTGGTTGGGCTATCTATTGCTGTGACAGTTAATTTGCAGACAGAAATGCAAACTGAATAATGTTTAGAGGGATATTCTTAAAACTAGTCTCCCTCACGTCTAGTTCCAGCATTTTGTCCATTGTCTTTAAAAAGTAGGAGCTAAGACTAATTGGTGTATACGATTTAGGCAGTTGTTCGAGCTTTTTGACCACCTTTGGTATAAAGACAACCTTAACTTTAGTCCATTCATGAGGAGTGTGGGCTAGTGAAGGACCGGATTTAAAAGTCCTGAATGAGTGGAAGAGTAATGAAATCAATGCCTTGCTTTAAAAGGCACGGGTAAATTCTATCAGGTCCTGGAGATTTGTATAGGTTGAATTTAGTTAAAGCGCAAGCACACTATCGGAAGTGGAAAACTTGCCTAGAAGACCTCTTTAACCACCGGTCACTGAGTGATTTGCCTCAGAGTCCGATGGGGCATATCCTGCAAATACACATCTCGAAAAATGCGTCCTCAATAAAAAGTGATGTGTTTCATGTACATATACCATTTGAGTGATCTTTTGACAGTGCCTCTTGCAGTAATCTCGCCACATGTTACTCTCTGATTTTCTTAGATCGGTAAAGCTTGCTTATATGGGTCCATTCCACCATCAGCTTAGCTTTATTGTAAAGTTGTCTAGCGTTTTTCCTGAGCTTTCCAAGTTTTTCATTCTACCAAGTTTATAATCTTCAAACGGTCAGCTCTCTTGGAATGCTAGCGCTATGTTTGTTTTCTGTTGTGTAGCCTCAAACTCAAGCTCTTGTCGAGTAAAAATGGGTAGAGTTGAGTGGTTTAAGTCCAGGTCTAGTGTATGCTTAAAGATTTTTCAATTAGTATTTCTTGGGCTTCTGAAGGAATGGTAGGTCCTCTTTCCACCCTCCAAATAACTATCACCCGTCTTCCGAATCAACATAATACTTTCGCATTTATAGGGGCCATCCCCTTAGTGCAAGTTTAGTCTAAAAAAAACAAAAAGGTCACCAGGGGGTGTCTGCAGATCAAAGCTGGTATGACAATGACCACACATGGAGACCTACCCACAGATATGCCACTTATGAGTAGAGGTTCCCATATTGAAGATGCTTAAAGTGAGATCGAAAATCCCCTTTATAATACTTATTTAGGTGACGCCTACAACCGTAAGTCGGTGTTCGCCTGGTGTAAGAAATGGCGTCAGCCATTTCTGTTTTGCGCTTGCTGGCGCCAGTTGGAAGCTCCAAGTTTCGTCAGGTTGTCCTCTACTTGGTCCTTTCAACGGAGATGCGGTCGTCCTCTTCTGCGTGGAGCGCCGCTGGGTACCGAATCAAATATATTCTTCGCTGGAGCGTCGTCTTCCATCCACTCAACATGATCTAGCCAGCGAAGCCGCTCGATTTTAATGCGCTTTACTAAGTCGATGTCGGCGTATAGCTCATCGTTCCATCGCATTTGGTACTCGCCATTGACGCAGATTGGTCCGTAGATTTTACGAAGGATCTTAATCTCGAACGCTCCCAAAGTCTTTTCATCAGAACTGCTCAACGTCCTGGTTTGTGCTGCATATAACAGGACGGGCATGATTAGTGGCTTATAGAGCGTGACTTTTGTTCGTCGATAGAGTGCTCTGCTTCTCAATTGCCTACTGAGCCCAAAGTAACACCTGTTGGCAAGATTTATCCTTCGTTTTATCTCTTTACTGATATCGTTGGTGGAGTTAATGCTGGATTCGAGGTAGACGAAGTCCTTCACAACCTCGAAGGAGGTGTTGTCAACAGTGACGTGGGTGCCATTACGCTGGGACTGTTTGTTTGTTGACACCAGATATTTCGTCTTATCTGCGTTTACTGCAAGACCCATGTGAATCGACTCTTTTTCTAATTTGGAGAATGCTGCACTGATTCGCGTGTGTCAATATCATCAGCATACGCCAGCAGCATAACACTCTTGTAGAATATGGTGCCGCTTTGTCTCAGATCAGCAGCTCGAATAATCTTCTCCATAATTAAATTAAAAAAGTCGCGCTACTTTAACTGCGCTACTGGTGTTACTCTGAGTCATCCCGCATAGACGGATTAATATTGCAGCTGTACCAAATTTAGACATGATGGAGTATAGGTGATTCCTTATTGGACTGTTGAAAGCGGCTTTGTACTCGACAAAGAGATGGTGGGTGTAGATTTGCTTCTCTATGGTCTTTTCCAAGATTTGTTGTAGCGTAAATATCTGGTTGGTGGTAGATTTTCCAGGTCTGAAGCCACACTGATAAGGTCTAATCAGTTGGTTTACGATGGGCTTCAATCTTTCACATAATATAATATATATAGGCGATATTTAAAAGACCCCCTTTTAATAGTTTTACTATTAGAACTGTTGCTATAAATTTAATTTAAGAAGTACTCCTTTTGTTGGTGTCCGTGCTGCTCCAGGCAGTAGGGTGTGCATTTATTTCGCATCCAATGACCCAAGGTAGGTTTCGCCCCCTGCAATAGACCACAAGGGCTATAACCTCTTCCGTTGGTACCTCTGGCACATCACCAGGCAATTACGCCGAGGCCAGTACCACCTCGTGGCAATTGCCCAGATGGACACTAAGTCGCCGGAAATGAGTTCTGAAAGAGGTAGAAATGTTATTCTGTTACATACCAGCAAAGCCGCCCTAGGGCTACAGTTTCTAGTGCTATACAGTACCTACTATCTGGGTTCAGGAGCCCTTTAACGACTCCAGAGTTTAATCACGGTTGCCGGGTAAAGGCACTGTCCAGGCGGTCTTTGAGGAATCTCCTACAAGGCACGTCAAATGCAGCTTTTGTGTGCTGGAGGATGAGGACAGAAGATCTGCCAATCACAGTCCTTCATTTGGGGCTTTTCTAGCCATCTTCTTACTCCTGTTGGTAGGCGCGGCACTCTTTGTGGAGCCCTTCTCCCACATCCGCAGTCGATCCTTTGAGGAGCGTCTTTGTTTGCTAATAGACATATTTCGTCTGCGTTTTTGGTTTCTAAGCCTGTAAGGTCGGGTAGAGGTTTGCTCGGAAGAGCGCGATCTTGCCTTTTCTGAAGAGCATAGTAGCTCATCCTTCTGTAGCAGCACGGTTGGGCAATTTAGATCTAAGACCCTTAATTTAATTTCACCCTTTTGTTTTCCAATTTCTTTAAAAATATGCTTTTGTATTGAATAAGCAAAACAAAGAATAAATGTTTAGAAAAATATATCGACGCATGGGAAAAAAACTTCTCATTTAAAAAAAAATATTAATTTTTACAATTTAATAAATGTTGCTAGAAAACTTCTCTGCTTGCCGATGCATCGAATCAAAGCATCAATATTTTTCAAACAAACAATCAAATAAAAAATTCTAAAAATAGCTTAAGTTTCATAAACCTTTGTATGCTTTATACAAAAATTTTTTAAATATCTATTATTATTACACAATTTTTGTTTTTGGTATAAAGTATCGATGTTTTCATTTTAAAACTATGTTAAGCTGGGACAAAAACATTTGTGAGATTACACATAAGTTCTTCAAATCAGCACAGTGTTTTTTTTTTTGTTCACAAAATATAACTTGTATGATTTCACTATGGTTTTTTTTTCTCGGTGTATGTATAACGTAATGAGCTGAGCTTTGAAAGTTTTTCAGTTTTAGTATAGAAAAATTAAAGTTTTAATAATATCAAAATTTTATCAAATAAATCTGCTAATTTTTCGCATGTTATATGAGTTATAAGCGCAAAAATTTCGAACGAGAAATTATTCCAAAAACCAATTATTTAAAAAAAATTTTTTTGCTTAAAATTTAATTCGGTTTGAACAAAATTTAACCGTTATAGGGCAATTTTTGTTTAAAATTTAATTGATTGTTACATTACAAAAAAGAAAAAAAATTTCTATTATATATTTAAACGGATAAATATAAATCATTTTAACAATTTTTTTTTATAATGCGTTTTTTTCTATATATAAATATATTGTTAGTTTTTTAATTAAAATCAAAAGTGTTCAAACTATAACCACCTTAAGCTTGACAAATTTTTATAATTTTAACATGGAAATGTTGCAAGTATTTTTAAAAAAAAACTATTTATTCAATTCCTGATTTTCACACTACATATCCATGATAGTTTTTATAACGTTTAAGTAAGAAAAGTTTAATGAAAATATGTACAAAAAATGCCATTCGTATTTACATACCAAAACGCACATACGCGCACATACACACACTCATATACATACACCCACACACCACTGAATTGTGTGCTAAATCAACTTAAATACTGTTTAACAACTGTTTTCAGGTGGCATGGTGAGCAAACACAATACGAGGATAGAAACAGATTTTGAATGTTCTTTACAAGAACGTATTGAGAGTCACACTGTCGAAAGTGACAGTGAAATGGCAGTATTTTACTACTACTGGATCGTGTGCGAGCTTTACACAAAAAAGTACTACTATTTCTATAGAATTGAAAACGTTCTTAATTTAATAAGAGATATGTCCCCAAATAATAAACTTGAGCTATCATATAATGCTAAATAAAACATTAATTTTTAACAAAAAATATCCAATAGATGGAATGTTCCTACTTGTAAAACTGGAACACGTCTGAAAGTTGAATCTATATCAATCTGAAAGCAATGTGTTACTAACATTGTATTCAAAATAATTATGGTTCTGGTTTTGTCTTTAATTCAATTCTGGATCGGTTTATCTGATGAGAAACCAATCCTTAGTACCGATTCTCAATTGCCTTCACCTGCTGGCGAAATCTCTCCCCATGTTCGTAGAGATTTTCTCGTAAGATTCACTTTTATTGTTCGCGAGAAAGCGAGAAACAGTCATACTTAAAGAATCCACTTGCTGCATTCCCATTTGAATTCTTTTCCGAAGAATCTCGGATATCGAAGATATCGGATTTGCGTTATTATTGTTGTTGTTATAAGAGATATATGCAATTAAGTGGAACCAAATTTTTCAAAAGGCCCTAACTCAGTATAAGAAGGCAAAAACTTTATAAAAATTAAGTTCTGTCGAATTTTTGTATTCGAATTTTTTGTAGACGAATGTTTTAATGATGTTACAATTTTTTTCTTTTTACTGCAGAATTTAAAGAACTTTGTTTTTTATCAATTTTTTTTCTTCTTTTATAATGTAAAAAAAAATGAGTTAGGGCCTTTATATATTAAAGTAGCGATATGTAGAATGTAAAATAATAGAGATTAGAATCGCCTGCGGCCGAAATTTGGCCATATCAAAATCGGGTTTTGTTTTTTTTTTCAGAGCTGTGTAAGATTGCAATCACTTGGAGCTGCATTCTTTGAAGTCCAAATCAATAAGTAAAATTTTTGATTGCAGTATTTTTTTCAATTTCGTGAATGATTGTAATGATTGTGACTTATTACACTACACAAAAATTTTCAAAAAAAAAACAACCGTGGGGTTTAATGACTTTTTTTATGTTTTCGAGATCACTGAAACCAAATATGAATTCAGTTTTCTCGGATCACGTAAGGTTTTCTGTGGAGGTGCATACAGGGGGGTAAGCCCTAAGCCCCTACAATTAATGAAACCAATATTTCACCTTTTGGGGAGGGCAGGATCACCAGATCGGTCGTGCATATTAACCCTGTCCTATCCTTCCCAAGAGGGAAAATATTGATTTCATTAACATTAGAGTGCATTGTATGGGAGCCCCACTAACGAGGGATCGGAGGGAATAGTCCCCAAGCAGAAAAATGTGCCTCTTTGAAAAGTAATTGGAGTCGGTTCTACATATTAACCCTCTGCTCCCCTTCCGAAAAGGGTAAACATCGATTAAATTAACTGCATGGGGTTAGGGTGCATTGTATTTGTGCATTGTACAGGATTTCCCCTCAGGAGGGGTCAAAGAGGATAGGAAAGATAGGAAGACTCCTTAGGAAAAAATGTTCCTCTTGAAATCTTGAAATGTCCCTCTCCTGCCCTCTCCAAAGGGGAAAATATTGATATCATTAATTGTAGGGCTTAGGGATTACCCTGAACCAGGCTCCAGGTAGAACCTTACGTGATCCGAGAAAACTGAATTCATATTCGGTTTCAGAGACCTCGAAAACATGAAGAAAGTCATGAAACCCCACGGGTTTTTTTCGTGTTGTACAGTGTTATTATTATTATTCATTCGAATGCTAAGCCCTTAAGGCTTTATAGCAATTAATATAAGACAAAATTAATACAATTAATACAAAAATGTAGAACTATCAGGCTTTCAAGTTTATACAGTTGTAATCCGAATAACTTCTTAGTAGTAAATAGAAAGATGTATTAGAGCGGTGCTCACATATGGCAGGTAGATGGATGGGGTCGAGCTGCACATGTGCCAGGCAAGGCAGACGAGGTCTTGCTCTGGATAATCGAAATCTAGCTATAGCGTGTATATCTACATGTATATGGACTAGAGCACAGCTCACACATGCAAAGCTAGACGTACGGCGCACAGTGGCTCAGAATAGGTTTTCATTGGCCAAAATTCTATAACTTTTGAACCAATTGAGATATTTAAGTAATATTTTTAACTGACAGATAATTCCTTGAATTTGTTGTGTTAAAAATTTTGTTAAAATCGATTGGGTACTTTGAGCTTTTAAAATGTTTAACTCTTAGTATAAATTATGATTTTCTTATTTTTTCAATCTACTCTATTTATTAAAAACAGTCTTATGTTGAATAAATAAAACATTTTATTATATATTATTAATATTAACATTACATAGCATACAACATTACATACTTATAGGGATGCGTTTAAATAAGCGTCATTCGAATATTTGTGTGAGTAGTTTCAGTAAAACGAAAAATGCTTCCACGGGGGGATCGTGGGGGTATAAAAGTGTATATAGGGTGAAAGAAGAGACTTTCACCTTTAACTAGATGCTTTCATTCTATTGATCCATTTTGATCCTTAGATTTCTATGCCACTAAAGTTGAAATTTATACAAAAAACAGTCATTTCGAAAACATTTCGTAACACCCAATAATTAAACAATAATTTAACGATAATAGTGCAACCAACCTAACAAAAAACAAATTCAACCCTCTATTGATTATAGTTTGCCAGCAATGGCCATTCATTTTCGATGAAAAAATAAAAAAACTCACCTTTTTCTGAAAAAAGCAAAAAGAGTTGTGTTTAACCGCATGCCACGCCCACAATTTTAGATATTTTGACCTAAATTTTTGGCTACCTAACTTTGGATATATTTGGCGCAAAAATTTTATAAACGGGTTACCACAAAAAAGGGTATTTTGGCCAATGGATTTAATTCTTGAGCCACAGTGCCGCGTGGCACTTTGTATTTTCTCTTCAAAATAATAATTTTTTTTTTGAAGTTGATACAGTATATATTTAGGCCAGTTGATCAAGTGTATTAGTGTATTAGTATATAAAGGTAATCATAAAATACAATGACAACTTTTTGACTTTTGATATATTTATTGACCAGCTATTGCTCAATTTATTGAGATGTATCTTTCCACAAATATTGTACTTTTTAGCACCGATCGAAATTTTGTTTAGTCTCAGCTTGTGCCTGGGGCGGACTTAGCGAAATATTGCTCGCAGAACTAATAATTTTTTTTTTTAAATTAGAAACACTAAAATTAGAATTAACATGAAAATTTTAAGAGTGATCGGACGTGGGGGAGTGTTTGGAACTGAGCATTTAACAAAAATTAAATCTGTTAAGTTCATTGCAAAATTATAAAAAAATTTTGTAGACGTTTGATAAAACCCTTTTTATCAATAATTTGTTTATTTGAAGCAAGACGTATGGTCAAAGTTATTTAAAACCTTTTTTTTTTGATATTTTTAAAATTACCCAATCTTAAGTTTTAAAATAATATTAGAAAAAATTTAGTTCGAAGTCCCCCCTCAAGCTGCCATTTTTATTATATTTTTAGTGTTTTCTAATTTTGAAAAAAACTGGCTAGTTCTGCGAGCAATATTTCGTTAGGGCCGCCCCTGGCTTGTGGTATTCTATATTTTAACGATGTAAGCTCATATCAAGGACGCATTTTTGTCGCTATTATTTTTTTTTTTTTTTTATTGAATTAATCTATGCTGCTCACCTGCCACCATCATAAAAAATAAAAAAAAACAGATTGTCTTAAAAATCTTCGAACGAGAATTATACACAGCGTGTACACAAGCACATTAACTATATAACACACTCATCATGTTAAATCTACTAAAATCTTGACAATATTGAACATTTTTAACTGAAAATAGAAAAACATAAATAAAGAATTTTTAATAAAAAGTTCTTACAATATATAAAAAATTAATATTGCACTATGGAACGAAGACAAAAAAAAATGAATAAAGTAACATTAAAAAAAGATCTTTAAAAAGCAAAAATAAAAACAAATTGGAAATAGTTAAAAACATACTTAAACGTGCCAAATTCAAAATGAACTTAGATATAAAAACAAAAAAAAAATGCTTTGTGAATATAAAACACTTAAATAACATATAAAGCACAAGCAACAACAACAACAACAGAAACGAACTATTGAAAAAACTAAGTTCTTATAATAATAATAGCTTATATACAAAAACAAAACCATCTTTTAAAATATTATTTATGATAGTTTTAAACAATAGAATTTATAAGTTAAAGAGTTTAAAAATAACGAATAATAATCCAATGTGCTATAGAACATTATTAAGAACTCCAATAATCGAACTGACTCTACACAATTTGAAAGAATTTTTATTTTATTTAAATATCTGAGCTCATATTGTCCGAAGTTTAGCAATAACGGAGTTTAAGAAACGCCAATTTTTAAATTTTTTTTACGTTATAAAATACTGCGTAAGCAACTTATTAAACCAGTCATTTTAATTTTTTGTATGCTCATGTCATGGCTTCGTCAAATCGACGACGGCCTAATTCAAACTCATTAATAAAAGGACCTGAGCACAAAGTACAGGGTTGTCAATATTCGAAGCGCCCATCTGGCAACACTGTAACTTTCCGCAGTGATGCCAAATCGACTAATGACATACCACGTTTGAAGCGTCATTCCAAGCAAATGTTTACAATGGAACAGTACACGCCACGCGAACGCTCTAAAATTGTTGAAATTTACATTCAACAAAACAAGTCAATAGTGAAAACTCAACGTGCTTTCAAAAAAATAAATAATGTGAAAAGTGCGCCTTCCAAGAAAACAATTTATCGTTTGTATGAAACTGAAAATCCACAAGAGATTCAAGAGGTACCTCTTCACGATGCAAAAGTCACTGTTTGGTGCGGCGTTTGTGCTAAAATGCTCATTGGGCCGTTCTTTTTCGAAGATGATAATGGCCACAGAGTTACTGTCAATCAGGAGCGTTATCGCGATATGATAAACAATTTTTTCATGCCAATCGTTCGTCGAAAGCGTATCAGGCACTACTGGTTTCAACAAGACGGCGCGCCACCACACACAAGCCGCACTACAATCGATTTTTTGAAGCAATTGTTCCCTGGCCGTTTGATATCAAAAAATGGTGATTTCGATTGGCCGCCAAGATCACCAGATTTAACGCCTCCAGACTTCTTTTTGTGGGGTTATTTGAAATCAAAGGTTTACGTCAACAAGCCAAAGACCCTAGAAGAGCTGAAAACCAACATCCGTCAAGAAATAACCGCCATTCCCATCGAAATGTTGAAGAAAACCATGGAAAATGCTGCAAAACGGGCACAATATGTCGTAAAGGCCAATGGCGACCATTTACGAGATATCGTATTCAAGAAATAATGTAAGCAAATCTACATGAACCCAATTAAATGATATTTATGACGAACAGACAAAAAATTGTGGTTTCTTTGATTTATTTAAAAATAAAATGAGCGCTTCGAATATGGACAACCCTGTACGTGCAAAGTTGAAATTATGCATATAATATTTTGTGATCACGCGTCGTCGATTCGTTTTGTATTTCAAAAGTTGATAAAGTCGAATGGCAGTGAGTCAAATTTTCTGAAATGGGAACACTAAAAATCAACTTATCGAGCTTTAAGTTTTTATTGTGAAACTTTGTAATTCAATAAAAAGTTAAAGTTCGAAAAGTTGATTTTTAGTGTTCCCACTTCAGAAAATTTGACTCAGTATAAGCTGAAGTGGGAAAACATAATATAACGTTTCAAACGAACGCCAGTTTTTAACAACAAGTTGCTTTAAAACAGCTATGAACATAATTAGCTCGCGAGCTAAGAGCTTCTTTAAAAATGTCTACGTATATAAACTGTTCCGCTGCAAAAAGCTTTCAGTCTGCAGGCAGACTTGAAGTAATTAGGGTCACCTCGCTTTGCCCAATTGATTTCAATGTAATTACGTTGTGTTTGTACACCGAAAATAACAAAAAATAAAGAAGCAATGCGTAGTTCTGTCATATTTGTTTACATTTGCTACTTAAAGAACGCAGCGCTTTTTATTCATGCAAGCAGAATCGTAGCTAGCAAAATATTGCTAGCAGAACTATCAAATTTTTTCCAAAATTAGAAAACAGCAAAATAATAATAAAAATTAATCCTTTCGTTTTTGATCTAATTTATTTTAAAGGGTGAAATTTGATAGTTTTAAATATATAAAAAAAAAGTTTTTCAAAATAATTTTGATAATAAGTTTTACTTCAAATAGAAAAATTATTGATAGACTTTCCCGAATGCCAACAATATTGGTTTAATGATTTTACGATGAATTGAATAGATATAATTTTTGTTGAATGATCCCAAAAATTACTTTAAAAGTCCCCCTACCCCTTCCTCCCCTCCTAAAGTTTTCATTTTTAATTATATTTTAGTGTTTTCTAATTTTGCAAAAAGTTTTTATGCCTGCGAGCAAAATTCGTAAGGTAAGCATTCATTAGCTGCATTCCCGTGGTCGTTGATCTAGAGCAGAGCTAGACATTCCTACACAACCACAAACTCGGCACTTATGTATATGTATTTATGCATTGAAAAGCTTTGTGCTGTCAAAAGAAAAATTAGTTGTGTGGAGTAAAGCTTCTAAAAAAGGTAATTGCCCAGAGTAAACATTTTAAAAAAGGTGGTTGCGCAAAATAATGTTTTTAAAAGTTGCTTTGATATACTTGTAAAATATTTAGTTTTTTTAGTGAATGGTAATGTTTATTATTTATAATAATGTTTGCAAGCAAAACAATAAGAGAAAATGCACATCTGAAAGCTCTAGCAGCGTGCGTATTTTTTATTACGTTTGAAGGGAATGCGCATCGACATCCTCCCCTCATGAGTTTTCAAATCATACTGAAAGCTATAGCAGCGTGCGTGTGCTTAAATACGTGTGACGGCAGAGAAAGCTCTTTGCCCGCGCTGCCGCCAGTTGATTAGCTCTGATCTAGAGCATGGCTCTATTTTATTCACAATGCAAAAACAAACATTAGAACGAGCTCTTTTCCTGGCTCTATTTCTGATCTTAAAATGCTGCCAAGCTTAAAGCATTTTTTCAAAATGAACATAGTTGGCATATCTGAAGTACTCTTCGACGAGTTTTCGTCTTACCGCTCGCACTCGTATTTTGACACTTCATCGCGAGTGATGCCAAAATGTAATAAAGTTGAACTAAAACTGTTCCA
Organism: Coremacera marginata; assembly: GCA_914767935.1. Lineage (NCBI taxonomy): Eukaryota > Metazoa > Arthropoda > Insecta > Diptera > Sciomyzidae > Coremacera > Coremacera marginata. Next base: position 6,871,167 of record OU612048.1, read on the forward strand.
CTGAGATTTGATCTAATCCAGTGCCACGGGAATGCAGCTATTGTTTTTATAGTATGCAAGCTTAAATGCAAGGTTCAATTATGTATGGAACAAAATATCGGCCAAATGGCCGCCGCGACCTCCGCGGCACACCTCCATCCGATGGTCCAAATTGACGCTGCCGTTAATGTGCCGAATTATCTCGTTCTTTAGCTCTTGAATTGTTGCTGGCTTATCGACGTACACCTTTTCTTTTAAATAACCCCAAAGAAAAAAGTCCAACGGTGTCAAATCACATGATCTTGGCGGCCAATTGACATCGCCAACACCATATAACGTCCACATTCATTTCTTCCAATTCGGGCCATCAACGACGAGCGTGAGAGGTGCAATTGTTGGGCACGACGACGAGTTGAGGTGGACGGCTCTTCAGTCACACTATCGCGAACAGCAGCAATATTTACTGAAGTACGAGCTGTTTGAGCATGCACTGTTGTTTTCACATCTCCTACAGACCCGGTTTGCTCAAATTTTTGCACAATTTTTCCGATTGTACGCACATTTGGACGATTAAATTGACCGAAAAAATCACGAAGTGCACGATATGCATTTTGATTTGAACGCCCATTTTCATTATAAGCCTGAATAATTTTAACGCATTGCTCGATTGTGTATCTTAACATGGTTCAAATTGAGTTAGTCTGAAATTGAGAAATGTCAAATGAAATGCAGAAATAAACTTGACGAATAGGTGTGGTTCACATTCAACATCGGCCCTTAAAATTTAACCACCCTTTAGTTGATTGAAAAAAAAAATTATTTTTGCCATATGCAACAGCATATTATTATAGCAGTTTTTAACAATATTATCTGAAGCTATTTTATTCTCAACGCGACAATTTCCTCGGAGCAGTGCCTTTCAGATAGAGCCTGGGTAAATGCGTCCCATGCTATAAATAAATTTTTGGGAGTCCAACAATTTTTGTAATCAAAATTTGAATGAACTAATTTTTTATTTCAGCATAGCCCGAAAATAAAAATGTTAATGCTCTAATAATAAAACCAAAAAGCGGTTGTACCAGGCTTAATTTAAAATAGTTATCTCAGCAGAAAAAAGGGAGTAAAACTGGCGTTTGTCGTACATCAGCTGTATAGAGGCCATTTTGAAATAAACTCGTCTAAATAAGAGTCGAACAGCAGCTGTACAGCGTAGGTAAAACAGGTTTTGAAATACTCTCGACTAAACAGGGATTGAACAGCGGCCGTTTGAAAGAAATTTCAAATGTTTCTACAACGAAATGTTAAAGTACACTCTACATCAATTGAAAGAATTTCATATAAGCAATTAATTTGCCGATCAAAATTTGCTTCGATAGACCATAGACCCAAGTATGGCCTAAGTTGGCATGCGATGAAGTTATATAATAGGTGGAGGTGAAGGTTGGTGTTGGTTGATCTCCTGACACAGACATTCATTTTTACAGCCCCACGCATACTATGTAAATCATGATGCAACTAACAAGGTGGTAGTGACAGTTCTTTTGGCAATCATAGGTTGTCAAAAATAGCACAAAGTTGAAAACAAAAAACGAAAAAAAAATTAAGAGTGAAATATACAGGCAAATGACAACCAATGATCGCCATTTGTGTGAACAAAGCTTGCTGTCACTACCACCTTGTTAGTTGCATCATGGTTATATTAACTTATAACCAGTATAGCAATTAAAAAAAAGACAGAATTGTGTGCAGTCCATGATATAATTAACTAGGCAGCACTGACAGTTCTTTTGGAAACTTCAAACTGTCAAAAAATATAGCAAAGAAGAGAGCATGCACAATCGGCCATTGCCTATTTTTTAGAGTTTGCAATTAACCAAACGTTTGCCTATTAACGCACAAATATATTTATAATGTTTTATTAAATTGTAAATGTCAGGAATAATTATTAGAACAAAAGTGTTTGTGTTAATTAGTGGAAACATAAAAAAATGTTGAAAATATTAAAGAGCAGCAATAGAACAACCTAAGCAGCTGCAGATGCATATGGCCGATATTAAATAAATTTTCATTGGCAACGAGTTTCGTGTTTATAGCACTGCATACAATTTCACATTATGAACTGAAAAACTTATCGCACAAGTCACACACAATTTTTTTGTCACCACTTTCATGATTTTAAATTTTTCGTTTATTTACACGCACAATCATTTTTATAATGTGTGTATGTTCATTTGCTGCACTTTTCGATGTGTTGGACTAACAGCTGTTTTTGACAAACGTTAGTTTCCCTTTTCATGAAAAAATTACAAATTCTCAATGCTGCGTGGTTGTTTATATCATAAATTGAACCGAAAGTTCACGAAGAGCTGTCACACTCGATTGTAGATCATTGCTGTAGCAGTCATAGCTTTTGATGTTGTAGTCAATTTTTCTGCATTTTATCCGAAAGGGATTGCGTTTCGGATCCGTTACCGACCCGTTTTCATATGAAATTCCTCTAAAAAACGCGAATCGCTTTTTACATTTTTTCAGAAATTAAATTAGTATTAAAGCAGTAATTAAAAACAATACCACTAATTTTATTTTTGGTGAAATTGGAAAAAAAAAATCAATCAACAATTAAAGTGCTGGCTTTGAAGTGAATAATTTGGTCATGTATCAAAGAATTGCATTAATTTTTTTTTATTTTGGTAAAAATAATTGTTGTTGGAAAAATATTCAAAACCAAAAATGGCTTTTTTAATATTCTTTCATATGGTATGCATTTTAAATTTTTTCCTTGTTTATTTTTATACATTTTGTATTTTTGTTATTTTTTTTTTTTTACATAAAAAGTAATGGTGTAGTGAAAGAATCATGACAATTTTTCAATACGTTTGTGAGTTATACTTTCAAATACTCCTTTAAACACTGCTACAGCAACAACAGCGGCACCTACCGGGTCAAACTTTCGACCTAAAACATCTACAGATCCAGCCGCACACACACACCAAATTGTCAGTTTAAAAGTAAGAAATCTTTTGTAAAAATAGCAAACGTTGGTATCACAAGCTAAATTCTGTGAGCCTTATGAATTAATGTATTATAACGATACTATGTTCAAAGGTAAAAAATTTACTGCGAACATTACAAAAAACGTGACAAATAACTTCAGTCTAAAATAATTTAAAAAAATTTCATAAAAACAGTTAAAAAAAAAGACACTACAAGATAGACCCATTCAAGGTCTCTGAAATATATGCAATTTTTTTCTGCACGACTTACGATTTTGAAGTAAAGTTATTTTTGTAGAATATTTTCCAATTTTTGACAGTGTATAACTTAAAAAAGAAACTGTTTTCGCAAAACAATAAACACAGTTTAAGTTATTTTCACGAACACTACTTACCTTCATAGCTTAAAAAAAAAAAATCGGAATCACAAAGGTCAGATTTTGCTCACAAATAGTCACATTGATATGGAATCATCGATATATAACATAGATTATAATTTTTTCATGCACAAAAATTTGTATGAGTGACCAACGATTCACCACCTATTAGCATTGTATAGGGAGAATAGACCGGCGAACCTTTCCCGTCAGCATGAAGCTCTTGACTCACACTGCTGCCATTATTCGGCCCTTGCTACTAATAAAAGCATAATTAAGGTCATCGAAACGACAGGTTCCCGCAGTTCTCCGAGTGGTAATTTGTCTAAGGATAGTCAGAAAATGATTAGGAAATCCTTAATTTGGCAAGGATCAGATCAGGTTAACTGATCAGTTGCTAATTTGAAACGTGACGCTCTTTTTGATATTAATCGTGATCAGGTAACCTTACTAGAGTTTATTTTCAGGTTGCGATATTAAATCTGATAACGTTACCTGAAAAGGTATCAGCATCTGGAATGAACATCTTGACATATTTATTTATTTCATCTTTGTACGATGCATATTAAAGGCTGTAGGTATTCCCTAAAATGTCCCCCAAAAACGTTAGCAAGAGCTTGGAAAATGTTTGTAATTACCCGCTATACAAACCGCGCAGTCAGACGTAAGTCTACGTCAAAAAAATAAGTACGGAATGAAGAAGGCTACTTGATACCAGCCTGATGAGGAAAGAACTGGTATAACTCTAAGAGAATTCAAAAAACGGTAAACTGATTACAACCTTAACAGTAGTTGTTAAAAATGTCATTAGTAAGGATCAAAAACCTGATCAGTATTTGATAATAATCAGGCAAGTTCTGATGCCTGAATTCCAACCTGATCGGAATAAAATAAGGTATACCTTACAAAAAAGGAAAAGGTTTCCTGGTATTAACCTGTTCATACTTCGCTTAGGATTCCTTAAGTAAAGATAGCTTAAAAAAAACCTTATATGCACCTGATCTGATATTAATAAAGCTTCCTTAAAAGGGTTACCCATATTATATACACATCAAATTCGGACTTAAATAAGGTTTTCCTTAACTGATTCTACTCGGATTCTCGCAATAGCACAAAATTCATTTTCATTTTTTCATTTCATTTGCTTCGGCTATGCTGTGACTGCGAACATTTTCAGGCGCAACAGCGAAGTCAAAACAATACAACAAAAAAGTTGAACTATCTGTTTGCTGCGAAGATCATAGCAGCACGACAGCAAAGCAACAGCAAAATAAAAAAGTCGGCTATGCTGTAACTGCGAAAATTTTCAGGCACAACAGCAAAGCAATATAACAAAATAGCGAAGTTGAACTATCTGTTTGCTGCGAAGATAGTAACAGCACGACAGCAAAGCAACAGCAAAATAAAAAAAAGCCTCAGATCGACAGTTGCTGTGCTGAGAAATTTTATACAGCAATAATAAAAAAGTCGAAGTTCGACTGCGTCTTTGCTGTCGTAACTGTTACTTTTCGCAATGCAAGGCGTAATAAATGAAACGAATAAATAAAAGCCTTTTTAATCGCTGCTTTAAAGTATTGATTCAAAGAAAAAATATTTGTCAAACATTTTATTTTAAATAATAATAAACCTCACTTCACTTCTTTTCACTTTAATAATCTTCACTTACTATTATTTTGATCCATATTGGTATAAATGGCATTAATATTAATAAATTTTGTAGGTCCTCTAATAGAACGTCTTCAAATAGCGGCAAATTGTTGATGGCTTCATTTAAAAATGTCGCATTTAGCTTCACTAATAATATATCTGCTAAAGCCTCGTGATTCATTCGATTGTGGTTGTCCGTAAAAATAAGCTTTAAAGAGGAAAAGGCTCGTTCTATGGTAACCTGTTAGAAATATATGTACATGCTTAGTTGAATGAAAATTGACATGAACTGGACACAATTATTGCTTAGCTGAGTTGGAGGAATGCCGAAACAAACATTGCTTAATGCTTATAGTTCAGGCACGGAATGTTTCCTTTCTTTCCAAAATTACAACACATTAGTGTCGCTTCACAGAAATGGAAGATGCAGATTTCCTATTTTTGAGTAAAAATCATTGTAAACTATCTTAACGGAGGCAGCACCGGAGGCTGCTTGAAGTTTTTCAGTCAGAAATGAATTCAGCATTTCTTCTGCTTCATCTTCGAAGTTATTTTTATTTGCCAATAAGACAAGTAAAATACCAGTAAAATATTCTGAAGCTGCAGAAACAGAATGTAGTTTTTCAGAAAGATGCTTCATGTAAATAACTGCTTCCTGTCTTTTCTGTGAATTTAGAGCTTGGTGAAACCTTGGATCCAAAAACAAGCACGAATTAAGGCTTTCATTCTCAAGTATTTTAGAAGTTAGCTTTTCAATGCTATCCAAAACTTTTTTTCCAATTTTTTTCGCAAAGTCCTTGTTCGAATTAATTTCAACTACTTTACTGGTAAACATTTTGCACTTTAGCCACTGGGCATAAAGTTTCCGTAATGGAAATGCTCTGCTTGAAATTTTACTTCTAGCAAAGGAGCGAAGATTGCGACATAGCACTCTATAAAGTCCCAAAGTTAATCGTTGTTGTCAAAGTTTTCGTCACAATCAAGGCATCTTTTGCAGCTAGTAATGTTTGTTGAATCATTTTCTACGTTGAGCCCCATCTGGTAGTACAATCTGGTTGTGGCATTTTAACGTTACTTAATTCGAATGCGTCCTTAAAGCCATTATTTGATGGTTTACGAATAAACTTTGTAAGATTTCTGCAGCTTAGTAAAAATGCCTTTATTTCGAGATCTTTTGTGATATCAAGAGCACATAATTGAGCAGTGTGGGCTGCACTCTACAAATATGAATGTGTTCAATACGAAGACTCGATGGGTTCTCCAGATTGTTGATATTATTCAAATATGTATTGCTTAAATTTTCTTCTACTTGTTCATGCTCCTCGCTCATATTGAAATTTGATAATATTTTGGTTGTTTTTATCATATTGGCTTCGTTGTCAGAAGTTATTGAAACTATCTGATTGAGGTGAACATCATATTTTTGTAATGTTTTTAAAACTTCTGTTGCAACATAATTTGATGCGCTTGCACCGGTGTCTTTTAGCTCTACCATACCCAAAATAAGAGTTCTGATTTCCTTAATAAATTGTGCACTAATTCCGAAAATATGGCGTGAGAGCCCTGATGCGCTTTCAATTTTTAATGCTAAAAGCCTCTTGGTCATTTTCATTTTCATGTGCTTTCTAATATTTTCAGCGACTTTGTTTAAAGTAGTTCGACAATTTTAAGCATTTAAGGTAATTCGCTTGCCAAGCTTCTCCCCTCACCCATCGTAAATGGGTTCTTTTCTCCAAAAAATTCTTAAATTTGGAGAATTAAATGATACACTGTCTTCGGTGACTAGTCCAATATAACTTTTAAATAATAACTTTTTATTTATTTGAACTTTAATATTTTGTTTTCTTGCCGAAATCGAGGGCGTTATGTCTGAATTAGATGAATGTGTTAGTTTTTCTTCGTTATCTAAGTCTATTTTGTGTAACTTTAACAAATGACACTTTAAATTATAAGGCCTGCTATTTGTTAATGCTAATTTGCACGTATTACACACCAGAGACCTGCATCAAGCACTTGAAAAATCAAGCTTTTTCAAGTTCTTGAAAATTCACTTGGTTTGAACTTGAAAAAACCAAGCAAAGCAAGCTTCGTATCAAACTTATCAATCACAAGCTTTACTGCTCTGCTGCGCACAAAAACTTGAAGCGCTTGAAATTTTCGGGAAAATTCTTGAAAAGATTGATATGTTCGGCAAAAGCTTATAAGCTTGCAAGTATGCCAATAGTTAAAATTGTTCAAATTGGGAAAGCTTTTTGCCTTGCGGGTCGCTGATTACGATTCTGATGTCAGAATATAAAAAGTTGTTTGGACACTAGGGTGGACCGTAACAATACTTTTTTGTGATTTTGACAGATTATGCCCTTTTTTGCAATCTAAGTCTGATCAATTATTTGGATTCTGATGTTATGAAGATGATGTTCTGAGATTATAAAGTTCCATATCTCGAAGAGGAAGAAAAATTGGTAAAATCTAACCATTTTTTGGGGGTTACTATAGGAGGAAGCATTTTTGAGACACACATAGGGGAGTCTATCACTCCCCCATTTGCACATTTTTAGAGGGGACGTTGAAACACGTGTTTAACTGTAAGTCAAATCGTAGGGAGGTACGTGTTTCGGTCCCTCAAAAATGCTGCCTCAAATAGAAACCCCCAAAAATTGTTGGTTAGATTATTATATTATTTGCTTTCCCTTCAAGATATGGAACAACATAAAATCGAAAGATATCGAAAAATCCTCAAAAAATTATCGAAAAATCTTCGAAAAAATAGCAAATATGTCATATCTCGAAGGGGAAGCAATATAGGTAAAAATTAACCATTTTTTGGGTGTTTCTAAGGGGGGAAGCAATTTTGAGACGCACAAATAGAGGGGTCTATCAATCCCCCATTTTGCACATTCTTAGGGGGCGACGTCGAAGCACATCAGATTCCAAATAATTGGCCCGATTTACAGCACAAAATATTTAAAAAAAAAAGCACAAAGAAAACACTTTTGAGGACCACCCTTATCAGCAACCCATATTTTTCACAAACTATTTTTAAAACTATTTATTTATTTGGGTACAACCTTGTGCTCAACAAATTTTTCTTTAACTACGAGTATACTATTCTTAAGCAAGTAAGTTGAGTTAGTTGAAAGTTCACAACCAAATTCAAGCTTTTTAATCTCTATGACGTACGTTTCAAGTCTGCTGCCGCTTGTTTTTACTTCGTGTCGTAGATTACGCATTCATAAATTTGGGCAATAAGCTGACATTGACTTGACTAATTTCAAGTTTACTTCAACTTGATTGGAAAATATCAAGTTCAAGCGTGCTTGTATTCATAAATTTAGCAAGTACTTGAAATTGCAAATGAATAGGCTTGTGCAGTTTTCTGTTACACAGCGCTTTCCCAATTTCGATTTGATTTTCGAAATACTCCCAAATAGCATTTGCATTTTTTTCGCGGAGACATGGTAGATTAAAAATAACTCCTAAGCACGATCACTTGCAGTAACTAACTGAACTTTTATGTTCCTTCACCCAGCTTCAAAGTTAAACAGTTCTTCGGCAGTTTGCGACAGCTTACGAGCAGCAACAGCAAAATTATAGGAAAAATTGTGCTTTGCTGTGCTGCGGCTTTGCTGTTAAAATGTGTGCAGTAAAGCAAAGCAAAACAGTAACAGCATTAAAACAATAGCTTATGCTGCATAGCGGCAGCATATTTTTTAGCACTGTTGCTGTTTTGCTGGCAGTTTTTTAAACACTGGTTTTAAGTTGTATATGTTGGCTTTTTTCTTAGTGTACACGATATAAATAAACGCTATTAAATAAAATATACAAAATATTTGCATAAACAAGAAATGCAACCTCGAATTTTTATTTTAATTTCTTTTTTTCTTAAGTTTTTTTTTTTCATAAGTATACAATTGGTGTATGCAGATTTTCTGCATCGGTTACAACATTTAATATATTAAAAATACAGTCAAATCCCGGGTAAAAAACAATATTTATTAAGAACTTATTTCAGGTTATATTAATTGTAATGCCGTTTTTAGATATAAGCAATTGTGAAAAAGTTAATTTTTTAAAATAGTCGTTCCTTGCAATACCAAAAAATAAACGAAATACTACGTATAAAAAATAACGATTAGTTATATGTTCAAATTCCATAATTATCGACAAAAACCACCTTATGAAAATTATCATGTAGTGTGCATTCGAGTTTGTGGATGTTTAATCAATAATAATAATAAAAGTAATAATAACAATAAACTATGAAACAAGTCAAAACTTACAAAATGTTAAAACATAAAACACATAAATAAAAAATTCATGCGATTTAGTGAAAATGGGTTCAATTTATTGAAATGCAAAAATATATATACTTTATGAATATAATTATATATATATATTTATGTAAACAGTATATCTATTTATATAAATATATATACATAGGTATATAAATATGTTTGTTAATATAAATTGTTGAGAATTGTTGTTTTTAAAAGTAAAGTCCGTTTAATTGAATTGCTTTATATTTGTGTATATGTATGTTTATGCATATGCATATATTTACTATATAGCAGTTGAATTATATATATAATATATATAGTCAAAGACAAAAATATTATAATAGTTTTACAATTAAAGCAGCTAAAAGTATTATCAGTTTAATTTTATAATATGCAAACAAACGTACGATCATATTAAATAAATTAAAAATAAAAAATTTGTATAATATTAATGAGACAACAATTAAACTGTTAATCTGAGCATAAAACGTTAAAGCGAAATATTAACATATTGAAGAAGCTGTAAGTTGAACTTACTTAACGAAATAACAAGCAAAGCAAAGCAAAGAATAGAAAATAATATAAACAAAAATAGTATTTAAATAAATACGTTTCAGATAACGTAAACGATCATTTAAACGCATAAAGTTAAGTACATTATATGCAAAAAAGAAAAAAAACGCGCTGCATTTTGTTGGTCTTAGAATCCATTTAGTTATTCAATTAATATATAAAAAAAAAAAAAAAAACAAAATCAAAACTGTATTAATTGATTAAAACTTTTATTCAACTAGTAGCTAAGCTAAGCAAGAATAAAACAAAAAAAAAAATCTGGAAAAACAACACGTTTGCTAACAACCAAAAACAAAATTGGAAAAATATGTATGAACCTTTTGTTGTACTATAGTTACAAGTGTTTGAGGCTAAATAAAAAAAAAATTAGAAATAAAAATGAAAAAGCAAAACAAAAACAAAACATACAAGAATACATAGAATTTAAGAGAGGTTTTTAAACAGCAACAGATGATGATGAAGATGAAGAAAAAAAAAATTTGAGATGAGGAAAAATGTTATAAATGAAAAATCGAAAAATCGAAAAATCAACCCACCTTTATATTACATATTTGTTATATACCTGTGTAAAGTAAACTAAACTAAAGTAAAGTAAAATTAATATAATCAGAAATATTGAATTATAAACATACAATATTGTATATATATACATATATATATATACACATTTATAAAAAGTATAACTATATATTGGTGTATATGAGTAGTAGGGCGGTTCGATTTAAAAATCGCTCAATGCTCTGTGAAAATCGTATTCTAGGGATCAAAATAAGAAACTTTGTCGAATGAACCATACCTCTAAAACGAATTCTGATGTCCCCCAATTTGGGTCGAACTTTTGGGTAGGAGCAAATTTTGAAAAATCCCACTTTGACCCATTTAGATTGCTCCAATCGAGTCCAAATGTATAACCGACCCCCACTAACTTTGGAGGCTTGACCCACCCATGCCAGTGGCTCACCCCCTGGAACCCCCTGTGGGGTTCCCCATACAAACATTTCAAAAAATCACCAGTTTTGGCACTTTACATGAAAAAATCAGCGAAATGGCTATGTTTTTTTTTTGGAGTTTTTTTCTCTTTAGAAATTTATTCAAACCTTTTAAAAAATGAAGGTATCACTGTGACACAATTGTTTTAGAGGTATGGTTCCTTCGGCAAAAGTTCTTATTTTGATCCCAAGAATACGATTTTCACAGAGCAATGGGCGATTTTTTTGCCTCCCCACAAATCGAGCCGGCCTAATGAGTAGATATATATAAATATATATTGATATTTATATATATATATTGATATTTATATATATTTATATATGTATATTCACATAAAAACATACATACGAGCATATTTAAACATACAAACCTCCGTGTATAGCTTATACCAAAACGAGTACAAGCGGGTTAAAGATTAACAAAATATTTTATTCAAAATGCGAACAGTTTTGTATTTTCGTATCTAAAATACAATTAAAATTTTTGTTGTATCTCGCATAGTCGATGCTTGATGAAATTGTCTAGGTCAAAAAAACTAAGCTTTTTTCAACTTTTAACATGCACTGTAAAAAACACTCGTCAACTGTTTTGGTACAAACTATGCAGCTATGCTAAGCATGTCTCAGCGCTACAATTTTCGTTTCAATGCTGGGCTAGAAATCAATAGAAAACCGTTGCAGCAATACGTACTTAACACTAAATCCTCTATCTGGAACAACATATCTCAACTACCTATGCCAGACGAGAAGCATGAACACAAAAACTTGATAAAAAACACGATTTTTAGAGGTGGTTTCAAACCATTCCAGCTCACGGATCATCATAATATACACCAAGGATTATTTTGGGGAACCCACTTGGAAAAACCAATAACCGAACCGAAAAATTAAACACGAAAACTGCAAGGTACAAAACTGAAAAAAAAAGAAAAATTATATCTTTCTTTCCATTTTTTATTTGATTTATAAAAAGAAAACCATATAAATGCAATATATACCACAAAAAGCGTGTATATGTAATATTTTTGATGTTTATGATTTTTGTTTAAATATTGTAATTCTAATAATAATTTTTATTGTCAACACGAAAAGCTTTATTGAGTATGTAATATTTTTTTATCTTAGAATATTTAGCACAAAACAAAATTTTTATTCTAAATAACTAAGCAAAAAATTAATAAAAAAAAGAAAATTTAAAACCATAGCATACAAAAATTATAAATAATATTTACTTGCTTGTGATTATAAGCAAAAACCTAAGAGATAGATGACACACACACACACGTATCTACTACGTAAGCAATACAACCAATAACAACAGACCCGCAAGCAAAACATATACATTGATATAGGTATATCAAATATATATATATATGTATATATATACATCAACCCAACAATATATTTCTTAAATAAAAATAGTAAAATTAGTAAAAGCATAAAGTTTGTTTTATTTAGTTTGGATTTTTTTATAAATAAAGGTAAGTTTTCAAAACCAATTTTGCAGCATGGATCCAATACTAAATAATATTTCCTCTTGTCCACGAGCGCGTACGTTTTGGTTAGACTTGGAAATGAGATCTCATTACTTGTTACTAGCAAAACGTACTCGGTCGTGGACGTGAGCGAGAATGAAACAGCTCATGAGCCGCTCACGGAAATAAAGGTCAGCAACGAAAACTGAGCAGTTATGAGAATAATTTAGCTCACAATAGAGTCCATTGCAACTTTTATGATTTATGAAGACTCTGTGAACAAAAGATTCCACTTAGATTATATATGGTACTGGTACTAGTTGGATTATTTTTTTAGGTTTTTTGGGTTCTGTGGACTCCTTGAACAAAAATCATCAATATTTTGAGACAAATATTTTTCATTTTAGGTACTAGTTGGATTATTTTTTTTTAGGTTTTTTTAGGTTCTGTGGACTCCTTGAACAAAAATCATTAATTTTTTGAGACAAATATTTTTCATTTGGGTAAATATGCTCTGATTGTAATATTTTTTGGAATAAGTTGGGTCATTGTAACTTTTTTGAGCTTAGTGCACTGACACCTTGAATATAATTTTTTTTTTTTGACAAATTGGTTTCACTTGGACAAATACGTTCTACATCAATATTTTTGGAACTACTCATTGGAACTTCCCAATGGTCTGTAAACATTGAAAGTGGAACCTATTTACCCAAGCGGAACCTTTTTGTCAAAAAATTTTTGTGTAACGTGTCTACTGAACTCAAAAAGTTCCAATGACCCCAATCGCTCAAAATTTAATCTAAGTGGAATCTATTTGACCATGTGGAACCCATTTGTCAAAATTAAATAATTTTTGTCTAGGAGTAGTCACTAAACCGAAAAAGTTCCAATGACCAAAGTCATAACAAAAATATTAAAAGTGGTAAGTATTTTTCAGAAAAACCAAAATTGTTTCTTTAGAGAGGCCACAAAACCAAAAAAGGTACAATGATTCAACTAGTTCCAAAAATATTGAAAGCGGAACCTATTTGTCAAAAAATATTTGTTCAAGGAGTCTACAAAGCCTTAAAGGTCGAAAATATATCGTCTTTTGTATAAGGAGTTTATAGAACCAATAAAAATTCCTTCCTTTGGAGCTCAACATTGCCAAAGCACATTTTTCTTACAGGGGCCGTTATAAAACAGTGTATATGCATGTCTCTTTTTTTATAAGTATATATGCATAAGTATTTTATTATTTACATAAATGTATATACACATGTATAAAATACGGTGTGGGTCCTAATTTCAAACGTTGTACAAATGAGCAGAGATAGTCTCCACCTGATAGTAAATTTGCGTATGACGCGAGATAATAATGTGATCAGGTTTCATACCAAAGCACAGACAGCCAGCATCATTATAAATATTTGAAGAGTACAACAATTTTGGCAAAAATACTAGAACAACAACAACTAATGTTGTTTACATTAACAAGCTTTGTGGACGAATTACAGTGCTAAATTACCAAGAACATATGAAAACAACAAAGTGGCAAGAAGAGATGGCTCCAAAAATTTTTGTTGTAAAATTGTAAACAAGAGTTAACAGAAGCTTCAATTTACACAGCAAGCCGAAGTAAGCAATAAATAAATTTAACATCTTTCACATTTTGCCAAGAACCAGTAATTTTGACTGGTCTTGGTATAGGTAGCCAAGGAACAATTTTATTTTGGTTTCAAGTAAGAAAAATAAAAAATTATTTTATAATAATATATCCAAAAATCATTACATATTATTGCGAAAAAAAAAATTATGTATGACTTAGGAATTTTGATCTAAAATCGTGAAACCAGTCAGTTTGACTGGTTGGTAGTTCTAGTGCTAATATTGATTCCTATTTGTCGAAAAAGGTTTACAAACCAGATTTTATAACTCAAACGACAAAACAAAAAAAAAAAAGACACAGTGTATATTAGAGTGGATCGGTCTCCATACAAAAAAAAAGTTCGAAAAGTCCGTGACTTATTTGAAAGCTTACCTCGAGAGATTTTCATCGAAATAAAAATTCTGTTTTTAGGCACCCAATGTGAACCGCCAATAACGTTTTTTCATCATAACTTTGGTTGCTTTTGTCCGATCATCAAAGGTTGAAATGAGCACTACAATTGTTCTACACCGAGAAAAAAAGGAATAGTTAAATCACCTAAGTCGGCTTAGGCAAAGAGAATTGTATGGAAATTATAAACTTATGCTTATTCACCTAAGCAATTTATTGTTTAACACATTGCTTTGAAAGCACATACTTCGATACCTTGCCAAAAAAAAAATATTTGGATCACGAAAAATCCAAAAGTACAAATTAAAAAAAAATAGCATGGATGGCTTAAGCATAGTTTTAAGCTATTTTCTGCAAAAAAACACACAGGTGCGTCATTAGACACACGAGAGAAGGATGGATTTGATTATTTAATGGTTTTTTTTTTTAATACGCCTGGCTGGGCCTGAGTGCCTCCAGTGGAATGCACACTCATGGAACTATTAAAATATCTAGGTGGACAGATGAATGACAGCGTTGAAGTTCCGCTGCCCGACTATAATGAAATCTTGACAAAGCCGCGGGAGCCGATGGTCTACCCTAATTCAGATGGTCTAATGCATTCACGAGCTTCTATGCAGAATATGGTCGGAAGAATGCATTCTAAACGATTGGAACCTTAGTGTACTCTGTCCATTCCACAAGAAAGGCGATCCCACTATTTGCGCCAACTACCGTGGGATAAGCCTCCTAAATATCGCCTATAAGGTTCTGTCGAGCGTATTATGTGAAAGACTGAAGCCCATCGTAAGCCAACTGATTGGGCCTTATCAGTGTGGCTTCAGACCTGGAAATCTACCACCGACCAGATATTCACGCTACGACAAATCTTGGAAAAGACCATAGAGAAGAAAATCTACACCCACCATCTTTTCGTTGACTACAAAGACGCTTTCGACAGTCCAATAAGGAGTCACCTATACTCCACCATGTCTGAATTTGGTATACCTGCAAAATTAATCCGTCTATGCAGGATGACACTGAGCAACACCAAGAGTGCAGTTCAAATCGGGAAGGGCTTCTCCCCCCTATTTGTTACCAAACGAAGTTTCAGACAAGGTGATTCCTTATCGTGCGACTTTTTTAACCTTATCATGGAGAAGATCATTCGAGCTGCTGATCTGAGACAAAGCTGCACAATATTCCATAAGAGTGTTATGATGCTAACGTATGCCGATGATATTGATATCATTGGTCATAACACACGCAAAGTCAGTGCAGCATTCTACAAATTAGAAAAAGAGTCGAGTCGCATGGGTCTTGCAGTAAACGCAGATAAGACGAAATATCTGGTGTCAACAAACAAACAGTCCCAGCGTATTGACACCCACGTCACTGTTGACAACACCTCCTTCGATGTTGTGAAGGACTTCGTCTACCTTGGTTCCAGCATTAACTCCACCAACGATTTTAGTAGAGAGATAAAACGAAGGATAAATCTTGCCAACAGGTGTTACTTTGTGCTCAGTAGGCAATTGAGATGCGGAGCCCTCTCTCGACGAACAAAAGTCACGCTCTATAAGTCACTTATCATGTCCATCCTGTTATATGCAGCACAAAACTGGACGTTTAGCAGCTCTGATGAAACGACTTTGGGAGTTTGCAACCTATTTGCAAACTCCTATTTGCAACCTAAGTCCCATTAAAATTTAGATACTAATTGGAATCTTAAAACTAACATCTTCCCAATATTCTCTACCATAGTGAACCAGAATACCGCTACAACTAAAAATACGGTGAAAAGCAATCTTGTATCGAAAAAATCTTCCACTTATCCAAGATGGGTTTGATTTAATCTAAACAACAATGAACCAACAATGATAAGTATCCGAATTTCATCCACTCCCTAAATCCCTCACCACTAACCGAAAGTGTCCATAAACCTATTTCGGTTCTTAATGTGCCTTGTGATCAACCTGGTAGCCCTGCGTCAATTTTAGATCCTCTACTTCCTCCAAAAGTCAAATTGACATAAAGTCTTGCGCAGACACTGCTCTTTCTCGTCTAAGGGAGTACAGTGTGTACATCAACGTTCGTTTGTATCTCGCTTATATGCATAAGGCCCCAGATTCAACATGCATTGAAGGAAAGACCAAAACTAATCTAAGAGTATTAACTCAGCAAGAAGGGCTACCTACCGATGTTGATGACTTACGCAACCTATTTGTATGCTTTCACGAGCAACTTGGCGTAACGATTGATCAAGTCAAGGCGGATCTAGACACCTATGGTGCTCACGACAGAACTCAACACGTGTCTCTTCTTCAAAAATCACGCAAAGAGCAGCAACAATATTATCGTCCCTAACTCAAATTGCTTACACATATTTTATCATAACTGTAATGGCATGAAAAGCAAATTACAAAAACTTTATGTTGATGCCAAATCATGCCAATTCAATGTACTAGTATTCACTGAGACATGGTTAAATGATACTTTCAATAATGAGTAAGTTCTTGACAGCAATTGGACTGTATTCAAAAATTATCGGGAGTACTCCTCAACAGGGCCCCTACTCTCTATTGCGATGCGACAAAAACGATTCGCAAATTTGATGTGATTTTACGGATTTGCGTACGTATCAAATTAAATTTTCGCATCGCATTGATTCGCGCATCGCAGTACAGAGTAGGGCCCCAGGTCTTTCTTGAGGAGCAGGAGTCCTGACAGCATCTCACAATTCTCTCTCAAGTGAGCTAATAGATACACCTACCCACAAGCTCTTCGATCACCGAATAATTAGTGAAACAACATACAACGAGCTATGTGAAACACTGTCCGTATTTATCTCTACTCTAAAAGAGGAAGATATGGTTGGTATTCTTGGTGACTTTAACCGTCCAAATATATCTTTTGTCACCGATGAAAATGACAACTATCTTCTTCCTGCTAACTAGGCCTGCGCGAGTTGCTTCGAGTTCGAGTCGAGTAGTGAAATTCGACACGATTTTTGATTCGAGTAATTCGGTTTTTCGAACAACTCGAAATTCGAGTAACTCGAGGAATTATCGATTAACTCGAGGATCTATTGAGTAGCTCGAGTTTTTTTTTTTGCATTTTCACTCTTAATAATACATACCCAGCAGAAATTAATGTTTAATGAATCTTAGGAAAGATATAAATAATGGAACATTAAAGACATAAGTAATTACAACTGTTTATTGGTTTTTACTTTTTTGCGATTTCATTTTGTAGACAGACACACTTTTCGATTTAATCCGAAAATAAACTTTAATTTTTAGGACATTTTATGTAAATTACGAGTACACTTAAAGCTGTTTATGACTTTATGATAAAGGTAAAAAATTTCACAAATTTGTGTTTCCATTCAATCAAAGGATTAAAGCCAAGGATGAAAGCCAAGCCAAGATATTTGAAAACAAAACATCAAGCCACTTCGTATGGTAAGTGGGCGTGGCCTTCATCCAATTTTGCCATATATCATAGAGATGGTTTATATTAAATATCAAAGTTTAAATGCAAAATTTGAAGACATTTCTGTATTTTTTGTGGATTTTTAATAGATTTAACATTTACAATAGAGACACTTTGTGTGGGATGTAGGCGTGGTTTTTATTCGATTTTTCCAAATTTCATAGCCAGGATTTAGATTGAAGATCAAAGCTTACGTGGCAAATTCAAGGCATTTCTTTAATTTTTATGGATTTTAAAAACATTCTACGTTTAAAATAGTCACTTTGTGTGGGCGCTAGGCGTGATTTTCATCCGATTTGGCCCATTTTCGAACTTGATCTTCCCATTTTAAAAATAAAATTATACTTTGAATTTCATTGCGATAGCTTTCGACAGACGGACGACGGACAGACAGACGGACACATGGAAATCGACTAAGGAGGTGATGCTGATCAAAAATATATACATTTTTCTATACCTGCCACGCCTCCTTCTTGGAGTTACAAACGGAATGACAAAGTTAATATACCCCTTACGCAGTACGCGTTGGGGTATAAAAATTCCGAGAGTGGTAAACCTGATTTTAACCAGGGCTACCCCGAAAATTTCTGAAAATTTTCACGCACTTAACCGTTCGGCCTCAAACGAAATATTTTGTTCGAAATATTTTTACAATTTTATTAGGGAAAAAGTTGGACTTAGTGAATTTTTAAATTTTGTAACAAAAAAAACAAGAAAACAATCATTATTTACCAAGATATTTCTAGCGAGAATGAAGTCGTCTTTGTCAAATATAACAATATATTGTAAATTAAGCATATAAATTCAAGTTTTGCCATACGAAACATAATGAAAAAACATTAAGCTATAACATTTATTAAGAATATTTATTCATCCTAATACCACTGCTATTAACAACGATTACTGTAGAGCAGGCTTGGGCATTCTAACGCAGTCACATTTTATTTTGTCTTGTTAGTATTGATGCGCTCTCAATACAATTTGCATCGCAAAGCGACATAGATCATCATAGCATCACCGTCACCGAACGACTGAATAATATTCTCTTGTGTTGTAAGCTTTGTGTACATGTGAAAAGTAACGCTCAGAGAGCGCTCAGTGAGCTATGGAGAGCCCAGGCCTGCTGTAGAGTTGAATGAATTGCTACCAGGGATGATATTGGCTTTACTGTAAAAGGGCCAAAATTCATATAAAAATAGGGCCAATTTGATATTAATAGGGCTTTAAGATTTAAAAATTGTAACTCAATATCAGAGGCCGTACCAATTATGCATCTATCTATCTATATATATATATAAAATTGTAAAAAAAAAAATCTGTACATGAAATACTTTTTTTAAATTCCTTTTGCGATGGACATTTTGAATGACGCTGAGTCCGAAAATCGCATTTTTAAAATTTTTGTCTGTCTGTCTGTCTGTTAAAGCATCACGCGAAAACCACTAAACGGATTTAAATGAAACTTGGCATATAGGTTCCTTATCTACTCTTTCCTCTCTCGAACACCAGAAGGCGCTGTAGTAGAAATATTTCGAAAAAAACCCGAAATTTTCCATACAAAATCGGGCTTAATTCGTCGAAAAACAATTACCGAAATTTCTACCGATTATGTAATTTTTTCTAGTGTTTGTTCCAATAAAATTAGGATCTTTTTTGCAAATACTTGAAAAGGAAGAAAGGCCCGAAAAATAACCTTGTAATGTAGGGCCGAAAAAAAATCGGGCATTTTCGCCAAATTAAAAACAAAAAGACGCATGAATTTTTGTTTATCGAAAAGTTAAGAAATTTCAAATTCATTACAATAAAATGGTTCGCAATTTTACGGAAGGTAAAAGAATATTGTTCCGTAAAAGAGCAAATCATTTTATCATAAAAAAAACACCATCTGAACCTTATCCGTACATGTCCATGGACCCCTTGTTCATGAATGTTGGAGTGGAACGTAAAGCTCGTACACTTTTTAGTAGTAAATACTTGTATACAAACAGAAACCCTTTTATATACTACTCCGCAATAAGCAGCAACTCTGGTTTTTTAAAAAATAATTTCGCTGTTTAGAGACGCTGTGATTTTGTTCAAACATTCTTTGTTCACATGCTATTTTTGTTTTATTGATTTTTAAAAAACAACTTGTTCTATTAACTTTTAAACGCGTGTATTTCATTTACATAAGTTCACAACAATGAATTACATCGAAAAACAAATAAAATCAATGAAATCTTTGCAGACATTTTTACAGGGGAATATTAATTTACTACACAAATCTGTTCTTTTATACTTTGATAATCTTATTTGGAAATAAAGACCGAAAAACTGCTAAAAACTTTGGTCGTAATTTCCATTTTCTGTCGAGTCTTATTTCCAAACCATTCTAGCATTATTTCTTTCTTTCGGGCGCAATTGTCATTTCAAATTCGGGCGTTTTTTCCGAAATTTAATGCTTCCAAAATATCGGGCTTTTTTGCCATTTTTTTCGGGCGTAAGTTCTAGAAGCCTTATAATACTTGTTCGTCGTCGTCTATACAAGCAACAATATTTTCAATTTAGAAGCAAAACCCTTTGTGACGGTGGATATAGGTTGTATCATTTTATTTTTGTCAAGCACTACAACGCCGCTGAATTGCATTTTGGAACATTTTTCCAAAAAAATTGTTAACATTTTTTCGTTTTTATTGTGTAAAAATTTTTTATTCTTTTCGTTTGGTGGATTTTTCATTTTATTTTTTCGGCGATTTTTCTTTGGCATATTGAAATCATATACATTAACCAGTAAAGTTTCTTTTAAAAAATCCCGATTTTTTTTTCGGTAGAATTTCCCAAAAGGGCCTAAAATGAATAAGAAGGGCCTCGGGGCTTTTGAAATGAAAAAGGGCCCAACATAGCCCTAAAAGCCCCCAAATATCATCCCTGATTGCTACCCATAGCTTCAGAAAGTATTTTCAGCTGATTTTTGGCTGTATGAAGCAATGAATGAATATTTATACCACTCTGATATGTTTTTCAGTATAACTTATATAAATATATTTTTTTTTTTTTTGTAATATTAAAAATAATAAATGTATATCCAATTTGTGGATATGCCTTAGCTAAGCGATACATTCTTATTTTTTCAAGCAACTTAAATGATAGTTTTGTCAACGTTATCGGGTTTTCCTGCCGCGATAGTCGATGATATAAGATATTGATATAAAAAGCGTTGTAGGAAACAAATAAGTATGAATTTTATATAATCTACAATACTGTTAAAATGCGCACATGTATGAATAAAAAATCATTTGCGTCTGATTCTTCTTTGTTTTTTTTATTCTTTTTTTTTCTTCTTTCTGTTTTTTGTTTGCTTGTTTGGCACAAACATAATAAAAAATAAATGGAAATCCTTGAAAAACTTTGGAAAAGTGTGGAATTATTTTATAGCACTCATTACGCCCACGTTGCTGTGATAAGTTTTAAAACTAAAAATTATTGAACTATCCCTCCAGCTGCCTTTGCCTCATAAATTGTAGAAATATTCTAACGCTATTGCTCAATTAAGAGCAGGCACACTCCAGAACACGCATATCCGTCCATGTCGATATCTTCAGCTTATCACTATCTTTCTCATCCACATGCAATACCTCCAGCTCGACCAGCTTTGATGGTGCGCAACAAGGTCGTGGCACACGTGTGCGATCCTGCTTCCAGATGAGACTTTGCAGCATTGCGTGATGGTGTGCTGGATTGTAGCGTGGTGGGCAGCGACCTCGACAGTAGCCAGCATCGAAAACCTTTGGCTGTATAATAAATTCAAAACCTTTGATATCTTTGAAGACCACCTGCATGGGATGTCGACAACAACGCTGATTGTCCTTATAACAATTAGTTTTCCGTGATGCCTTGTTGCCACCACTTCTCATTGCAGTATGATGGTGCTGAGCTGCTTCCGAGGATCGCTGTCGCGAGCGATGTTCACGATAGGTAGCTCCAAGTCGTCCTATAATATTGAGAACAGGTGTCAAATTGAATCTATCACTATCAACTGAGACAGCTGGTTGGCGTGCGTCTTCTGATATTTCTTTATCGCCGTTATTTTCATCTCCCTTAGATTTTACGTTGTTGTTATTTTGCTGTACCTCCATTGATAGATCATCAATAATGCGCGCACCATGACGATAGCAATTCTCGCACTTTACCTCTAAGCCTAGATTTGACTGTCTATTACTGAGCCAGCCTTCAACTGCCTTCGTCACATCAAATTCCAGCCAATGGCTATGCGAGTCATCAACTTTTGTGCGATCAAGTTCAATAACGATTTTGCGTCCATCTAGCCAACGGCGCCGTCCTTTTTCCAGCAGCTGATAAACTTTTATGTTGATGACATGCTTTTGTGGTTGTGTGGCTGTTGATCCTCTTTGCACATTTTTGCGTTGTTTATTCCTGGCGCTGGAACCTCGCCGTTTTACCGCCAGCGATGGGCTTGTGATGAGCATAAGTTTTATATTGGCCTCTTCGATATCGTTGGCCTGCAGTTGAGTAGCATTCAGATCTAGTGGAAACTGCAGTATAACGCTTGTTTTGTCGATTTGATTATGCGCCTTGCCGTGTGAAAAGGCTGCTGCACGCGTCTGCAAGTCGCGACGATTCCGAAAGTGGCGCTGCCACTCTGTAGAATTATGTACAATACTTAGCATGTGCAAAGGTGCATTCTCTTCCTCCCAGTGCAGTTGATCCATAGGATCTGACAATGAGGAGAGTTCGCGTTTTTTGCGCTGGTTGACGCGCTGCACGTACTCTTTATATTTAGTGACGTACTCATGCTGGCTAATATTCACCTGAAAAACATAACGGAGAAGACAGAAGATTAGGAACAAATTACAACAAATTATTACAAATTATAACCAGTTATAAACAATTATAAATAATAATTTATATTATGAAACACACATGTGTAAACACACATTTTTATGCTGTAAAAATGTATTCGTATTCCGAATTCTAGAAGACAAAAAATAACCTATTAAATGAAAACCTAACAACTATTTTACAGTAAGAACTATTTCACAGATAATAAAGTTTTTCAATTCAGGTTTTATGTTACTAACATTGGATCCCATTGAAAACTAACTGGGAAAGGTATTCAGTCTGGATTACCAGAAATCTAGCGGACCTAGACACAGAATACCTCCCAAACGCTGCATCCATTGACAATGCAGTTGAGTTTATAACGGGAAAAATGAACCAGGCTTTCAAGAAGTTTTGCCCAAAGTCTCGAAGTCGCAAACCTACAAATACGAGTTGGTGGACCAGCGACCTCAAAAAGAGGCAATCAGAGGTTAGGAAACTTCACCGGAAGGCCATGTCAAGCAAATTAGAGCAAGACTGGACAATATACAGATCCATGTTAAATGCCTATACTAGCGAAGTAAGAATAGCTGAGCGAACATCTTGGACAAATTTCTGCGAGTCCATTGAAGATACCCGTGAAGCCGCCAGACTTTGAAAAACTCTATCCAAAGACCCATTGGTCCCGGGATACCTTAAGAGGTCCGACGGATCCTGGACAGAATCCAGCCAAGAAACGCTTTCGCTACTTATGGAAACCCATTTTCCAGGTTGTAAAGAGTCGGATCAAAACGGAGCTAACAGCAACTTGGAAATGACAATACCAGAACCTTTACAAGAACTCCCCAAGGTCAACTGTAGAATGGTCGAATGGGTCTTTCAAGCCCTACAAATCTGCAGGGCCAGATGGGATTCTACCGGCCATGATGCAACATGCCCTTCCTGGCATCATGCCCTGGCTCATAGCAATTTTCACCGGTTGCCTCAGGACAGGATATGTTCCAAAAATCCGGAGAGAAGTGCGAGTTGTCTTCATTCATACAGCTGGGAAACCAATACACTCAGCACCAAAGGATTACAGGCCTATTAGTCTCTCTTCGTTCTTGATGAAAACGCTAGAGAGAATATTAGATCTTCATATAAGAGAATCTTTGAATGATACTAACCTGTGTAGTGCGCAACACGCATACCTTAAGGGTAAATCAGTGGAAAAGGCACTGCATGAGGTGGTTTCAGTCGTAGAAAGAACCCTTCATCACAAAGAATATACCTTAGAAACGTTTTTAGATATCGAAGGTGCATTTAACAATGTAAACACAGATTCTATAAAAAATGCTTTTGTAGACAAAGGAGTCAACAGTAAAATAACCCAGTGGATCTATAAAATGCTCAATAGCAGACGTATAAGCTCACAAATAGGTATAAGCGTGGTGAGGAAAGAGGTCACAAGAGGCACACCGCAGGGAGGAGTCATATCCCCCCTTTTATGGCTGATTGTGGTTGAGAAGATTCTCACTTCACTCAAAACTGGAGGAACAAAAGTGGTAGCTTATGCCGATGACGTTGCCATCCTTATATGCGGTAAATACCTGCAAACAGTTAGCGAACTAATGTCTGGGGCTCTGAATGAGCTATCGCGGTGGGCAGAATCGAATGGACTTGGTGTGAACCCAATAAAGACCGAACTCGTTCTGTTCACAAGAAGAAGAAAAATAGATAGTTTCACATTACCGAAACTCAACGAAGTAACTCTGAAGCTTTCCACGGAAGCCAAATACCTTGGAATTATCCTTGATAACAAGCTGAGCTGGAAACGCAACAGAGGAAAGAAGGAAAAAAGCACTGTGCGCTTTATACGCATGTCAGAGAGCATTTGGAAGGAAATGGGGACTGCGACCGCACATAATCCACTGGATGTATACAGCGATCGTGAGACCCATTCTTACCTACGGCTCTCTCGTATGGTGGACGATAGCGCACAAAAAGAGCTACCTTAGCTCCCTAGCAGGAGTACAAAGGCTAGCGTGCATAGGAGTAACAGGAGCCATGAGATCTACGCCACAGGCGGGTCTGGAAATAATGCTAAATCTTCTCCACATAGAAGAGTTCCTTAAGTGTTCGGCGACCAAGAGCGCGGTTCGCCTTAATGAATCACAAGCCTGGAAGAAGAACACATTCGGACATGCATCTATTCTTAATCTCTTTGGAACCGAGGAATCAAAAAGAGCAACCGACTATATCATACCCAGTGTGAGATTCGGTACAGAATACACCACATCCATCCCCAGCAGACAAGAATGGGAAGAAACGGCTGTAGAATGCTACGGCAATCTCCAATTTTATACTGATGGTTCCAAAATAGAAAACGGAACTGTATCGGGTGTATACTGTGAAACGCTGCAAATCAAAGAGTCTTACAAACTCCCTGATTATTGTAGAGTTTTTCAGTCAGAAATATATGCTATGGAAAAAGCTGCACAGGTCATTTACAGGAAAAATCTTACCCCCACAAGGGTAGTAATTTTTGTGGACAGCCAAGCGGCCATCAAAGCATTGAACAGTAAAACAACGAAGGCTCGAACAGTGCAAAACTGTAAACTGGCACTGAACAGCATCTGCAATACCCATAATGTCACTCTCTGCTGTGTTCCCGGACATAGCAATATTGAAGGGAACGACGCAGCAGATGAACTGGCAAGGCGTGGAGTAACCGCACGTACAAACACTGCTGATACAGAGGTGCACATTCCAATAGGCGTCGTCAAAAGGAGTATAGATCTTAAAGCCAGAGATATTGCTAACACAAACTGGGCATCCAGAGATGACTGCAACATATCTCGAAAGCTTTGGCCGGAACTTAATGAAAAGAGAACTAAAAGCCTTCTGCTTTTGGTCAAGCGGGAAATTCGGATTCTTGTTGGAGTTCTAACAGGACATTGCCCCATTGGGGTAATGGCTTATAGAATGGCCATAGCAGCGCCAGACTTTTGTCGAAGCTGCAAGTATCCGAAAGAAACAGAAACAATAACTCACCTCCTATGTGAATGTCCAAATCTACAGAATCGTCGACTCCGATATATGGGGAACAGATTTTTCACAGACTTGGAAGAGATAATGAACACAGCACTGCTAGACATCTGGAGGTTCATAAAAAGCACAGAATGGTTTGAGGAATGAATAGGAACAATGGTTTTAAAAGGGTACCACAAACATAAAAAAGAATTCGCAATGGACCTACAGGCCCCCGCGGAAGCGCCGGTAACGGTGCACGACCCTACTTACCTAACATTGGATCAAGCGCAGACCCGTCCTTGAGGCAGTGAGTGCCAAAAACAAATTTTAAATTTAAGAGGACAGTTGCTTTCAAAATTCAACAAACACAATTGCTTAGAATTCTTTAGTGGGTAAATTATTTCCACATTAACTTGTTTGACGTCACTGGTATCCATAACATTTATATTTGTCAACTAGCTTAAACCCGCCGCTTCGCCGGGTTTTCAAAAAGTTTTCATTCAAAAATTGATAGTGGGTAGGCTTGATTTTTCGCTACCAAAACGATTTTTTATTGTTTAAGTAATACTACAAATTATTAACCTTAAGATTGTTATAACATCTGATAGGAAATCGAAAACCTAAATTTTGGATTTAATTTTTTTTACAACAAAAACAACTTTTATCCAATTTTTTGGCTTAAACTAAAAATTTTTGAACATTTTTTAAAAAAATTTTTAAAAATATTAATACTTTGGTTTAGTAAAAATTTCAACTTATGTTTGAAGGATATTTTAACAAACAACATTTTTCAAAAAAAATTATTGAAATCCATTGCAAACTGACTGAAATATTTGCCTTCAAAGCTAAAAGTGTGAATTTCAAGTCGTTTTTCTCTCATTCTCAGCTTTCATTAATACTAAAAAGATCTGGTACTAAAATTTTTCACAGTTTTCAAACTACATACATGATTTTGGTATCAAATTGAAGGAAATTTAAAAGCGTTTATTGATTTTGTTCTCGTTTAACCGAAGTGCAATTTAATCCATGAGGGCCGAAAGAAAACCATAAAAAAAACAGACATTTTTAGACTTGAAGCAACATTTTGGTGAAAACTATGTATGCCATTGAGCAGAAATAAGTTATTATTGCATGCTAATTTTACTTTTTTTAAAAAACTGGCACTAAAACTTTTGAAATATTATGCAGTATTTAATGAAAATTCGAGACGCATATGTTTCCATATAGTAACATTGGTTGTTAATGGGTTAAAATAAAGTATCCTATTGCACTCTCTGCTGACCTATAAATATGTGTACAAAATTTTATAAAAATCTGAGTTGTCGTTTAAACGTGATGAGTGAACATAAAAAGTGGCTACAGATTTATTAATAGTATAGATTATTTCTGGGTTGTGACTTCAAAAAAGTGTTGCGTCTCGTATTTCACAGGACGTGCCGCATTTTGTATTAAATTTTAAATGTCTCGCCGGGACAAGATTTGTGCCGCATTTTAAAAAATTTTATTTGCGTATAATTTTTGGAAAAGTATCCACATATATTAAGGGTGATCCAATAAGAGCTTTCTACTTTGTTTTCTAAATAAAATACATAAAAATCAATGTATTGATGCAAATCTTTATTTGAAATGATAATTTGATTCCTACAACTCAATGCTTAAAAATTATTTCGTTCAAATGTTGCCCACGACTAGCTCTTAAATGTTCCATTCTGTGGGTCCAATTTTCGACAACTCTTCAAGCATATCGGACGGTATTCCTTGAATAACACGAGTTATGTTGGTTTTCAAAGCGTCAATAGTTTCCGGTTTGTCGACCTAAACAAGGGGTTTAACATATCCCCACTAAAAGCAACAAAAGTTCATTGCACCACTGACTGAACGCTCATAACGACCAAAATGATGCTGAAGAACTCTATAACATTCTCTTACTGATGACTGATTTTGGTAGTAAGTTTCTACAATAAATAAACGTTGTTCAGGAGTAAGTCTATTCATGATTGAGTCGTATTGAATACTGAACACAAACGTCATATGGACAAGAAATTTGACACATAACAGCTGTCCAAACAACCCAGTTAGAAAAGAGACCTCGCATTTGATCACCCTTTATATCCTGATTATATCAGAATAGCAAAAATTGCATATACATATAGTTGTCAACGTTCTTTAATTTTAAAAGAACTAATTTTCAGATGCACGTGTTATCAATAAATTCAAAAAAAGGTTTTTTAAAGAATTATTTAACCAATTTTCCACTAACTTGGAGTGAAATTTACTAATAGCAGAAATAGTTTGGTTCTATACATATAACAACTATACATATACATATAATTATTTCTAATATTTAATTTCACTTAAGCTTGAATTGAGTTTGATACCTTTGAAGCAGCTCCGAACATTATTAGCTCGCAAGCTAAGAACTTTTTAAAAAATGTATACGTATATAAATTCTTCCGCTGCAAAAAAGCTTCCAGTCTGCAGGCAGACTCGAAGTGCATAGGGTCACGTCGCTTTGTTCGCTAGATTTCAAAATAATTACGATGCGTATTATATTTGTTAACATTTGATACTTAACCCTTTCGGTAACCTTGTTCATTGTATACGTAATGGACATGTATTTGAAATGAGTGTAGCGCAATTCAAACAGTTATTTTTGAAAAAGAATGCATTGTAAACAGTGCATTGATCTATTCTTTCTTCTATTTTTGCCTTTCATTACGAGATTTATGTTTATAACAATAGCACGTGCTGATTCTATGGGAGCATGTTGAGCCGAAAAGAAAACAAACAAAGTGAGTGAAAGTTTTTTTTCTTCTTATTATATTTATAAATAAACCTATTTGCTTGATTTATTGTTTGATGTTATAAAAAATAAATGCAAAATAGTAGTGAATGTGATAAAAAACCAAAATTTTTGTTTTATTTAAAAAAAAAATTGAGTAAAGAGGTAATGTCGATTAAAATGGACATGTTATTATTTTTTATTTATTTTTTTTTTTTTTTTTATTTACTTTATTTAGAATGTGTTTATCATAAATTTAGCATTTCTAAATTTTTGTCATTATTATATCTTAAAAAATACTGAAAGGGTTAAGAAACCTTTTCAGCGTTTTTTATTCATGCAAGCCAGCGTTGTTTTAATAGTTTGCAAGTTTTAAAAGGGTTATTTTATATTTATTTTGTTTTACGGTTGATTTTCTCTTAACAAGGCATTATTAAAAGTGTCGAAATCCGGTTAGAACGACGCGCAGTGTGTCTGAAGCTCTGAAGGCTGCGGAAATACTCGATGTGTTTATTCAAACTATCATTGATGGTGATGTTATGAAAACTAGGATGTCGAGTACATTGTGAAGTTGTACGAAGTTCTTACTATCGAACAAAAATTAATCAAAAACAAACTCGAATTACAGAGTTTCTACGTTAGTAACTGCATATTTAGTTGCATGGAATGTAGGTTTATACATTGTTACTCTTTGTATATATTACTGTATGTTTTTAATGCGGAATGTTTAAGTAACATTAAAGTTATTTGTAATTGGTAATTACTGTGCACTTAAACACATACATACATATGTACATATTAAAAAACAAGCTTCATTTATTTTTCCGTTTTGTGCGTCGTCCGGTTAGTACGACGGAGTTTCGCCGGTCCCTTCGAGGTCGTTATATCCGGATTCTACTGTATTTCAGTGAAAAGCTTTAAGCGTTGCACATACACGCAAGCAGCTTAAGTTGGGTGCGTTTGGTCATCACTGCTTTAAAGCAGGGGTGCGCAAAATTATACATTCACATTTTTGTGATTGTATTGCAAAGCTTTTGTTTTAATAGTTTGCACTGAACGAAAAGTACGAGTTTGTTTATTCGTACGATCACAGCATAACGCGAGAATGATAGCTTGTCGTGTTCTATAAGGTTGAGAAAAACCTTAAAAAAGAATTGGAGCAAAAGAAATGCATGACTTGGTTTCTTTATTGCTCCAATATGTTTTTTGGCACGACTCAGCAATAAGCGTTCACAATGTTCGCAACCTTAGGCAACGCAGAAAAGAGCGGCCGCAACAGCACGAAGTTCGTACAACAACTGATCGTATCGAATGAACAAACAAACGCGCTAATGATATGTTGTCGTATTCAAAAGGCAAAGCAGAAGCAACCTTACTGCATGAAGTTCACACAGCGACTGATCGTATTATTTTATTCAGTGTAATAAGTTCTCACCTCAACTAAAAAGCTTTATCAATTGTAAGCTGTCGTATGCGTGTGAAAGCTATCCGCCCATGGCCGGCCTTTTGCGTACTTAAAGTCTATTTTACTATTCATAAGAACATGATAAAAATCTACACTTATTTACTTCATACAAAAGTGTTTTATTTTTAATATAATACAATTGTATAAGGTTGTATAATTTTATTGAATTTCAAACTCGTTCATCCTGTCAAATATTTTTTAATTAAATAATCAATTTGTTTTTAACAACTTAGCCCTTTTTCAATTGTCCCGTTAAAATTTTAAAAATTTTTACATGTTTTTACATAAACATTTTGTTTTTGTTCCGTTTTATTGAAAAAGAGATCTGGCAATACTAATTCAAATGAATGAAGGCAGTCTAGGCTAGTGTAGAATATGAAAAAAATCAATTACATAATAGGGGTATTCACGATGTGGTGTATTTGCCCTTGTATTGTGTATTTTTGATAAATTTGATATTTATAGTAAATTTTGTAAAATTACGAAAACAATATACACAGGTTTCAAAATACAAACCTGTAGCAAAAATACAACGACGAAACTCTAGTGTATTCTTTGTAAATTTCGTTGTGCATGTGATAAGCTGATCGCAAAAGCATTTCTACAAAAGATCGAGGATGCTGCCGGCTGCGATGTGAGTTTATTTAAAAAATGTAATATTATTAGTGAATCTTTCAAATATTTGCTTTACTTTGTAGGCATTTCAATTTATATTTCAAAACAAAAGTACTTACACAAATTAGCTGATTTGAAAAATACAAGACTTTATTGAAGGTTTGCTCACAATAAGTTGTAAATATTGTAAATTTTGTAAAAATTTATCACAAATACATCACATCGTGAATACCCCTTTAAGAATATATCATCCAAAGAAATTTTTAAAATTTCAATTATTTACGGAGTTATAGCTATTTTAATGACGCCTGTAACTTTGACTTTGACTGCTTGTAACTTTGCACAAACCTTTAAAAGCGTTTTTCTCTAAATTACTTTTTCCAACACGTTTGACATGATATATCAAAAATTTTGTTTTTAGTTTTTTTAAAAAATTTTAAATTTGAAAAATGCCAAAAAACTGCTTCTTTTTTCAAACCGTCGCCACTTCGAGAAAAAGATGTATTTTCCTTTCCCTTGTCCGAGATATTCTTACATTCTTACATATTAAGAATATTATTTTTCAGGTGACTAGAAGGGTTGAAATCGTGTCAAAAAGGAGGCACCATTGTTTTAGCATCCCACGCCCACTTCCTCCTAACCCACTCTACCAGCCTGTCTTTTTTCCATTATTAATTTTTTTAAAATTTTTTGTGTTTTGTTGAAATATTAATAATAAACGTGGATAGAAAAAAAAAATTAAAATTTTAAAAAACGTCCAAAATTGTTGCGTCTAGACTAGAATACTGCCTTAAAAATATGCTTCAATATGTTAAAATCCATAAAAAATATTCCGAAAAATTATATAAAACTATGAAAAATGACATAAACAAACAGAAAATAGCTAAAAATGCCGAAAAAATTACCTAAAATTGTTAGGTTGTGGTACCTGAAGACAATGGATGGTTTTTTTTTTTCATTTCAACAAAAAAGTTGACATGTCAACAAAATCCAAGTCCTGTTGATTATATTTGTTAAAAATCAACTTCAATACTTGGATTTAAAAAACGCTGAGCCAAAAAGTTTAATGGCATGTTTACAACTACAACGTTGTTCGAATATTATGCAAATGTTAACTCTATATGTAGAAGCAGTAGAAATGCTAACATTAAATTTGTACCATTAAAAAGAACAAATTATATGGCTGCTGCTCCTTTAAAACTCTTGAGTATCTTTGTTAACAACTGTAGCTGTAACTGTTTTATGTTACTTTGTCAAAAGGTCAACTAAGCACAAGATTAAAAACATTTGTGTTTTTTAGATCATTATGCATATGTGCATGGTAGTTGTTACGTTTTGTGTTGTCCCTGAGCCTTACCCATTCTTTGATGCACAAAATTTTTCCAATATTTACTTTCTTTAAGTCACTAGTATTCGAGTCAGTCCAAATCAACTTTTTTTTTTTAAGACTTGACCAACACTCAGGGGATGCCCTCTATAAATGCGAAAGCATTGTGTGAATTCGGAAGACGGGTGATAGTTATGTGAAGGGTAGAAATATGGAGTAGTGTCGGAGATTTGATCTAAATTTACACAGATTGAAACTGCCGGGAAACACGCTCACAGGGAAATTGTTCCACATTTTTACGCAGCGCAGGTTACGCGAATAACGAATTATCTCGGTAATGCAATGTTCTTTTGGGCAAAGAGGCAATGGTAAAGAGCTGGGCTTGGAGAGCTGCCCGAGTGGACCTAGTAAACCCACGAGCTGGTGGTGTTAGGCCATGTATCTCCCTTCAACACTTTCCATGGTAATACCTGTACAGAAGGCTAACCAACATTGCGGCGATGCTCAAGAGAGTTGAGAGAAGATGAAATATTTTTATCTCCTATCAAATTTATCGCACGTTGTTGAATCCGGTCCAAAAGCTCCAAATATGATCTTGAAGCCCCTGCCCAAATATATGAGCTATAGATCAAAGGAAGATCAGATGCATATCACTATGGATCGGTAGTTTGCAGGGTTCGTGGCATTACCCTTTTTTGGTAACGGCTGGACCCTTGCGGCCTTCCAACAAGATGAAAATACTCCTGTTCTGTAGGAGATGTTGAACAGGTTGCGCAAAGGCCGAGCCAGGCTAGAAGCACACGCTTTGAGCACAAGTGGTGGTATGCCATCCGGACCAGAGGCTTTGTTAGTGTTGAGGTTCGCAAGGACTTTTTTGACTGCTCTCGTACGAAAATATATCTCCTGCATTACAGCAGACGTACTTTCTGGAGCTGGAATAGCCAATGACGTCTGATTCTTTACTCTTTTAACAAATGACCAAAAGTTTTTGCTCCTTTTGGGGCAGAGAAAAACCTATTCTTGGATGCGAGTTTCGTGAAGAAACTTTTCACGTTTTAAAATTGCATTACAGCGATTCCTAGCCTCAATGCGAAGTCTTTTCGTGTCGGCATTCTTATCAGAGCGCCAATTATGAAAGGCTTCCTCCAACACTGGTTGCTCGAACTGCTTTCAAAAGAAAATTTCTTCTTTTGCTTCCAAAATGGCGGCCATATATGCTTTAATATCTATAGCGATATATGCATTTGTGTTAACTTTTATTTCTCAGCTACTATTATACATGGAATGTTGAACTAGAACCTTAATATTAAGCACACTTTGGCCTTTAATCTGACACATAAGAGATGCTAATTCATATTTAATTATTTTTTTATAGAAAGCAGTAAGTTGCAATCATAAATCTGTTTTTCTAGAAAACATTTCAACTATTTGTTTAAACATAAATTTTTTTCACATTCTGAGACTATCAACTTTTTGTTTACAGTCTCTTAAAAATTTGAATTTTGAAAAAAAATATTTTAAATTTATTCACAATTTAGTAAATAATAGCATTATATTGCAGTTAAAATTGTAAGTCTAATATTTGCTTGGTTTAGAACAAACAGCCCTTAAGCTCCGTAAAAATTCGCCTCATAGTATGTGCATAAGTTACAGGCCCGTAGCCAAGGGGGTTATAGTTGTTCAAGCCCCCCTTAGGGTCGAGAAAGTATGAAATAATAACGCATATAAAACTATTACATTCAAAATGTAATCTTTTTTTTTAAGACAAGCTGAGATAATGTTGTAAACTTACTTGAAGATGCAAAAGTTTCAACATTTTCAACGCAAATTTAAGAAACTTCATTTAATCAATGAAAAATTGTTTGGCCAAATGAAACATTAACTTTGCTTAAAAAAAGTCATAATAATCATATTTGAATTCAACTGCAGGAAGTATGCATATTAAAGAACCATTTTCAATTTTGGATTTTGAAGCTCAGAAAATCCCTGATATCTAGAAAAATATATATTTGAAATGATACCTAGAACGTATATAATTTTATAAATTGTAGATAATTAGCATGACATTCTTATACAATACCTAAGCTTATTGGACCCATACCTTTTAAAAAGCATTTGTTTGAATTTAGTTTTTTTTTTAAAATTTTGAAAAGCTGTATAATGCAAAAAATACAGGAACCACGAAATTAACAAATTAGGGTCTTATTCCCCCCTAAAGCGGATGACTAAAACAATTTGCCCATTCTATTTTGTTGCTTTTTTGGTATATAAGACCTTATAAATTTCCAACTTGTCACAACAATTTAGGCCTGTGCGAAATCTCTTTCCAAATTACAGACTTCAGAAAATCACCTAAAATCTACATATGCTTTTTTCGAAAAATAAATACTCAATAAAAAATAATTTTAAAACAATTATCCAGTTCTATGGGGATTTGATGATTTTTTAAATTATGTTAGCAAATTTTCATAAGAAAATTAAGAAGTGCATTTTTTTAAACTTCGACATTTTTAAAAACAATTTAGAAGTTGAAAAAATTTAATTTTTTTTTTTTTTTTATTTTGCAAATAATTTCAATTTAAATCCACGACAGAAAAATACTAAAATATCCAAAAAAAAAAAGTTACTGCTTAATTCTTTTTATAAAAATGTATCCAGCTGAGTAATGGTTTCAAACAAAAGTCTTATTTTGATGTGATAACTCAAAACATATATTGGCTATAAGATATTTTTTCTGTGCAAAGACCAGTTTTCGAACAACGGCAACGGTTTATATGACTTTTTTCGGAGTCGATTCCTCTGCTCAAATAATTGACAAAGAAATATAGTGTTATTGTTTTTGGGAATTGTATGGGTTTATCAGTCATGATAACAAATTTTTATGAGAAAATGGAACATTTCAATTTCTAAAGATTTTAAAATATTTTCTTTTGAATATAAATCAAATTGTCGAAACCGTTTTCGAGAAAAGTGATATTTTGACCTTTAACGATAACTCGAACTAGGCTTCACACAGGTCCATATACTTGTACACAAGACAAGCTAGGGATCAATAGAGGCGTAAAGTAGCCAAAAAGAAACCAAATATAAAGACTATAATTTTTTGGTTCTCCTGTTTATAAAAGTATTAGTGAAATTTTGTGATAGGCTTTTTTAATTTTTGACAATTAAACGATAGTTAAAAATTTTCAGTTTGGACCACTTCTCAAAAATTAAAGATAAAAATCCAAAAGATAGTACTTGTCATCCCCTTTATGGTCATTAAAAAACATGTATATTCACGAATAGTCTTAAAAGAAAACGGTTTTGCTTGGAAAATTTTCCATATCCTCGCCTTTTATTTTTTACTACTCTACATTTACTAATCTACTTACAGATTTATTTAACAAAATCCCTCCCCCTCTAAGGTGAATCCTGGCTACGGGCCTGATTCGTTATATGGCTTTTTTCCAATTTCAATGACAGATGGTAGTTGATTGGCTCCAAATGTCAAAAAAAAATACTCTGTATTTTTTTCAGATTTTTAAATTGAACCTTAAGTCTCCCTATTTGCCCATATTTTATTTAATTCATCATTCTGTGTATAATAGGAGCTGAGAAATATAAGTTGCTATAGGAAGAAAAGAAAATATGGTTGCCATCTTAAAAGAAGAAGAACAATTTTTGGAAAGCATTTCTGAGATTCGAATATATTGGGCAAAGGATTATACAAATATCTCCTTTTAAAAATGGTCGAACAACCAGTGTTGGATCAACGACTCTAAAGACAGTCGTAATAACGAACACACGTGTTTTTCTAACTGTAGCCAATACACAGCAATTAATTTTTACAATAAATAAAAGCAAAAAATTATTTTATAAACAAAGTTTAAAATTGACGGCACTATAGGACAATTGACACCGTCATTCTATAATATCGAGAGAACCAACTTGACTTCGACTTAGTGACAAGTATTCAATGCGTACTGATGCACTGAAAGACAGGAAGTAAACATTCATTTCATTAATATCAACTGAACCTAGTTGTTTTTTTTTTTTTGTAGCTACACCTAAGCATCTAACATATTCAAAAATGTTTCAGTTCATAGAATTTTTGCTTTGACTTGCGAATAATTGTGGTGCTATTCCTTACAATATGAAATGTTTCCTACAATATGGAACAGCAGGCGATTGTTGGGGAATGTCTCCAAATTGTGTGTTTGCTTTTTTTGCTGTTTACTGGCTTCAGTGGAAACATTGAATAGAAAACCATTCAAATTTAAAAAACGTTTAGATTGTGTAAATATTAAGCAAGATATGGATGTAGCTATTGGGTTCATAAAAGAGTTCTTTAGAAAGCATGTAATTTTGTCTAACTGTAAGTCGTTTTTCATTTTAGGTTGTTTTTTCATTCGAATGTATTCAAAGTGAATACATCTTCGGCATAATTTATGCTTAAAAATTCTGTAATATTTCTTTTTAATAATTTTTGAAAATTGTTTCAAAATTCATAATTGTCATTATGATAGGGAGGTTTGTGTCTGTATACCAGGCGGAAATGATTGGTGTAGTGCATGCGCTGGACCACCTAATAGATGGTCGGGTCAATGGCAAGAATATTGTCATTGCCCTTGACAATCAGTCAGTGATTAAAAGCTCAAACTCAATAGGTGCGCTCAGACTAATGAGCTCTCACTTATGTGGGTGAGAGGACATTCTGGCATAGAACAGAATGAAAATGCTGTTTCTTTAGCAAGAGAAGGATCAGCAGAAAAATTCTGTGGACCGGAACCACGTATCGCCATACGCAACAGCATGGTGCCAGGCCTTATTGAGCAATGGTCGCACTCGGAACACCGTACAAGGTGGGAAGGCCGTGAAGTGGTCTCGTAGTGAGGCAGCCAAAGTTATTCTATACAATCGAAGGACTTTAAGTTGTCTTACTGCACTGGTCACAGGATCCGAAAACCTTTATATACAAATTTTCATGCAAATCGCATAAACGGTTTCGTAGATAAGCTAAAAGAAAAAATGCCTGGAACCCGATCGCAGCGCCCCCTACTGGGTCCAACTATGTTTACTGGATAAAAAGTAGCCTATATGTTGACCAGGGATAAAAGGAATGTCAAGTTTCATTTAAATCAGGCCTGGGCGCTCCAAAGCTCACTGAGCGCTCTCTGAGCGTAACTTTTCACATGTACACAAAGCTCACAACACAATAGAATATACTTCAGTCGTTCGTTGACGATGATGCTGTGATGACCTATGTCGCTTTGCGCTGCAAATTGTATGAGCTCAATATACGCGATTTGAGAGCGCACCAATACTAACAAGACAAAATAAAATGTGACTGGTTAGAATACCCAGGCCTGATTTAAATCCATCTAGTGGTTTCCGTGTGATGCTTTAACAGACAGACAGACAAAAATTTTAAAAATACGATTTTTTTTTTACGATAAGAATTTCAAAAAAATATTTCATGTACAGATTTTTTTTTTTACAATTTTATATATATTTATAGATAGATATAGAAAAGGAAAGTCGAATTTGAAAATGGGTCAAATCGAATGAAACCACACCTACCTCCCACAGCGTCGGATTAATGCATAGTGGAGTCTGGGGCTAAGATCGATACAGGGCCTTCTTAAGGACAGAGCATTTAGCTCGGATCTTTTAATAATCAAAATATTAATTTTTCCTCATTAAGTCGCATTAAGTCATTAATGTTAAGTTTTCTTTTCCGTTATGCAAAAGCAAAAAACCACAAAGCTCTCACATCAGCAAAAACAAAAACACTTACTTAACCGTGCTTATGACAACGTGAGTAGTAATAGTAAGTAGAAGAACCATCGTTTTCTGGTATTTTTTTTTTTTTTTTTTTTTGTTTGTTTGGATAGCTGCTAATGCAACCAACTTTTCTTATCGAAAGTTTTTGGATTGGTAGTTAGTGTATGAAACTATCATGCTATGGGATATGATTTTAATACCCTTAAGGACATTTTTTTAACATTGCATCTTTTGGCTATAATAGACCCAAGCTAAAAGAAGCATAAATAATAAGGAACAAAAATTAAAGAAAATGCAAGTTTTGGATCAAAAATGCATTAAAAAAATCAAATAAGACATTTTGACAGAAGTGACTGTGGGGCCGGGGGCTGCAGCCCCTCCTAGCACCCACCTGAATCAGCACCTGACCTCCCATACAAAGTGACTTTATTTTAAACGTTAAATGTCTATAAAATACACAAAAAATAAAGAAATGCCTTGAAATTGGATCAAGGCTATGAAATTTGAAAAAATCGGTTAAAAAACACGCCTACCTCCCATACACAGCCACTTTATTTTAAAAGTAAAATTTCTTAAAAATCTGATCAAATTAAAGAAATGTCTTAAAAGTTTGCACTTAAGCTTTGATATTTAATATAAGCAATTTTTATGATATTTGGCAAAATCGAATGATAAACACGCCCACTTTCCATACAAAGTGGCTTTATTTTAAACGTAAAATCTCTTAAAAATCCACAAAAATTAAAGACATGTCTTGAAATTTTACACATAAGCTTGATATATAATATCAACCAACTCTATGATACTTGGCAAAATCGAGTCAAAACCACGGCTTTCTCCCATATAAAGTGACGTCATCATCGTTAATATATAAAACTGAATGTCATCGTGTCTGCCATGGCTAAAGACTGCGAATATACTTCAATATGGCCGCGGGGGGGTAATATTTTAGCTTCGGTACCCTGCCAAAGCTCCATTCCTTACTAGTTTTTTATAAATTTGTTAATTTCTTGTTTTACTTGTATCTCAAGTTACAATGAAAATTTCAAACACATGATTAATTTATCTTTAACCAAAGTGTAAACATTTAATGTTTATAAAACTACGTATTGACCGTGAAGCTATTCGATAGATTAAAATAAAATAGCTTAGACTAAGTCTTTATATTAAGAAAATTAACTCAGGTATTAATCAGGTTTTTTGAAGCTTTAGCCTAACGACTATTGCGCACTTATCCCCCCCATAATCGAACTAAGCACCATAAAAATGCTGAATTTAAACACCATAATTAAAACAAAATAACTTTCGGACTCATCAGAAACAAGTTTAAGACATTTTTTTTTATCTGATGTTTTGTTTCTTCCAATATAATTACGAATTCCAACAACAGATTTACTCATCTCAGGTGGCAATATGAATAATTTTCAATTAATTGCATAGGGTAAAAGGTCCAACAGTAAGAACACCTTTGAGTAATGACCAGCTGCATGCAGAGTCGGGTGTGTGATTTTTTAGAGGCATAGAACATTTTTTTTTTAAATAAAACACAGAGAAAAATTAATGAAATGACCAATATTGTGGAACTTTTGTGTGGAAATTTGGGGAATTTGAATTTGGGGGTGGAATAGAGAATCTAAAAAGCAAAAGAGATCCAGAAAACTACACCATCCAAAGAAAGCTGAAAGAATCCTCTTCAACCCAATATATACTTTTATAGTTGTAGAACATTTTTTTCATTTTAATGAAAGCCTTCCTCGATTAAAAATAGGTTTTTTCTTGGACTTTTATAAAATTTTCAAATTTCACTTTGAAATCAGCAACCTTAAATTGACTAATGTGAAAAAGTTTATAAAAATCGAACACCTTCTAATCTTCCTTGTTTCTTGTTTATATGAGCTAAACATGCGTTTGCACAAAAAACCTGTAAATATTTCTTCTTAATAATTTTAAGTCATGTTAATCGCACAGTTCTTAAACAACGCAAAGAACAAAAAAAATTCACCCAGAGTTCATGAGTCTTGGTATAAATTTCCACCATTCAACCACCTTGCGACGTTGTGAGTCATTTTTTTCACCCAAAATACTCAAGTTTCATCTTGCATTCAATAATGCTAGCTTCACGCCAGTGGCGTAGCTGGTACCCGGGACTAAAAATAGATTTTGCACCCCCAAAGGGAGGTTATTCTTATCCATATCTAAAATCTGTATACATAAAATCAAAATTTGTAAATATACTGTTTCTGTTTAAAATTTTTTTATAGTTGTAATAATTTTGTTAAGGGACATTTTACCTAAATTTTTTTTGAGAATCATATCATATATGTCTTATATTGTATTTATTATGTATTATATAATATTATTTATACATTATATTAATGAATTTGTATACGAATGTACATCGCCAAACGTCGCAGTACTGAATTGGCCAAAAAAAGGAAAAAGGTCAGCGGTAAGCAGAATATGAGCAAGCAGAACGCTTACTGTATGCACCCGAGATCGCAGACGACTATTAAGTTAAAAAGAGACATAATTTTTATAAAAAAAATTTTTTAACCGCTTTCATACTCTTTCTACTTAACATTTCTGGCGGCCATGGCATAGTGGGTAGAGTGCGTGGCCCTTAGAGAAAGTTTTTTCAATTGAATTATTTTTTCTGTTCGGCCGTCACCTCTCTGCAGACAATGGTAAACCTCAGAGAGTAAAAACTGTCATGAAAAGCTTCTTGAGAACATAAGCCGTTCGGAGTCGGCATAAAACTTTGTAGGTCCAGTTCTGGATCATTTGTGTCCAAACATTTCACAACACGCCCAAGACAATTGATCAAAAGAAGCTAGTTAAAAGTTCTTTCAAGGGCCGAAATGGCTATTTCGTTTTTTTTTTTACTTAATATTTCTGCAAAAATACTTGACCGATTTTTATGTTTATGGTCTAGATGTTTTGTTATGAATTTTTCTAAGCGAAAAAAACATTAAAGATTTATTTAATCGTTAAAAATACCGAATTTGAAATCTTATTATATTAAATTTTTTATTATTTGTTTTATTATCATAAATATATTCATTTATTCATGATAACAAAAGCATTTATGGTCGGCGCTAATATAATCAGACTTTTAATCAGAAGCGCCAACTTCAAAGCATTTGTATTAATCAAGAAATTAATATATTTATGATAATAAAACAAATAAGAAAAAAATTAAAGTAATAAGATTTCATATGTAATAATATGTTTAAATAAATTATCAAAAAACTAAAAGGAAAAGTAATTTTAAAATTATTTTTTACTTTGTAGTGATTTTGTAGTCGGTTGATTTTTTTTTAAAAAAAGTTTTTATATCTTCCTTCTTAGAGAAATTGATAAATTTTCGAAAAAAGTGTGTAAACAACATATATAAAATTGTTCTAAAAAAATGTGTTCTATGAAATTCTGAAAGTTTGTTGGTAATTTCAGATACCTGTCTCTTAAATTTAAATTAGATGTCAAGTGTTTTGAAATAATTATACCCATTCTTGTAACGAGTTTTATTACCGTAGTGTCAATATTATTCGAGATAGTGTTTTTTTAATATTGCCACGCCCCTTTGTTAAATAGCACCCACTTTTTTGAGCATTATTTGTAATAATTGTGCCCAACCATGACTTCAGTTCAGTACCCCAGCGTCAATATTAACTGAGATAGTGTTTATCTCGTATTGCCACGCCCATTTATTTACTTTATTGACTGTCATTTTTAATAATTCTGCCTACCCCTGTACTACAATAAATTGCCCTAGTGTCAATATTATTCGAAATACACTTTTCTAATATTTCCACGCCGAGTAGTTGAATACCGCCCACTTTCTTGACCGTAATTTGTACTAATAATGCCTACTCCTATGCCAAATTGCAGTACCATAGCATTAATATTATTCGAGATATACTATTTTTTTAACAACGCCCATTTTTTTGACGGTAATTTATAATAATTGTTTATAATATTCGAGATACAGTAGTATCTAGTATTGCGAGATATAGTATTGCCACGCCCAGTTCTCGACTACCGACTGTTCACCAAAAATTATGGCAATCAGGCATATGGTTTAGGAGTTATCGATGTACATACATTTAAAAAAAAAGAAAAACCAGAGAAACCGACGAACTTAAGAACCTCCTCCTTTTTGAAGTCACTAAAATAACTATGTTTTGCTTGATCTTATTTGCGAAAAACTCAATTTAGGCAAAGCAGCATGAAAAACATCAATTTTGTGCTGTTTTTAAAAGATTAATGCTTAAAATTTAAATAACTCGACGAATTTTGAACTAATTTCAATGAAATAAAACTTGTTGGATTTATAATTAACCAAGTTTTTATATTATCATCAATTATAATAAAAGCGCACTTTAATATAAACTACTCCAGCTATGACCAGCTATGGGCACGGAGCAAGTTACGGAGCATTGAGAGTAAACGCTTACGGAGCAACACAAGACGCAGCAATACAGAACAGAAGCGAAAATCAGTTCAGTGTCGAAAAAGACTGCAAGCGAGTAGGATATATGTCAGACGATGACAAAAGAGAACAGCGAAATAATTAAGAAGCTACACTCTAAAAACAAACAAGCGAACAAATATTAATGCCTGCATGCCTTGCATATTATTATACAAAAAATTTAAATAGATTTATTATTTGTTCTGCAAAGGGAGCAGTGTGCATATTTTGCATTAAATTAAAAATAAATATTTAAACTTATTTTGTTGATATTATGCGAAATTTTAGAAGCTTAAATAAAAAAGTCTGATTTTATTTTAATTCAAGGTATATTTAACAAGGTAGTGTCGTCTCGGAGCGGTGGGTACCGCAGCTGTCAAACACATATAATATTATAATTTGCAAATTGTGTTAT
The DNA here is from genome assembly GCA_914767935.1 of Coremacera marginata. Lineage (NCBI taxonomy): Eukaryota > Metazoa > Arthropoda > Insecta > Diptera > Sciomyzidae > Coremacera > Coremacera marginata. The sequence goes on from OU612048.1 coordinate 6,913,657, forward strand.
TTTGTTTGCTTTTATTTGTAAAAACCTGTTATTGACATGTGCGGTACCCAACACAAGAGATAATTTTAACTACTAACACTACCTTGTCTTAATCTACCTTGATTTTAATTTACTATAACAAAAATGAAGAACCTTAGCTCCAGTTCGCTTTTCTCATTAATTTCTTTCTCTCAACTACATATATAAACATCAATTGGTGTTTCTTTTTTTCTGTAATATTCTACTTTTTATTTTCCTATCTTGCCGGCTCATTAAACATATGTTTATAATATATCGCAATTTTTTTACCAATTGTAAATATTTATCAATTAAACCAAAAATAATTCAGTTTTATTTTTTTTATTTTTAATATGTATACAATTTTTTCTCAGTGCAAAGAGCAAAAACAACACGAATCTTTAAATGTAGTGGTGCCCATACCTGCCCTATAGGAACAAATTGACTTGTTTTTAAAAACAACTAATTAAAAAACTAGTTTAAAATAAACCAGTATATGAACTACTTTGAATTATATTAAGGCGGCATCCACTTCAATATATGAAGTAATTGAAATACTACTTAAAAACCAGTGATTGATAAACTACTTTGAATTATATTAACGCGGCAACTACTCTGATGTTGGCATGTTTTAATTGAAAATTTTTATTAAATTACAAGCTTATATATATTTAACCATGTTATTTCATCAAATATTATTAACTTTTGGCCATCAGTAATAGTTTTCAATTGGTTATTTTAAAGCAATTAAAAAAATAATTTAAATGTAACTAATTTAACAAGTAGTTGAAAATATATGCAGACGACAGTCAATTGACTTATTTAGCGGACATCACCATACAAAATAAGTTAGTTCGTTCTATGGAAAAAAGTCAGAATTTCAACTAGTTGTGGTTGACAAAAAACTACTTTATCAACTACTTTTAAATTAGTTGATTTTCCTACATATTCAAACACACACAATTTTTTTGTTGTGCTGTGGCTAGATGAACATATAAAGAGAAGAGTAGAGAGCAACATCGAGTTTATTGAAACTCTCTCTGCTGTGAGTATGTATTTTGTTGGTATTTCTTCGTTGTTGGTATTTTGTTGTGCAACGCTGACTGCGTAACGCTTGATTTTTTTTAGATAACGCTCCATTTCACTCACCATAAAATGTTCATACCGCGGGCAATATATGAAATCGATTCTAAAGGAGTAAACTCCTAAAAAAAAATATTTATACAGTACTGTCAAATTGCAAACTTTTTTGTTAATTTTGCAGCTTTTTGGCTATGCACACGGTGCGAACTACCCCTGCTCCTACCTCTCTCGCTACGCTACTGCTTCTTGCACACGCTTGCTTTGTATATTTTGTTAGGTTTTTTTTATGAGAATCGCTTGTAATTGGTGTCACTCAGTTTGTCTGAGTAGATAGATAGAAAGACGACACAGTCACACTACCACTAACTATACGTGAAAAAAAACATTTTTTAAGCTGTTGCCACTTTATGGGGAATTCCTCGTTGCTCGGTGGAAATTTTTGTTTTTATTTTATTAAAATCAATGAATTTAAATTTAGAATTTTAAATTATTTTTCTATTTATTTATACTTATATGGGTCATAAAAATAAATATTTGTTATTCGAAAAAGAGCAACATTTGGAGAATTTTTTGAGTCATTTTTGGATTTTCCAAAAAAAAAGTGGTCAAATTCGTAATACAATAATGACTCAAAACTGGGGTGCAGCCGTCAAGACTGCCGATGTAAGCGTTAGATTTTTAGCATTCGTTATTAAACTAAATATAATATTATTTAAAAGATTAAGCAAAGCACACAATTTCGAGTTTTGAATATTTTTTTTTTAAAGTTTATTAATAAAATTGATAGCAAAAATTGATTCAACAACAACAGGTGTGTGTGTTTTACATACATACTTACTAGAGCACCCATGAAATATATGAAAAGTAAAGAATGAGGTTAAAAAATAAGATCTGCAAAAACAGAAAATTGGTACCGCTAGTGGTAATTAGCCAGTCGGTTTTGAATTAAAGCCTCAAAAATGGGCTAAAAAACAATTCAAACATGCATGGTTCTATAACTCTTATAAAAAATGTTAGAGGTGTTTAGTCTTTATAAGGTAGAATGAAGAATAAATAGGCAAAAATTGTTAGTAAACTTTTTCTTATCTTCAAGAGGTTAAAGTTTAATTTTACAACAATTTTTGGGTACACTTTTTGCTCAAATAATTCCCATAAATTCTTAGGTGATAAAATTTATTGCTTTACAGCATCTGAAAGAAAATTGACTGAGGCTTGAATCATAAACGAAAAAGAAAAGAAAATATTGTAAATATTTTAATTTTTTTTTTTTTTTTATTTAAATGAAGTCTTCAAATTTCAAAACAACAAAGTGAAAGTTGAATACTAAGTTATTAACCGACTTCAAAAAGGAGGAGGTTCTCAAGTTCGTCGGTTTCTGTTTTTTTTTTAACTTTTTTTTTTAAATGTATGTACATCGATAACTCCTAAACCATATGCCTGATTGCCATAATTTATGGTGAGCAGATAGACATCGTAAGCATGGAGGTGCCCGTAAAAAAGTGGGCGGTATTCAAGAACTGGACGTAGCAATACTAGATCTCGCAATACTAGATACTACTGTATCTCGAATAATATTGACACTAGGGTGCTGCCGTGCCCCTACTAGTGTAGTGGTAGGCACAATTATTACAATTATCACAATTATTTCGACAAATGGGAGTGGCAATATTAGAAAAACAGTGTATCTTGAATAATTTTGAGACTAGAGTACTGCAATTTAGTATAGGGGTAGGCATTATTATTACAAATTATGTTCAAAAAAGTGGGCGTTATTCGACAAATGGGCGTGGAAATATTATAAAAACACTGTATATCAAATAAAATTGACACAAGGGTACTGCAATTTAGTGTAGGGGTAGACACAGTTAATACAAATTACGGTCAAAAAAATAGGCGTTATTTGATAAATGGACGTGGCAATATTAGAAAAATAGTGTATGTCGAATAATATTGACACTAGGGCACTGAAATTTATTTTAGTACAGGGGTAGGCAGAATTATTAAAAATTACGGACAATAAAGTAGGCGTTATTCGACAAATGGGCGTGGCAATACTAAATAAACACTATTTCAGTTAATATTGACGCTGGGGTACTGAAATGAAGTAAAGGGGTAGGCACAATTTTTACAAATACGCTCAAGAAAGTGGGCGCTTTTTTAACAAAGAGGTGTGGCAATATTAGAAAAACACTATATCTCGGATAATATTGACACTAGGGTAATAAAACTAATTACAAGAATGGGTATAATTATTTCAAAACACGTGACATCTAATTTAAATTTAAGAGACAGATATTTGAAATAACCAACAAACTTTCAGAATTAATTAGAACAAATTTTTTAAGAACAATTGTGTATAGGTAGTTTATACACTTTTTCGAAAATTTATCATATTCTCTCAAAAGGAAGTAATAAAAACCTTTTTTAAAAAAAACCGTCTACAAAAACACTACAAAGTAAAAAATAATTTTAAAATTTTCCTTTTTATTTCTTAGTCATATTTGAAAATTTATTTAAACATATTATTACATTGAATAACTTATTATTTGAATTTTTTTCTAATTTGTTTTATTATCATAAAAATATTAATTTCTTTATGAATACAAAAGCTTTGAAGTTGGCGCTTCTGATTAAAAGTCTGATTATATTAGCGCCGACCTTAAAAGCATTTGTATTCATGAGGAAATAAATATTTTTTTTACATGTACACATACATAGATATCAGGGGGAAACTGAACTCCCCTGTCCTACCGTCACTACACCCATGTATTTGTATATGCATATGTTTATACGAGTATATGTATATCTACATGTGTATGCATAAACAAATCAGGGGGAAACTGCCCTCCCCTGCCCTCCCTCGCTACGCCCATGTTTATGTTTATATGTTATATAATGTGTACATGTATAAACATATACATATAGGGGGGACAACTTCCCTCCTCTGCTCTACCCTCACTACGACCATGTATATAAATATTTTTATATATGTATATATGTATAATATATACATGTGTTCGGATAAACGGCTTAGGAGTTTTCTTCGCGTTTTTAAAATCTTTGTACTACAGCGCCCTCTGGTGTTCAAGGTAGAACACAGGTGTTCAAGCCTCTACATATAAATTTTCATGTAAATCGGATGAACGGTTTTGGACTTTTTTGACGTTTTTTAAATATTTGTACTCCAGTGCCCTCTGGTGTTCAAGATAGAACCGAGAAGATAAGTCATAAAAACTCACCTTATCCGCCGAAAACCTCAACGTAAAAATTTTTATGCAAATCGGTTTTGGACTTTTTCGACTTTTTTAAAATATTTGTACTACAGCGCCCTCTGCTATTCAATATAGAACAGAGTATATATGTCATGAAAACTCACCGTTTCCGAAAACCTCTATATACCAACTTTCATGCAAATCGGATGAACGGCTTGGAAGGAGTTTTTTGACGTTTTTTTAAATATTTGTACTACAGCGTTCTCTGGTGTTCAAGATAGCACAAAAAAGATAAGAGTACTTACGTAGATCGTTTTCACTATTTTGTAGAGTGGATGTATTATTATGACCAATAAAACTATTATGCTGCACATTTAATAATGCCTTTCGGCGTGCAAGAAATTCACGCACACGTTCCGTTGAACTTTTTGCGACTTTCTTTATCTTATTTCGGTTTTTTTTCTGATAATATTTACGATATCTTTCAGCATTGGTTTTCGGCATACTTTGAAATGTTTTATTAATAAAATTTAACGAAGAAGTGATGGTATTGCTATCTTGCAAACTACGAAAACAATTGACAGGAGTTGAGAGACTATGAAGCAACGCACAAAGAGGAGACGCGCTAAATGCGTTTGTAGCGCCTTTTAAGATTTGAACTCAAAATTTGTCCGACAGTTCAACAGCTACTGCAACTCTACAAATCCTGGTTGGTGTACATACTAAGCATGGTTTGCTTATCGTACAGGCTTAGTACTTTTTTGGTTTGGTACCGATTAGTTTGTGTACACATCGGTAAAATTAAGTGCCACTGGGATAATTTTAGTGCCTATTCTTAGTACTTTTGTTAAAATTTCCTTTTTCGTGTGATTTTTTCGTTTCATCGAGTTTCAAATTACAACGGTGCTGAAGAAGTTTCACTTCAAAACTGCGAGAGAAAAAAATTGTTTGCAATTTTTTTTTTTTTATTTTGTCCCGCTAGAATGAGAGCTGTGCGTTCGACACATGCTTGCTGACATAAGAAAATTTAATATATTTTGAAAGATGGGCTCAAAAGAAAAATTCATCCCAGTTTTCTTGTATCAGTTCAGAAATATTTGTTGACCACATTGGGATTTTTGGTATGTAATGTTTTCTTTATAATTTTTAGTAAAAGCAAATATCACTATTTTAGCATTTTTGGTTAAGTATGTGTTTTTCTTGAACATCTACAATTGCAAAACAGTATTTATCATATTTCTATGTGTTTGCTGTAAGTTTTTGATTTCAAAACAAAATTTGCAGCTCAAAAAACAAAATTTGTCAATACAGGGTGTCCCGCAATTGAGTGCAACTATTTACGGAGCTGAAAGGTTATGTCGAGCTGAGCAAAAAATCGTACGGGAGGGGGGGTCTATTTGCACATTCTTAGGAGCTACTGGGTTAATTAATATTTCACGTCTTTGATTCACGTAATTGTTTCTAGCAGGAAAACTTACTTACATTTTGATAGCTCATTTTAAAGGCAATGAAATCACCTTTTCAACGGTATATCAACAAACCCCACCAACTTAGCCGTTACCGAGCTGTGCTCGTGTGAAGATTAAATCAATCGGTTGAAACTACCAAACTTCAATTTCAATTTTAATTTTTCTGTATGTAAATTTATTATGGTAATTTTAATAAAATCAGTCATAAAATAATCTCTTCAAAATGTTAGTCCTTAATACATTCCAAAACATATCCACTAATAGTTTTAATTAGATTTCAATGTATTTTTTCCTCTTTTTTTGAGATAAGAGATAAGCTTTTTTTGAGATAAGTGCTTTTGTCAAAAGTCCACAGAGTATTTACTTTAATATATTCATATAAAAATTTGGTTATTTTAGCAAACTTAATGTTTTTTCTTCCATTAAAAAAAAAGTTCTATTGATTCAAGTTTTTATTTAAAAAAAAAATTAAAATACTTAATAAAATAATATTTCCCCTGAAAACTGCTCAAAGATATATAGTATTTTATTAATGATGCCACTCCCCTTTGTCGTATCCCACTCATTTTTTACATGTTATTTACAAAATATCCTACCTACCCAATACCAAATTTCACAAAATTTGGCCCAACAGTTCTGGAGTTATTAATTTTGTACAGCTAGATTCGTGAATTCTCACACTGTGCATCAGTGGCACCGAGAATATTTGGCATTCAATGCACTCGAGGAAATCGCGATTAAAAAAAAAATTACATTGTTTTGGATATATCTGCAAAAATTAGGGGTATATTGCAATTTATTTTTAAATTTTTTGCACCCCATTCGAAAGAGCGACGCACAGTAGAGTATTTTGAAGATCTGGGTGGCCAAAACTATTTTCACATGCTAATCGAACCCAAAGGAATTCCAATGCTTATTTTGGCAATAAAACGTCTATTTAAGTACTTACTTGACTTTATTTGCCATAAAAAATCGAAATCTTAAGTCAAAACCAAATATTGTAATAAAATTATTTAAACCTTTTAAAACAGTTTTTTTTATAAAAAATATTCCAATTCAGAAAACGATTCCTCAGCCTTTTTTGGCAATTCACCACCATGCAATACTTCGGAGTAAGGTTCGGCTGGAAGTAGCATGCTTAGAGTTTCTTTTAAAAATCTAATTAGTAATCTGTTTAGTACATCTCTATTGTCGGAAATGCTTATTGCGGCCTTCAGCGGACTCTTCCGATAATTGACCTATTGGAAGCAGAGCTTTTTCTATAACTATAGATCCATGAACCAGTATTTGATGCATCTTAGGGGTCATCGGATGCCACGGGTAGAGTGAGATATAGAGCTGTGCAATTTCCTTGGCGTAAGTAGAAAATTTATTTGTATTGATTTGATGCCCACTTGACAATATTTTCAAAATAACTTTTATTCGGTAAGCCAAATTAATATTAATGCCAGTAATTTCAGCTCTTAATTCATGATTTTTCGAAAAATCGTCGACTAGTATTGCCGTCATTGCTTTTACCTTAACCTGGCTTAGGCACATCCACGATCAGGCCCATTTTCGCTCGAAATTCTTTTTGAAGCTCTGTTTTCTTCTTTTGGACTATTATTTTGTCATTTTCTGTCCTGATTTGTCACTTCTTGACCGGAAGTTTGCAAAAAAGATGTAAAATAGTTTCAAACCCAAATAACAATTTCACCTAAATATTTGAAGTTGTACATACTCAACTTGAAGAGGCCTTGTATAAAAATAATTATTCATGCTTTTCTTGAAAGAGCCTTGTGAAAGCCTTGAAAATTTAAATTTCTTGTATAATTTTTTATATAAAGCTTTATTCAATGACACATTTTAGGAAGTCTTCAAGAAGATTTTTACTCAAGCTTAGTTTTTTTTTTTTTTTATAATTAAAGTTTTAGTTTGTGAACACAATAACATTAGAAATTCCTAATTTAAATAAATTCTTTTAAACTATCATAAAAAAAAACTATTTCAATAACAAAAAAAAAATGTTCGTCTGAGCGCGGGTTTAAACCTTGGATGTATCTGCTTGGATGTATCTGCTTGGATGTATCTGCTAATTAACTGTCTCCTTAAACCGCTGGGCTACCGAAGCAGTTTATGGGATTGAAATTAAGTGCGTATATGAAATGATTGCAATCGAGAGCTTTATAAAATTGTTCTTAAGGGAATTAAAACAATATATTAATTAAGTTTCAACGTCGCGCGAGTAAAGTCCTGAACAGACGACTGGTTAGAGCGTGCGGGTGGCAATCAGAGATCTGCAACGAGTCACGTTTTTGCGACTTATAGTGATTCATGCAAAACCGAGTTGTAGTGCGTGCACTTCAAACAAAAACCACCACTACTACTCGAAGCACTCTTGCTACAGAAAGAAAATCATAGCTCAATGTTTGATTCGTCAATCGAACGTCAAAGTCTACCAAATACTCTGCAACATCAAAGAACTTGTTATAAATCATACCGAAAACCCATAGCTCAAACAAAGTACTCATAGCTCAAGCTAAAGTCCCATAGTTCATTAGGAATGCGTGCGAATTTTTCCAGTCAAACGCAGTGGCTGTTTTTGAACTTACGCTCGCTGTTAGAAGAGAAGCAGGGTTACCATAGCATTTTTTATAACGAAATACATTTAATTGGATTTTAAGATGCAGTAAACACTTTTTTATAGAATTTCGCTGTGCGTTTCACGAAATGGTGTAAAAGTAAAATAACACACCTTGTGTTATTTCCTTAAAGGGAACTTCTCCAAAAGAAATAATAAAAATAAATTTCAATTTAATAAAGTTTGTTTATTTAAATTCAGCAAAATAATTATATAAGTAACTTCACGTATATTCACATAAAAAAAAGAAAATACATTATTTAAATATGACCTTATAAATAAATATAAAATATGGCGTTGACCTTCATTTCGTACCGTTATAGGAAGTGTTACCATATAGTCAATAGCATTAGAGCAATTCAATAATAGCATTTATCAAACTAAAATTCTTAATTTATACCAGAGCTGGTAACCCTGAAAAACACATCATTCCTTTGAAGTGCTTGTGCATGTTGTTCACAACATGTTGTACTTATTGAAATGAAGTTAGAATCATACCGACTACGTTCGACTGTGAGTCAGAGTATGACTCTTGAAGCATTGGATTTAAGTTGCGTGTTATGAATGCTTCAACATTTTTGATAAGTCTGAATATGAAGTAGAAGCCAAATTAATGCGTATATACTCGAGTCAACTATGTTTATAATGACTTGCTGCAGATCTCTGGTGGCAATACAAAGGATCCTAGTTTAGTCCGTGCTGGTTGAGACATGTTAAATATACAAAGATTTTTAAAATGTATATATTTTCTGTGCTAAATAACATGAAATGATGAAACGTAGAAAAGGAGATTACTAAAAACAATTAAATTTTTTTCTCAGTTTCTGAGTTCCTGAATAAGCCTTGAATAAAAAAATGAGATCAAACTTTATATAAGTTCTTGAATAAAGGAAATAATTTCATTCGCCTTTTTTCCTTGCGTAGACCTTTTATAAAACTTGTTTCAAAAATTGTTCAAGAAACTTTAAATGCGCCTTCCTATATAAATTCCTAAAACAAAACTTTACTTAAGGCTTATTTAGGTGAAGTGGTTATCTGGGAACACGCACTCTGGCGTGTAAAATGGAGAGACTAAAATTAAGTGCTTCCTGATTTACGTCTTTGCTCAAAGTCAAACTATTAAAATCCTTTGGAGTCATACCACATATGTAGCATTTCATTGTTGAAGAAGTGTTGATGGCAGCATTGCACACATTTCCATCAATCATCAATCGTAAGTTTTGTCTGCCATTGCCACATTAGTTTTTTGTAAAGCGTTTGAGGCCTTATTTATATAGGTTATTTCTTCATTTGTACGGAATCGGTTAATTTTTCAAACTTTTGCTTATGTTATTAGTATTAATAGTAAAGTGCTTCTCTCTTCTTCTTTCAAACGTTCAACAACTTTTTTTATATATTATAATAATCGTGTAACCGTATGATTTAGTGCACACTGTAGTTTAATTTCATTACACGTTTCAGGAATGCAGAATGCTTCCGCCTCAGGATAACACTCCAATTTTGCTTTCTGCAGAAGATTGCAACAGGAGTATATTTCTTTATTGGCATTCCTAATTATTCCATACTGATTTCTTGAAAGTCTTGCTTCAACAAAAATCGACAGTGCTTTTATTGCAGTCATCTTTGTAGTTGATGCATTTATTTGTCGATCGTGAAAGAATGCTCTTATATTTTGTAGCTGCCAGAGTTGCACTGGTAATTTTTTTTAGCACTGAAGCGGCATCTTTCTTACCGCTTTCTTCTAACTTTGGCTGAGTTGCATAACTAAGCACTTCCAAATCCGTAGTTTTGCGCAATTCTGCTGTTTTTTTTCTTTTGGTCCTCTCATTCGATTCTATAAATGGTTTTAATGGCCGACCTTGCCGATTCGCTAACCTTGGAATGCAAAATGTGCCTTCAAGCCATCTCCTATTTCTTACCAAAAATGTGTCAACTTTTCTGCCTGCATCAGTCCATCTACGTTTGATTTCAGATTTGGAATGAGAAACTTTTGCTTTCTTTCCTTCAAATGGTCGCCAGTGACATCATCCAGTCTCAATAGGTACTCCTCCAAGGATTGTAATTTGCATTCTGCTGTTGTATTATATTAAATAGATGTTTTCTCGTTCAAACTCTAACACTGACTGGTGATAAAATTAAAGGAAATGATATAGATGCTTTAAGATTTGGAAGAATTACTTTTTTCAATTGCTTTTTTACAAATTCTGCTATTGATAATACACGCGCGACACCAAAACGAAGCTATTATAGTAAACTTACCTGCTTCTTGAAAATTCATAGTTGACTATTTCAACGGAACCCACGGTTAAGCAAAACGCAACTTTCCTCACTCAAAAAGTTATTTTTCCTAAAGCGAATTTCGTGATCATACCGTAAAGCTTAAAATCAATGCCGGGAAGCCTTGGGTAACTGAACTTTTCTTATTTTAATTCGTGAAAAATAAACAGTTTTTTTTAATTAACTTTTTGAAGACGCGACTATTTCGTGTTTAAAAAAATTATGTAATGAAAAAATCAGTGAATAGTTTACACATACAGTGAATCAAAAAAGTTTAGGCACAGAACTATGTGTAAAAAATTTTAATTTATTTTTGGATTTCATACATTTAATATTTTGTTAGGCCTCCTTTGACTTGAATAACTGTCTGTAAGCGCCTTTGCATACTCCCAACTAGGTTTGATGTCTGTTCGGGTGTTATATTTTCCCATTCTTTGCGAAGGGCCTCCTTTAGTGATATGCGATGGCTCGGAATTTTTTCTCCAATAATTGCCAAATATGTTCAAGAGCATTCATATCTGGCAACTGTGGAGGAGTTTTGAGCTGTTGGCAACGGTAAATAAGCCATTTGTGCCCAAGGTACGACGCATGCTTCGGGTCATTATCTTGCTGGAACAAAAATGGCTTCCCATTCATGCCCAACTTTTCAACACTAGGAAACAAATTGTCTTTCAAAATATTCAAATAAGATCATTTATTAATTTTTTCTTCTATAAAGACAAGACTTCCGACTCCATAAGCCGCCATACACCCCCATACAATGACATTAGCACCGCCGTGTTTGACTGTTTTAATTACGTTTTTTTTCTTGGAGCTCATTGTTTGGTTTCCGCCAAACTTTTTGTGCACCATCTGATTCAAAAAGGTTGAACTTCGATTCATCACTTAATATTACACTGTTCCAGAATGATTCCGATTGATGTACATGAAGTTTTGCAAACTCCAGCCTCTTTTTCTTATTAATAGCCGAAATAAATGGTTTGCGCCGAGGAACTCTTCCATGAAAACCAGCTCTATGTAGAGTATTGCGTATTATTTGGGATCGGAGTTTTTATTGAAACTTTGCTGCATTTCATTACATAGTTTTACAGCCGAAATCTTAGGATTTTGGGCCACTGCAGCTACTACAGTGCGCTCTTGTCGTGGTGTTAATATTTTTGGGCAGTCCAGATCTGCTTTATGCTCTTATTTTCCCGTATTTATGTAATGTTTTATAATACATAATAATATAATGTTTTATAAACCATCTGCGCAGAAGCAAGCTAATTACCTGGTCTTCGAATTTAACTTTAAGAAAACTAATTATGTTATTTTGAAAAATAGTTTGTGCAATACAAATTGGTCATCTATACTGAATCTTAATACAAAATGTTTATCGTCACAAATCTAGATGATGCGGTAAATGCGTTTAATACAACGATCATTGATTGCTTTCATAGATCTATGCCTCTAAGAAAAGCTTCTATGATTTCGGGCCCTGTGTGGTATACTAATGAATTAAAAAAATTGAGAAACTTGAAATCGAAATATTATAAAAAATATCAAGTAACATATAACATATGTAATTCTGGTCGTTATACTTCGACTTAATACAGTTACCAACAGCCGTGCAAGCAATCCTATAATATTTACCTGACAAAAGTAAAATTAAACATTAGGTCTGATGCAAAATCATTCTGGCGCTTTGTAAATACTAAACGCAAGATTAATTTCTATTCTCCTTTTATGAAATATAATAATGTTGAGTCCGATAATGATAATAGTATTTGTAACCTTTTTGCTAACTTTTTCAAGTCGACTTATTCATCATCTTCTTTTGATAATGGGAACTATCCCCATAATGTTCAATCTGGGGATATTTGTCTCCCAATAGTTGATACCAATACAGTTTTATCATTCTTAAAAAATCTTAAAGTTTCATATAAGAACGGTCCCGACAACATATTCTCGTGCATATTAAAATACTGCTGCGAAGAACTAGCAGCCCCTGTAACTTTGCTTTTTAATTCTTCTTTAAAATCTTGCTACTTTCCTGCTGTCTGGAAGTCCTCATTTATTATTCCGTTACATAAATCTGGTAATAGGTCTGTAATTGATAACTATCGTGGAATTGCGAAATGAAGTGCTTTGCCTAAACTTTTTGAAGCATTTGTTACATCACAATTATCACATAGTATTAAGTCTTTGATATCTCCATGCCAACATGGATTCCTTTTTGGAAAATCTACTGTTACGAACCTACTTGAATTTACATCAAAAACTAAAGAAAATTTTGGAAAAGGTTTTCAGACTGATTTTGTCTACACGGACTTTAGCAGAGCTTTTGACGTTGTAAATTACAAACTCTTAATTTTAAAATTATCTCTTGTTGGATTTCCCACTCAATGGGTGTGGTGGATTGAATCGTATCTAAGTAATAGAGCACAATCAGTTTTATTTAAACTTGTAAAATCATACGAGTTTCCTGTTACCTCGGGAGTGCCCTAAGGAAGTCACCTCGGGCCCCTTCTCTTTCTACTTTACGTAAATGATTTGCCATCTGTAATAATGCATTCTAATATCTTGATGTATGCTGATGACGTCAAACTATTTCTTTCTTATAAAAATGAATATGACACTGTTATCCTTACAAACTGACATCAACAAACTTCATAACTGGTGTAAAAAAAATCACATGAATCTCAATATGAAAAAATGTAAGCACATGACCTTCTCGCGTAAGTCATTGCTTAGGCATACCTACAAAATTTGTGATTACACATTAGAATCTCTAGAAAGTTTCGTTGATCTTGGAGTTACCATGGACCCTTAGCTGCGCTTATATATTCATATTAATAAAATAATAAATAGAGCAAATAAAACCTTTCTTGTGGCGGCCGTGGGGTAGTGGGTAGAGTGTGTGGCTCATACGCCAGAGAACCCAGGTTCGAATCCCCCATCTGGCACAGAAAGTTTTTTCAATTGAATTAATTTTTCTGTTCAGCCGTCATCTCTCTTCAGACAATGGCACACCTCAGAGAGTAAAAACTGCCATGAAAAGCTTCTTGAGAACATAAGCCGTTCGGAGTCCGCATAAAACATGCAGGTCCAGTTCTCGATCATTTGTGTTCAAACATTTCACAACACACACAACACAATTGATCATAAGAAGCTCGGCCAAAGTCCTTTCAAGGGCTGAAATGGCCATTTTCGTTTCGTTCGTTAAATAGTACCTTTTACCTAAAACTTTGTTCACTCTCTGGTGCGACCTATCTTATAATATGCCTCAATTATATGGTGCCCAAGATACGGTTGTTACATTGACGACATTGAATCGGTTCAGAAAAAATTCTTCTGTTCTGCTTAAGCAATTTATATCGCAAAACTAATTATTATCTACCACCCTATGAATATCGGTTACAGCTCTTGAATCTTCCAACTTTAAAAGATCGCAGAGTTATGCTTAATGTGAGTTGGATTGCTAAGCTTTTACATGGATTTGTAGACAGTCTATATTTATTGAGTAAAATTTACTTTAATATTCCTCTCCGTCCTAAAAGATCTTTTGAGTTACTTTACATGAACCTTTGTAGAACAAATTACTTGCAAAATGAACCACTGAGAAGCGCTTGTTTCAGATGCAATTCCCTTAAATGAGTCCATGTACTCAATTAAACATAATATTCTAGATTATCTCCAGTACCGCAACTGATGTGAATCATTCTCTACAAAGGGATTTAATTTTTTTCAGGCGATTTTTGGCAATATATTACTACCAAGCTGAATCAAATTAAGCATGGTTATCCAGAGCAAGACCACGTCCGTCTCGTCTGGCATGTGCAGGAGCTAGGCCCCGTCTGTCACGCCTTGCATGTGTGAGATTCACTTTAATCATTGTTTACAAAAATCTACACACAACAGAATAGAATTTGATTATCCAGAGCAAGGCCTCGTCCATTTTGCCTGGCATATGAGGGAGCTTGATCGCGCCCGTCTCGCCTTTCATATGTGAGCACGGCTCTAATCCATCGATCTATTAACTATCAAGATGACATCACAAATACACATACAACCTTAAACATTCTAGCTTGGCAATTTGTTTTTTTTTATTTTAATACTAAGTAAACTAAGTTAATATTAATTCTTATATTAAAATAGTTCTATAAATGAATGTTTATAATGCTATTATGATTTGTAATTATGTGTACGTATAATAACCTGTTGAATTTTTAAAACGTTATAAAGCCTTAAGGCTTAGCATAAATAAATTTGTAATAAAAATAATAATGTTTCGCACACTTGTATAGGGCCTCTGCACTATATCACCAATTTCGCAATAAGATTTTTACTGCACATGAAGGTTTATAATAACTTTTCGAACATCTACCGAAATTTCTGTACGACTGCTCATTTTGCTCATTCAATCACGACAAGAAGATCAACACTAACTTAAATCAATTGACAATTGGATGGCTGCACCATAATTATGTGCAGAAAACGGAATAGATCAAAGAGAACTAAGAGATTACCGTTATATTTGCAAAAACAAGGTGCACATACAGCCTGTGCCTAAACTTTTTTCATATGCATTTTTTCTTCTTCCGCTTATATTTCGAGTAGTGGTGTATAAATTAAAGGAATTCCTTTGTGTATTTCAATTAAAATTCATTTAGTGATACTAACTGCATCAAAAAGTTGGCCAAATTAGTTGCTTTTAAAAGCAATATTCTCTCAAAAAAATTGACTGTGCCTAAACTTTTTTGATTCACTGTATACCTGCTTAAACATAGTTCATAGCATGCTTTTTAAACAGTCTCTATATAAAATTGATAATGCAGCAAGTGTTTATATTGCTTAGTTTACAAGAATCATCAACTTTTAACTGTTTTAACGGTACATAGGCTTATGCGAGGGGCGTGAAAAGTGATAATATTATTCTTTGGATATCGACTTTTGTATTGCATATGTTTTTTCTAGCCTGGCAGAAATTTATAAAACCGACTCTTGGCCTTCTAGATTTTGAAAATACCCCTCTGTGCGACGTTCAAATAATAAAGTAAAAATTGCATTAAATTTTTTTCATCATGTTACACGAGTTTGAATCTGAGAAGCTAAAAAAAAAAAATTAAATTTTTATTTAAAAAATCACCTCACTTGGGGATTCTTGTTTTGTTTGGCAGTTCCGTTTTCATATGTAGTAAAACAAAATCTCTTTCTCTCACTGAGAAAGTGAAATTTATTGCCAGACAAAAAACTCCAAGTGACGTGATCGCTTGCGTTTTATCTACAAAATACCGCCATTATTTTCAAGCCCTAAATAATTCACGTAACAAAAAGAAGGTTGCAATTCTGATGAAGTGTGTAATGCGTTGCAGATGACATAAAACACATACTTTTAGCAAGATATACATTCTTTTGAGCTTAGAGCGCTACACAAAATACATAAAATAAGATCTTACCTTTTTCATGTCAGGTAGATTCTGCAATCCCAGGCCGTCCATCACCAGCTTTAGCAATTTTTGATTATCTATATTATTTGTAAACCGATTAGGTGCTTGGTCCAGCACGTAAATTACAGCTGGATCTTGTTCAACGAAATCGTTGGCGACAGCATAATGAGACTCATTCATAAGTTCTTTGCTGTTGTTTTCATTGTTGTATGAACTATTTTTTCCTAACATATAAGATTTGTAAACTATATTTAGATATAAATGCTCATTAATGTCTAAATTTTTTTCATATTTATTTTTAAGATTTATATGTCTGCTATGAAGCGTTTTATTAAAAACTATCAGTATTGGAGAATTATTCGAAGCTATACCACTTTGACTGGTATTATGGCTATTCTGACGTACACTACTGCTAATATTCGAGTTAATTTGTTTATTTATTAGACGGTATTTGTTAAAATAATGGCTATTTTCCTTATAACTGGGCTTAAAACTATTTTCCATAACGACGATATTTGGTATATAATGTAATTGTGGCTGTTGCTGTTCCTGATGTAAGTGTTGCTGACTTTTTAAATTATGCTTAGTATTGCCATCTATGCTGTCACGCTTGTGATTATGTCGCGTAGTGTTTGATATTGACATTAATTGTTGACAGTTGACATATTGCAGCGTAAGAAAGGACCATATTAGCAGTACCGTAAGACACAAGTGCGCCTTGAATTTGAAGATTTTGTTTGTAGGGTATGCTGCTTTGGCGGCAGGTTTAAAGAATTCCATTTGATGGTAGTATAAATTCGATTCATTCCCTTGATATTTTATATTAACACTCATTTTAAATTTTAAATTTTGCTATTGTTGACAATGCTCATCAAAGTTTTTGCTCATTGTCATATAAAGTTAAAATCAGAATATCTGTATATATTTTTGTACTCAAATGCAAATTATTTTTTCTATTTTGCATACTTGTATTCATAAAATATTTTCGTTTTTTAACTGTTGTCGTCGATTCACTTTGTTTGCCTGGCCATTCGAGCGCCATTATCAATATAACGTTTTTATTAAAAAAAAATAAAAAAGAGAAAAGACGAGGCGAAACACAACAAACTGGAAAACTTTGCTTAATTTTAATTAAGCAAAGTGATGATGATAACAATCATGATCATGAGTAAATCCACAAGAAGTTTGTTGTTTTCCTTTAAGACTAAATGTTTTCATTTTCTTATATCTCTATATAGCGAATTTATATCGGCAGATCTTATTTTGTTTACTTTTCTCAGCTTAAGTTTATTTTTGGTTATTAATAATATATTCATATTTTGTCTGACTGCTAAGAAATTCCAAGAATGTGCCTCAAATGTTTCCATTTTATTTAATTCATTCTATGTGTTACAAGTTTTGAGTCATTGTTGATATTTTGGCTGGCTGGTTTTGTTGATTTTTGATTGGTTCTTGGAATTTAAATATTTCCGTGAATTTCTCCTGAGTATTCGTTGTGATCTTGTCCAAAAACGTCTTCAGCTAATGTTGTTCACTCGAAGTTATAAATAAAATTTTTAATAAAAATACATTTAAGTTTAAAGGGAAACCGAAATTAAACGCAATATACTGCTTGTATTGCCAAGCAACTCAAGGTAAATCTTGTTTACGTTTTGAAAAATTTCACACCGCTAAAATACCGCACGTTCACCGAGCACTAAGCTCCAAAAACGACTGGCTGTCGAGCATTCCCTTTACTGCGATGTTCTACTCAGCCGACTATAAAATCGTTTCTTGCTCTCCTCGATTTTCTCAAACATGCCGGTCAACAAGATGAAAACAAAATAATAGCCAATAGCATGCGTAGAGTGCCCTTTGAGTGGAATGGATTACGTCTCAGCAACGCCAGCGCAGTGCTGTGGAATCGTGGGGCAAATTCCTTTTTGTGGGAGTTCCGAACTCTATAGGAAAGAAAAAGAAAAGACCTGATTTTGTGTGAATTTTCGAAATGCAAACTTTTTTTGTTATAAATTTTTGCAAAATTAATGAATATAGCAGAACTCATAAAGTGCTTTCATACAAATGCAATAGCCTCATGGCAAAATGCTCGCTACTCTTGACACCATTCACTTTTCTACACCAGAGCCCATGGGCGTCCACAGGATTTTTCCTAAAGTTCACGTATTTGGGTAATATTCTGGAATGCTGATTAAAAAAGATGACCTACGGCATTCTATTCTCTGAGATTTTTGGTGAAAATTTTGTGAACAACATCGCAATTTAGATCATTCTACTGTGTGAAATTTGATTGCACTACCGGGGCAAAATTCAAAAATTTTGTAAAATTTTGTTTATTGTTCAGAAATTCGGATATTCTGCAACATAATATTTTATGCAAGGTGTCCTTAAAATGTGCAATCCTGAAATATTAATCATAATTTTTTTTTTAATTTTCAACCTTGAAGCACAGAATTGTATTTTAAAAACATGAGGTATTATCATTAAGTACTTTCATATAACGCAAATATTTTAAAAGTGTCAAAAAATTGCAGTTTAATTTTTGTATGTATTCTATATCTAAATTCTTTCTTCATTTATTTATTTTATATTTTTTTCGATATTTTATATTTTTTGCTTTAATTCCAATTGATAATTTTAATAAAAATTTGGTTTTTAAGTGGTCCACAACTTCATGGTTTTTTATTTGTGGACGGGGAAAGGGGGTGTGGCAAACATTTTTCCCACAAACTTTCAGCGCAATTGACCCAGAAGTTTTGGAGTCCTAATGATTTATTAAAAGTGGGCGTAATTATAGTGCCACAACGACTATTTTTAGTAAAGTTACAGACGGTAAGCTTACAAATTTCAGTACTAAATTTCAGTCATATACGATCAAACCCGTTTGAAATATAGCATTTTCATTGATTTGTGGGCGATAAACGAGGGGGTGGAAACCCATTTTTGGTACAACTGCCAAAAGTAACCATGCTGGGTCCAGAGTAAACTCTAAACCCCTACATGTAATGGAGTCAATATTGCCCCTTTCGGGGAGGGCAGGAGAGGGTTAAAATCTATTCCCACCATTGTTTCCAAGAAGAACTTTTTTTACCTTAGGACGTATCCCCTTTGACCCCTCCTAAGCGAGGCTCCCATACAATGCACCCTAACCCGCTAAAGTTAGTGAAGTTGATATTTACCTCTTGATTTGATTTCATTAACAGTAGAATGCATTGTATGGGAGCCCCCCTAAGGAGGGGTCGGAGGGGATAGGTTCCAAGGTAAAAATGTTACACTCGAAAGAGTAATCGAGATCGGTCCTGCGTATTAACCCTCTCCAACCCATCCCAAGAGGAAAAATATTGATTTCATTAACAGTGGAGTGCATTGTGTGGGAGCCCCTAAGGAGGAGTCGGAGAGAATAAACCTCAAGGAGAAAAATGTTCCGCTTTGAAAAGTAATTGGGGTCGGTCTTACAATTTAACCCTCTCCCCCCTTTCGAAAAGGGTAAATATCGGTTTAGTTAACTGCAGGGGGTTAGGGTGCATTCTATGGGAGCCCCCCCCCTAAGAAGCGATCAGAGGGGACTAGTCCCAAAAGAAAAGTGTTTCTTTTTGAAAAAAAATGGGTGTAAGTCATACATATTAACCCTCGTTTTCCCTCCGCAAAGAGGTAATTATCTCTTAAATATATCATTAACTGTAGGGGGTTAGGGTGCATTATATGGGAGTCCCACCCAGGAGCGGTCAAAGGGGATAGATCCTCAGGAAAAATACTCCTCTTCAAAAAATAATCGATGACGGTCATATATTTTCACCCTCTCCTACCCTCCCCAAAAGGGGAAATATTGATTTCATTAACTGTGGGGGCTTAAGGTTTACCCTGGATCCGGCTCCAGGGAGAACCTTACGTGGCCCGAAAAAACTGAACTCATATTCGGTTTCAGTTACCTCGAAAACATAAAATTAAGTCATGAAAATTGTTGTACAGTGTTTTTTAACAATTCTTTCACAATACTACTCGCACTCAACCATCATTAAAATCATTTTTTCCTTAAAAAGTAATAACACATAAACCTATATAATTACTTTTAATACTTCAGTAAAATAGTGACCAAATTAATAATAAAGTATTAATCGACCTGTAATGATTCTCACATAAATCCTTCTAATGTAAATAAAAAGCTATTCTAATTAAGCCGCACATGAGCGGATAGGGTCCGCCAAATAACTTTTTTTTTTTTGAAAATGCAAAAACAAAACTACTGAATATTTTCTCAAATTTCTTTTTTTATTTGAATATACAATCCTTCCGGTTAATAATGGAATATAATTTCATTCAAATGGCTGCCTCGGCTGGCCATGCAGTAGCCTACACGATCGGTCCAATTTTTAAGCACATTATCGATTGTGTGCAGCTGTATTTCACCAATGGCTTCACGAATATTGTCCTTTAAAGCGTCAATTGTCTCTGGCTTGTCGGCGTAACACTTATCTTTGAGGGCACCCCACAAATAATAGTCCAACGGTGTCAAATCGCAGCTCCGAGGTGGCCAAACGACATCAGCTCTGGGCTGATAATGCGATCTTCAAAAACAGGGCGCAAAACATCGAGTGTAGCTTCGGCTGTGTGGCACGTAGCGCCGTCTTCTTGAAACCAAATGTCGCCAATATCCTCCTCTTCAATTTTTGTGAACAAAAACTCGTTCAACATGGCTCGATAACGATGGCCATTGACTGTAACGGCCACTCCTTGCTCATTTTCGAAGAAAAATGGACCAATTACGCCTCTGGACCAAAATCCGCACCAAACAGTGACTCGTTTTGGGTGCATCGGCTTTTCAATGTATGCGTGGGGGTTTTCTGTGCCCCAAATACGATAATTTTGCTTGGTTACATACCCGCCAAGATCAAAATGAGCTTCATCTGAAAAGATGATTTTTTTGGCAAAATCGGCATCTTCTGTAAGTCGATCGCAGGCCCACTCAGCGAAGCGAAAACGCATTGGATGGTCAGTTGGCTTCAACTCCTGACTCCCAATTGGACTTTGTATGGCGTCATACCAAGGTCTTTATGCAAAATTCGTCTCAATGATGGGTCCGAAATGTTCAATTGTTGAGAACGACGGTGAATTGATGTTGATGCCGCTTCACGCACACTTTCTGCCACAGCAGCAATATTCTCTGGTGTACGCACTGTTTTTGGATTTTCACGCTTTGGCTTATCGATGAGGATGCCAGTTTCTTTCACTTTTTTTACAAGTTAACGAACATACGGAGCTGACGGTGCTTCTGTTCTTCCAAAATCCGTACGGAATTTTCGCACACATTCTGCAACATTACCATGATTTTCAAAGTAATGTCGCAATATTTCCCAGCATTGTTCAAGCGTATACACAACCATATTCGTTCAGCGGAAGGATACAACTAATTATCTGTCAAATCAGACATGTGCTAAGTGTTACCATTCACGAAATAAGCAATAAATTGAAAAAAAAAACGTTAGATGGCGGACCCTTTACATATATGTACAAGTGGAAAAAAACAACCTGAAGTCCAATACGCTTATAGTTTATATATAATTTAAATTTTGTCTTTACATTTTCTATATCCGAATAACAGAATTGCAGCGAACCGAATTAACTTTTCATTATATGAAATTAACAAACAAATTGTAGTCGTTTTCGGCTCTTTTATAGCAACATAAAGCACGCTCGTTTTCTAATCGAAAAGTACTCTTTGTCCGGGAGAAAATGGTACCTTACGCGCTACTCGCCCTGAAGAGTCATTTCCAAGTCGTCTTTTTAGCTTTTTTTGATATTTTAACGATCAAAAAACGACTCAAAAATGACTCGAAAATAAGTCGATTTTTAATCAATTCGTGGTCATATTCAAGATAAAACAACGACTCGAAAAAGACTCCTCAAGAAGAGTCACGCGTAGGGTACCATTTTCTCCCGAACAGAGAGTCCTTTTCGATCAGAAAACAAGCGCGCTTGCGACTGTCATTATCGCGGAGAAGACTCGAAAACGATTCTTATATGTTTCAAAATTTAAAAAAATACTGGCTGGGAGTCTCCCTACATCAAGTCTGGGCATTCTAACACAGTCACATTTTATCTTGTCTTGTTTGTATTGGTGCGCTCTCAAATTGCGCACACTCAGTTCATACAATTTGCAGCACACAGCGGCAAAGGTCATCACAGCATTACCGTCAGCGAACGACTGGATTATATTCTCCTGTGTTGTGAACTTTGTGTATATGTCAAAAGTTACGCTCAGAGAGCGCTCAGTGAGCTATGGCGTGCCCAGGCCTGCCCTATATACACTCTAAATTATTTGTTGAAATTTCCCATTAAAATTACTGTACATTTTTATTGAATTTTCTGTTGTTGCCTATAATGACGATATTTTGTTCTCATTTTATGAAAAAAAGCAGTGATTGTTTATTTTTAAGCAAAAATGTATGCTAAGTTCAAATATACATCAAAATATGTCTGAATTAATACGAAAAAATGTGTAATGTTGAGCTCAAAATGTGTAAAAATGTAAAATATGACAAAAAAATGTGTAATGGTGAACTTAAAATTTCAATCACTGCAATTGCTTTTGAAATCCTTATCATTATTTAGTGACTAAAAACTAAACTAGATGAGCATTATTTGCGCTGTGTACCATTTTGATCCAAGTAAAAAAAAAAAGGTTTTGGGTCTTACTTCAGCTTCAGTCGTTCTGGAGATGTTGTGAATTTCAATTTAATCAAAATAATTTTAGATATTCAGCTTGATTCGAATAGAATGTTTCACATGAAAACTCTAAGCTAGTTCCCTATAACAGAAGCAGAATTTTCTAGAATATTTGTATAAAAAAAATATATGAATACTTCTTAGCTACCAATCGTCGGCAACGCTTTTCCAAATGTTTTGCTGAAAAATAAACATAAGAGAGTTTAAACTTCTACACACCAGTTATGTAAGTCGCTAAGCAAATTTTTGAGAATTATTCACCAAAAAATGTTTAAAAATGTGCATGTGTAAATTTAGGCACTTTCAGTCGGAAAATATGCTACTCGCTTCGGTAGCAATGTAACTCCTAGTCTGCTAGATTTATTTGTTGTATTCTGATATATCATCGGTTTTACTATTTGATCAAATATCGTTTATCTCTGATCATGACCTTATTTTTTGCACGTTGAATATACATTTCACGCCCGTTGATGTGGTCAATACATTTACGTATCGTGATTATAAATCGAGCGACACTGAATCTTTATTTTCCGATTTATCTCCCGAAAAGTGGTTGGACTGTTGGTTTCTAAGTACAGTTGACGATAACTTAAACTGCTTCATTAGCAAAGTAACTAACATGCCTTTACGTTCATCCCTTATCACGAATAAATCATGCCCGTGGTTTACTAACTCTATTAAACAGGCATTTGAAAAAACGGCATAAGGCCTACACTACTTGTAGGAAAAGAAATCCTACAGTGCCAACAGGCAGGACTCTAGCAGAGCAAGAAATAAAGTTTTATCGGCAGTGAAATTGTCCAAAAAACGGTACTTTTCATCAAAGCTAAGCTCGTCACAACCTGCAAATAAACTCTGGAATAACCTAAAGACCATCGGAATAGGAAATAACAACAAAATTGCAGGGTGTCAGTTAGACCCAGATGCTCTTAATTCGTATTTTGCCGCCAGCACCGTTGGCCAACTCTCTTATCCGTATATTCTTCTGAGTACCCCTAATATGCATTCAAAGTTTGAGTTCACTGCAGTTACTGAATCAGATGTTGTAAGATGTATCTTAAAGATAAATCGAATGCTGTCGGAGAAGATGGAATAGATATCAGGTTTATTAAACTCATACTTCCTTACGTAATGAGTCCCCTTGCACACACTCTTAATTACTGTCTAACAAGTTAAAAATTTCCTTTCCTCTGGAAAACTGCGACAATAATTCCCATAGGAAAAAAGCCAACCGCTGCCATTCCAAGTTTTGTTCGACCGATAAGTCTGCTATCCTCAATTTCAAAAGTTCTGGAATCCCCAATGACGGAACAAATTTCTAATTATCTCCTTGAACAAAATTTACTCTCTTCCTTGCAGTCTGGATTTCGTCCTGGACATAGCTGTTCTACTGCAATTGTAAAAATTCTGGATGATATAAGTACACCGTTTGACAAGGGACCTTAGTTTGTTTGTTGGATTTCTCGAAAGCGTTCGACAGTGTTAGTCACCTCTTGCTCTGTAGGATGTTAGAAGTGTTGTTCAACTTTTCAGATACTGTCTGTCCGTTTGTCGACACGATTACAGCCGCAATTTTAAAGTTACCGCGATGAAATTCAAAATATAAGATCAAGTTCGAAAATGGGCCAAATCGAATGAAAGCCACGCCTACCTCCCATACAAAGTGACTTTATATTAACTGTAAAATGTCTTTAAAATCCACAAAAATTAAAGAAATGCCTTGAAATTTGGCAGGTGAGCTTTGCTTTTCAGTCTTAATCCTGGCTATGAAAAATCGGATGAAAACCACGCATACCTCCCACACAAAGTGGCTTTATTTTAAAAGTAAAATCTCCTAAAAATCTGCTCAAATTAAAGAAATGTCTTGAAATTTTGCATATAGGATTTGATATAGAATATAGACTACCACTCGAATGAAAACAATCGAATGAAAACTACCTCCCATAAAAATTGGCTTTATTTTAAACGTAAAATCTCTTAAAAACCCACAAAAATTAGCTTTGATATATAATATGAACCATCTCTTTGATATATGGCAAAATCGGATCAAAACCACGCCTACCTTCCATACAAAGTGACGTCATCAAAATAGGAAAACTTTCGTTAATATATAAAACTGAATGTCATAGTGCATGTCGTGGCTAAAGACTCCGAATGTACTTCAATATGGCCGCGGGGGGTATTTTAGCTTCGTTACCCTGCCGAAGATCATCCTTTCTAGTTTTTCGTTAAAAAGGACATTCAATTCTCTGTAAATAAAAATGCAGATATAAACAGTACTATTCAATATTTCTTTTTAGAATGTGTTAGATGCGTGTGAAGTCTTACTCTTGAAAAGGGCAAGTTTGTCTTCCGCTTTCAGTCCTGGAGTTGAACTTGCTTATACTAACGCTCCAAGCTAAAAAACTTTCCTTCCACCTGACTAGCGGTGAAATATGTCCTTTAGTGCAAAGATCAGAGCTTATAGTGCTCCACATTTGCTTTTTATTTTTTAGTTGTGAACTTTTTGAACCACTATTGGCCACAATTCCTTTACTCTCGATATCAAGAATTTTATTGGCGCGTCGAGCCTTACAAGTTTTTTTACCATCATAGGTTTCACCCCTATCACCGGAATATTCGATAGGCACAAAGTCATCGGAATCCTTCAATGGCTCATAAAAACCAATGTCTGCTGCCTCTATATTCTGCGAAAATACAATTTCTTCAAAAGAAATCCGCCTACGAGCTCGCAAGGCAGTTTTGTGCGGTATTCGGAATCTATAAATTTATGGAAATAAAAAAATATGCTCAATATCTCTCCACCGTGTGGAGAAATGTTCCAGGACAACACTTCACGTCCAATTTTCTTTTTGTTTTCCATTCCACTTGAAATGTAAACAAGACATGATCCACTGTAATCGAGGCTTGCAAGTTTTTGCAAGTTATGCGTTCGCGTACTTTTTTGGATACTTTTCTATTTCAGAGAGAATTGTGCGTTACTCTCTTGCAAGTTGTTGCTGAATATTTTTCACTGGATAAGTACACGAATAGACCTATTATTTGTGGACTATGAAAAAAAGTCAATATCAAAAACGCTTAATTCTATCTGCCTACAAAATAATATTCACAATTTTTAAAATGGTATGTTATTCGAACATTTTGATTAAAACGATGAAGAAAGGTATATGTTTTTAGGTTACTTATACCCCTAGAAAAATGCCAAAAGAATAGAACAATTTGTGATTTTTACTTTTTTTTTTTTTGCAGAAAGTCCATAACTTTAACATGACCGCCACTGAATGAAAAATAAAAATATATTTTCATTATAAATTTTTAATATATTTCTTATTTTTTTTTTTTTAATAATGTACAAAAGAAAGTTCTTCTATAAGTATAACAGATTTTTCACAAAAAAAAATCTAAAAAGTAAACATACAATTTAAATTTTGAAAGTAAAAGCTACTTTAAAAGTTTGAGTTCTTAAAACTGAATGCTTAATATATCGAATGCAATTAAAGAACTTAAAAAATTTTGGTAAGCTATCTAAGCATATTAGTACAAAAAATTTTAATGAATGGCTATTTATTTCCAATAAAAACTTAAAAGAAAAACTGTTGTGTTTGATTGTGGAAATTTTAGTGAGTCACTGTCTAATATAAGAGACGAAAATTATCCTCATTTGTATCCAAATTTAATGAAATTTTCAATGTTTACTCTTTCAATTCCACATTCAAATGCAAAAGCTGAAAGAATTTTCAGCATTACATCATACGTAAAAATTAAAAAAACCAAATTTATTTCATTTCATTTAAGCAGTGACTATTTGAATGCCAAATGTGTTTTTCGAGCATCATTTATCTATATATAAATAGGCTAAGGAAAAACAGTTCAGTACCATTTTCTCCTGTGTTTCTCAACCGATTTTGATGATTTTTTTTTTTAATGAATCAGAGTAGGGAGGAGCACCCACGAATTTTTAAAGAAAAATGCTAGCTGGAATACCTGGCGTTGTTTGGGGGTGGTAAGGCATTTAGAGTGTTTCTCAACCAAATTTGATAATTTTTTTTTTTAAATGAATCAGAGTAGGGAAAAGGTTTGCACCGAATAGTTTTTAAAGAAAAATGCTGGCTGGAATATCCGGCGTCGATCGGTGGGGAGGGGGGGGGGGGATATGACGAAAAGGTCGAGTTTTGACAACTGGCGTACTCTAGTAAATAATAATATGCGTTGCATCGTGGCGGCCGTAGTGTAGTGCGTGGAGTGTGTTTCCCATACGCCCATGGTTCTATTCCCATCTGACATAGAAAGCTTTTTCAATTGAATTAATTGTTCACCTCTCTGCAGACAATGCCAAGCCTCAGAGAGTAAAAACTGCCATGAAAAGCTTTTTGAGAACAGAAGCCGTTCGGAATCGGCATAAAACTTGTAGATCCAGTTCTCGAACATTTGTGTTCAAACATTTCACAACACGCACAACACTCACAACACAATTGATCATAAGAAGTTCGGTCAAAGTCCTTTCAAGGGCTGAAATTGGCCATTTCGTTTTGTTTTTTTTTTATTTGTGGGTGGTGCAAGTGGGCGTGGTAAGTTTTATATATTGACTGCCACTTAGAGCACGTGCATATCAAGTGTTACTATTAAAACGTGTACAACTCAGAAATAAGCATGATTTCGAAAAAGTGGGCATATATATGGTGCGACCACGCCCATTTTTTAACAGTTGTCAACAGTGTCGATATGAACTAAATTACCAAATCTTCGTCTTCTACGGTAAAAGCCGTCTGATATAAAGAATTTTTACTGATTTGTGGGCGGTAAAAGTGGGCGTGGCAACATGTATATATACATAGTGACTGCCACTTGCACCCATAGCACCTCCATACCAAAATTCACTTTAAAAACGTGTACAACTCAGGAATAAGCATGATTTCGATAAAACGGGCGTAGATATAGTGCGGCCATGTCCATATTTTGTGTATTGGCCGACAGTAGTCATATGAACTAAATTACCAAATCTTAGTCTTCGTCGGCAAAAGCCATCTAATATAAAGCATTTTCAAATACCAAGATTCACTTTCAAAACGTGTACAACTCAGGAACTAAAATGATTTCTGAAAAGTTGGCGTAGATATAGTGTGACCACGCCCATTTTTTGTACATTCACCGAAAGTAACCATCTGAACAAAAATACCAAATTTTAGTTGTATACGATTAAAACCGTCTGATATATAGAATTTTGTTTGTGGTAGATAGAGCCAATTTGGGTTGTATGGGAGGTACCACGCCCACTTGTCCAATCAACACCAAACTTCACAAGGAACACTCTCAGAATGTTGCTTCAGTATCGCTAAAAATTTCATAAAGATTGGTTCGGAGGTTTTGGAGTCTATACGTGATATACACACATACCCACATACCCATATAGAAGAAGATATATTTTTAAGAATTCAAAAATACACAAATTTTACATACTAGGGCTGTTCACAATCAGGTGCAAATAGTCTTGCATCATAGCATTTGCAAAATGGTAGAGTATATTTTTACTCTACACTAACAAAATATACAGAGATGCATTTACTAAATATGCAACACTTAAAACCCATAGTTTATATTTACTATACATATGCAATACTGAACTCTAAGCCAACAGCTGACTGTCAAAAATGTAAAGTCAAAAAAATAAAAATAAAAAACAAAGATATGGAAAATATGTAAATAAAAAAACGAATTACATAAACGAGAGAAGCCCAATAAATAATTCATTAAAGAGTCAGTGAGCTATCAGCCGTTAATTTTATTCTTTGCAACAAGTATTAAAAAGTAAACCGAAAAAGACCGCTCACGATTGGTGGCAAATTTTTACAATTGCATAAATTTGCAATGTCAAATACTCAAGATTGTGAATAGCCCTACTATTTTGTCTTGCTCACTTGTTTTGTTTAAATTTACCATCAGCTGTTTTTGACAGATCTAGCGAAATTTTTTTGTGAGAGAGATGAAACAAGTGATACTGGAAACTCTCTTTTTATTTATAGTTCTCTGATAATTTCAACTATTTGTTGTATGAACTGGTACCCTTCAATAACCTTAAGAGTATTTTTTATTATCTACAATACTGAAGAATATTTGGGAAATATTTGTGAAAAATCAAAAAGATAAAAGATTAATGTGGACAACTGGGAATTAAAAGCATTTTAAAGGGGATTTTCAGAAAATAAACAATCCCCAGCACTGCGTCAGAGTGCATTTCTATATTGTTTATGTGCAACCAAGCGTTATGAGTGCAACAGTGTTTCCGATGAAGTGTTAAAAACGTAAAAGGGGAATTCAAATGAATATTGTGTGCCATGTGTTTGTTTAACTTTTCACGTTACTTTATAAGGAAACAAACAAATTGATTTCTTGATAAAAAAAAAAAAATTAATCTTGCGTTATTCAGATGTAACGATAGCTTTCACACTGATAGCTTTAAATGTTATTATAACAGGCAGACCACACCCATTAACGAAGAAATTAAATGGTTTTAAAAATATTTCTTGATGTTTGTATTAAATATCATACCCATCCAATTCACATATATTGCTGCATCACATTTTGTTTTTTTTTATACCTTTGTTAGCTCGATTAAAAATTTTTTTAAAACTAGTAATGAACGATTTTCGGCAGGATCGAAGCTAAAACCACCTCGGCTGTTTTTAAGTATATTCGAAGTCTTAACAGTGGCTCAAAAAAGAAGTTGGACACACATGCAATCAATTTTGCTCTGAGCAAATAAAGTTATTCAAAAACAAATTTTATTTAATTTTTTTTTTGTTTTTAGTTATTTGAATTTACTTTTAAAAATAACAATTACAAACATTTTACTAAGTTTTGATTCTTAATAAAAGAGTCAAAATTCATATCAAAAAAGAACTCGGACATAATTAAGAGAAATCACCCTTTTGGTAAAAGACAAAACAAATGATAGTATTTAGTGTATACTATGGTGGTTCTAGGTTGTATGGGAACATTTTTTTTTGTGCCATACTGTTCACTCCACTTGAATTGTACCTGTTAATAATAAGAAACTAATTGCAAAGCTTAAGGCTGATCGAAGGGGCATCCTCTTTCTATATAGGTATATAAAACAGTTTGTCCTGACTAACTGATCGACGCCCACACCAAACTACTGGCTCTAGAAACATGAATTTTCGTGGACATATTCGGCTGATGGCGTAGACCCCCAATAAGAACGAATTTTTGGGATTAAGGGCCTCAAAGGTTAAAATTGGATAAAAAGTTTTAAAAATAGAGTCGTCCATATATCGGAGGAACGGATTGGTATTCTGTTTAAGGCCCTAAGTCTGTTCATGAAAAAAATTTTCGATTTTATTTTTTATTTTAAGCGTTTTATTTTAAGCGTTTTATATATAACATCTTAAGAACGTAGAAAAAAAAATGTATAAAGATATCTTAGTTATAGCGCCTTATAGTTGAGAAACCAGATATACCGTTTAAGCATTATTTTAGGATTATTATTTCAGCTGCTCAAACTGTTTTTTTTTAATAAGAATACAAGCAAAAATATACATTACTAGCAGGCCAGAGTTGTCCTTGTTTTTAGCTGACAACTTATAAGTTTAAAAAATTTCATATTTTTCGTCCGTTCAAAATTTAACGCGAATTCTCAAACCTACTTTTTCAAAAAGCGCGTACAATCTCATTTCAAAACTTCTTAACAAATTGGTCTGAAATTTTCAAGATTTATTAAGTCACCAATTATCTGCAATATGAGTAAAATAATTTTTCAAAATACTTTTTCAAAAGCCGGTTATTAAAATAATTTTTGTTTAGTTCTGCTCCACTCATATCATTGAAAAATAATTGATAACTATTTTTATACCCCAACGCGTACTGCGTAAGGGGTATATTAACTTTGTCATTCCGTTTGTAACGCCAATAAGGAGGCGTGGCAGGTATAGAAAAGTATATATATTTTTATTATCATCACCTCCTGATTCGATTTTCGTGTGTCCGACTGTCTGTTTGTCTGTCTGTCTGTCGACACGATTACAGCCGTAATTTTAAAGCTATCGCGATGAAATTCAAAATATAAGCTTTTTTTTAAAAAAATGAAGATCAATTTCGAAAATGAGCCAGATCGGATGAAAACCACGCCTACCTCCCATACAAAGTGACTTCATTTTTATAGTAAAAAACCACGCCTACCTCCCATACAGAGTGACTCCATTTTTATAGTAAAGTAATAGTAATAGTAATAGTAATAGTAATAGTAATAGTAATAGTAATAGTAATAGTAATAGTAATAGTAATAGTAATAGTAATAGTAATAGTAATAGTAATAGTAATAGTAATAGTAATAGTAATAGTAATAGTAATAGTAATAGTAATAGTAATAGTAATAGTAATAGTAATAGTAATAGTAATAGTAATAGTAATAGTAATAGTAATAGTAATAGTAATAGTAATAGTAATAGTAATAGTAATAGTAATAGTAATAGTAATAGTAATAGTAATAGTAATAGTAATAGTAATAGTAATAGTAATAGTAATAGTAATAGTAATAGTAATAGTAATAGTAATAGTAATAGTAATAGTAATAGTAATAGTAGTAGTAGTAGTAATAGTAATAGTAATAGTAATAGTAATAGTAATAGTAATAGTAATAGTAATAGTAATAGTAATGTTACTAATGCTAGTTGTTGTGTTGTTGCTAGTTATGGCGTTGCTGCTAGTTGTTGTGTTGTTGTTGCCGGTAGTTTGTTGCTAATTCAATGTTGTTCTATGTTGAAGTATATGTTATTAGTATGTTCTTTTTATTTTATTTTTTTTTTTTTTTTTTTTCGCAATCTTGTAGTGTTGCTATTGCCAATGCGTTAATAGTGCTATGGGTGCGGTGCAAGTTTTGCTGTTGTTGTTTGTATTACCAGCATTGTTGTTAGTGTTGCTATGTTGTGTTGCTGTTACTGTTTTGATTAATGTTGTTCATACGGATGTTGTGTTGTTGCTGGTAGCACAATGGTGGTCGCCTTAACATTATTATATATTTATTGCTGTTTGTTATATTGTTGTTGTTTATGTTGCTCGTATCGATGTGTTGCTGTTGCCAATGTGTTAATAAGCGATGGCTGCAAGTTGCTGTTGCATGAGCGCTGTTCCTATTTAGGTAATTGTTGTAGTTGCGGGTGTTGTGTTGTTCCTGTTACGACAATGTTGGTCGCGTTGCCATTGCCAGTGGTGTTTTTATATATTTATTGCAGTTGCTAAATTGTTGTTGGTAGTGTTGCGATGATGTTGTATTACGACTAATGTTGTTGCTATTTGGTAGTGCTGCTCTTTGGACTTTTGGTGTTGGTTCCTTGGTGCCATATTGCTGTTGTTTCTAATTTTCGTTGTTTGTTTTGAGTTTTATCTGTTGACAAAGTAATTTTTAATTAGTTTTCTTCGTTTCTCCACATGCGTGATATTCAGTATCTCTGTCGGGAGTTGATTAAGAAGAGTTAATATCATTGTTTCCAGTGTGCTTTTGCCATAGTTGTTGAAAAATGGTGTGACTTTAAATCTGCCTTCCGTTCTTTGACGCGTACCATGGTGGTGGTCGATCAGTATTCTAAAGCGCGGGTCATCATAGAATTCGCAGATTAGGGATGATTCAAATATTCCTTCGACGTTGAGTAGCTCAAGTTGTTTACTAATTGTTCCATTACTAATCTGCATATTGTTTTTTTTTGCTAGAATTTTTAGTAGGTAGTTTTGACTTTGTTGTAGTTGCCTGCAGTGCATTGAAGATCCCCACGCCGTTATGCCATGACGGATATAGGATTCACTTAATGCTTGATACGCTTGCTTAAGTACTCGAAAATTACTACAGTTACTTAGATGGTGCAGCATGTATGAAGTACTTCGGAGTTTTTTACGAAGTTGGTCGATGTGATCATGCCATTTGAGGTTATGATCAACAACTACGCCGAGATACTTATATGTTTGAACCACTTCTATGTAGGTATCACAACTATCATTCGCATTACAGCTGGAGGCACGATTTGCATGCAAGCACTCAGTGTTATGGAACTTTATTTTGATGTCGCTATAGAGAACGTGTGGATGGATGAGTTTTGTTTTGTCGGCGTTAATTGTAAGACCGTTGTCGTGTGACCAGCGCGCAACGATGTCCAGCTCGTGTTGCATTTTAGTGGTTGCAATTTTAAGGTCTCTATGGGAGATCACTATTGATGTGTCATCTGCATAAGCATAGGTTGTACTTTTTTTTTAATGATTTCAGCATACTATTGGCATAAATTATGTATAACAGTGGGCCTAGCTTCGATCCTTGAGGAACGACATTTATAATTTGGTGTTCTTCGCTCACTTCGTTGCAAACTTTAACACGATATGTTCTGAAGTTGAGATAGTTTTTGAACCAGTTGAGGCAATTGTCACGTATGCCTACTTTTTCCAGTGAGACTATCAGCTGGCTATGCGACAGCGTGTCGAGAGCTTTGCTGAAGTCTACAAACAAAGCCAAGCTATGATGATTTTTACTCAGGTGTCCATTTAAATTGCTAGCAAAGTTTCCTAAAAGCTTGTTGATGCTCTTACCTCTTTGAAATCCATATTGGTTTGGATCGATGATTTTATATTTCACCATAAATTGTCTTAATCTTCGTACCACGATTTCTTCAAGTATTTTCTCTATTATGGGTAGTATAGCTATAGGCCGGTAGTTGCAATAATCTGATTTTATGCCATTTTTATATATTGGCCGTATTATAGATTGTTTTAGGGCATCTGGGATTTTCATTTGATTTATGCTGGCGTTAATAAGTTTGGTAATGACAGGGGCTACGATATCAACATTATTTTTTAGGTCTTTTGGTCTAATTTCATCGTTTCCTGGTCCTTTCTTTATATTTAAGCCTTTTATTATATTGGAAACCTCTAATTCACTTGTTAGTTCAATATATATTAAATTCGAAATGGCACTTTCAGTATTATTCATTGTTTTAATTTCACATTCATGTATAGTTTTTTGTATATTTTGTTCGAATGTTTTCGCGAATTCGTTTGCGATTACGGAAGCTTGCTCGTTTTTAAAATTTTTTTGTATGACTTTGTCTAAATTATTTGATTTTTTTCCAATTATTTCGTTAATTGTTTGCCACGTTTTTTGACATCTTTTCTGTTTTCATAAAATTTATTTTGATAATAATTAGTTTTTGCAATTTGAAGTTTTTTATTAACTATATTTCTAAATGTTTTATGTTCATATTCTTTTTGCCTGTCTCTAGGTCTTAATTTCCATTTTTTATAAAGTTTATCTCTTTGTTCACAACACTTTATTAAATATTCGTTCATCCATGGGTTAGGAATTCTTGCTGCTTTTTCTTTCACTTTTATTTGCGATTTGGCATAGATATCTTTAAATGTGGCCGATAATTTGTTATAAATATCGTCAACATTTTGTGATGCTAATATTGCGTTCCAGTTAGTGGCGCACATTAGTGTATTTACCCTACGATCGCTGATATTAGTTTTCTGTTGAATTTTTTCTCTTTCGTTGTTGTTGTTATTTTTGAATACGAGTCCGCACATTAGTGAGTAATGGTCAGATATATCTGTTGATATTGTTGCTGCGTGAATGTCGCTCTCTGTGCTTCTAATAAGTAGATGGTCAATATTTGTTGTTGTGTTTTTGCTAATGTCAACTCTCGTGCTTTCTGTGATTGTGCTTTCCACTCCATTCGCTGCGAGCATCTCAAGGTATTTCTTTGTGTTGTTGCAGTCTTGTTTATGTAAATCTATGTTCATGTCGCCTATGATCAACGTAATACTAATAGTAATAGTAGTAATAATAGTAATAGTAATAGTAATAGTAATAGTAATAGTAATAGTAATAGTAATAGTAATAGTAATAGTAATAGTAATAGTAATAGTAATAGTAATAGTAATAGTAATAGTAATAGTAATAGTAATAGTAATAGTAATAGTAATAGTAATAGTAATAGTAATAGTAATAGTAATAGTAATAGTAATAGTAATAGTAATAGTAATAGTAATAGTAATAGTAATAGTAATAGTAATAGTAATAGTAATAGTAATAGTAATAGTAATAGTAATAGTAATAGTAATAGTAATAGTAATAGTAATAGTAATAGTAATAGTAATAGTAATAGTAATAGTAATAGTAATAGTAATAGTAATAGTAATAGTAATAGTAATAGTAATAGTAATAGTAATAGTAATAGTAATAGTAATAGTAATAGTAATAGTAATAGTAATAGTAATAGTAATAGTAATAGTAATAGTAATAGTAATAGTAATAGTAATAGTAATAGTAATAGTAATAGTAATAGTAATAGTAATAGTAATAGTAATAGTAATAGTAATAGTAATAGTAATAGTAATAGTAATAGTAATAGTAATAGTAATAGTAATAGTAATAGTAATAGTAATAGTAATAGTAATAGTAATAGTAATAGTAATAGTAATAGTAATAGTTTAAGTTGAGTTTGAGTTTTATTTCAATATTTCTTTTTACTATTAATGTTTACATTTTCCTGTATCTCGCGAAGCCTTAAGGCTTGGCTGCGAGAAAATTTGAAATAATATAAACAAATTACTAATTCTAATTAATTCATTACTAATATAAATTAAATTTACAGTTGAATACCATATAAATGGTTGTGATATTTTTAAATTTTGGAACGCCTAAATAGAAATATAAGTTTTTAAGTTTTTAAAAAAGAATAAGTATTAAGATGTTTAGATATGACGGAACCGAATCTAGTTTTGTGCATAGAATGATTTTATGATTTTATTTCTATATTGTTTTTGAGCATAATTAATATTTACGATGTTTGGCGGGAGTTCATTTAATTGCAATCTGGTGCAAATAAGATCGTGAACTGCCCTATTGAATATGCAGTGAAATAAAATATGTTTATTTTGTACATACTAAAACTTCATGCCAACCAATTTTTCAAAACGCATCAACTTTTGTACGCTACATATTCGTAAACTATACAACAATTTTTATTGATAAGTAATCTCATCATTCAACTTGTGGCCCTATGATGACATTCATCATTCACATATCGCTCCAAAGTATTAAGAATATCTTAGAGCTTAAACGTAGCAATATATGCTGCCAGCTTAGCTTATGCTATGTGGCTGCAGAAACCTAGTTATAAATTATGAGGAGTTGCTTTAAAACTTTACTCAAAGTGAAATTATAAAAAACTTACTTTTTTCCATTTCGATATAAATAAACAACACAGCTTATAAATTTATTTTATAGACAAGTGATTTCGAAGCATGTTTGGAAAAGGCTTCAATTCATCAATTGTTGGCAGGGGCGGACCTATATTTCGGGGGGCAGTTTTAAAAATTTTAATGTACGTTAGGTATATATGCATTAAAAAGGACCTCAACTGTATCTGTACCTTTACATGTAAAAAGTGAATTGTGAAATTTTCAGGGAAAAGTATCAATATTTAACCATGCCTCTTTATTGAAAAGTTGTTTTTCCAAAAAAATTCCAATTAAATTTTTTTGAATATCAAATTTTGTTAAAAATTGACAAAATTTCTTATTTAAATTTTCTTTAAAATGATTTATCAAATATAAAAATCGGACTTTTCATAATCCAACAAGCGATTTTTTTTTAATCCAACAAGAAAAAATTCGATTTTTTTTTTTTTTTTGGAAACAGCACTATTTTCCCACATATAGTAAATTAATAATTTATAAATTAAAAAATTTTTATAGCTTGGATATTTGAGAATATCGTCCTAAAAGGGTTTTTTGAAATTCGAAATACTTTAGGAGATACGGCTTTTTTTGTCCAGCAATGTTTTCACCAAAATGAGATTTGCTTAATTTGGCTACTTTTTGAATGCAACGGTTTGAAGCAACCATCGAATTTCGTTCAACGTGTTCTTTAGTAGGTAATAACTTGTTTGTATACGCATTTTAAAAATAAATAAATACACATTTCAGAACTTAGGTATTCGAATGTTGGCAGCGTGTAGTTCACTTTGAATTGAGTTATAAACCGGACGCGCGCGCGCATACAGTTTTTAAAAGCAGTTTTGATAAAAATTTTTGTTTGTGCTAAAGACAATGGATAGGAAAAGTAATAGAAATAAAAATAAAAGAAACACTGGTAGCAATCGAAAAACTCGTCCCTTGAAACGCCAGTTTCGTGGTAACCAACACGAAAGAGATGAGGACACCGACTTCACAAGTACAACGGCAAAAAAATGTAAAAATAATGAAAACGAAGACATAAGCATTGACAACAAAACGGAGAATTGCGTTTTGGAGTTTTATACAGTTTTCTCGGCGATTGCTAATCTGGTGATATGAGCATCGCCGTATGGAATTGGCTTCAAAATTCGTGTTCACTGCGCTTGCCCGACCACTACACACATTTTCTCGTCCTTTTTGGTTGGCAAATCATATTTGATGAACCGGCACTTGATTTTTGCCATGAGGGTTTTAGGCATTGGGCCAAAAGGCATTAAGACGTTTTGTGGCCTCATGGATATCGACAGAAGTGTGGGTAGCTCGTTATACTACACTGCCATGGAGAACTTTCATACAACTGCAAGCGCGATCTATGGATACACTCTT
This sequence comes from Coremacera marginata, assembly GCA_914767935.1. NCBI lineage: Eukaryota > Metazoa > Arthropoda > Insecta > Diptera > Sciomyzidae > Coremacera > Coremacera marginata. The sequence goes on from OU612048.1 coordinate 6,951,083, forward strand.
TCAAAAGCCGCGAAAGAAGAGAAAGATGCCATGGTCATAGCCGATCCACAATGCGACCCAACAATGTTTACCGTATCAGGTGATGTCACTTGGAAAAAACGTGGCTTTTCTTCACTATACGGCGCTACAACGTTGATCGGCAAATACAGTAAAAAAATAGTCGACTCTGTTGTAAAGTCCAGCGTATGCAACAGTTGCAAGTATTAGGAAGCTAAGAAAGAAAAAGACCCACTGGCATATGAAATATGGATTGAAGACCACGAAGAGGAATGCCGTGCCAACCATCAAGGAAGCTCTGGGAAGATGGAAGTGGATGCGATAAAGGAAATGTTCGCCATATCAGTCCAAAAGTATGTCGTAAAATACTACAAGTATATCGGCGATGGCGACTCAGAAACATTCAAAGCTATTATAGACGACGATCCGTACGATGGCGACCCAATAGTTGAAAAAAAATAATGTATATCGCACGTGTAAAAAAGAATGGGCACCAGACTCCGCAAGGCCAAAAAAGAAAAGAGAGGCATTGGCGGTAAGGGTGCAGTCAAACTCACAGATAAAGACATCTCTGAACTAACAACATATTATAGCCTCGCTATTCGTCGTGATCCAGAGTCGGTTGCTGACATAAAGAAGGCTATTTGGGCAACGTTTTTGCACAAAATCTCGACTGATGAAGCTCCACAGCACTTAAACTGTCCGACCAGTGCGTCGAGCTGGTGCGCCTGGCAAAAAGCGGTAGCAGAAGGGACAATCGACAGCTTCAAGCATACGTATGCACCACTAAATCAGAGAGTCCAGAAAGCAATCAAACCAATTTACGAAGCAATGTCAGCCAATGATTTGTTGAACAGATGACTTGGCTCCGAAACTCAAAACAGCAACGAATCTTTCAACGCAGTGCTGTGGTCATTCGCACCGAAGCATATGCACACCGGCGCACGCACTGTTGAGATTGCCAATTATATTGCAACTGTCACATTTAACGAAGATTTTTTGCCAATACTTATAACCTAATGGGTATCTCGATTGGCAACGTCACATATGATTTCGCCATGTCTCGGAACGAAGAACGTTTGAAAAGGTCCGAAGCCAGAGCACTGGCCGCATCAAAAGAAGGTAGAACTGCCCGAAGAGCACAAAGAGCCGCTGAGTCCTCATTTTTTGAAGAAGAGGACGGAGTTCTTTATGGGGCTGGCATTGCAGATTGATATATGTAAGTATTTAAACAAAAAATAAATGTTTTTGAGTTTTTTCAAAATCACGCTTTTGATCTTCGAAGTCACTTTTCTCCGGTTCTACTGAACCGATTTTGATGAAACAAAGTGCAAAGTGAAATTTTGGTTCCTACGTTAATCACAATTTTAAACAATTTTTTACAATATGTTTTTTACACTAAACTAAAAAAAAAAGACAGTTCAAAATCAGTTTTTCATTTTTCATTGACCGCCATTTTGTAAAAAATAATCGCAAAATTATGATTGAGGTAGGGACAAGAATTACATCTATACTTAGTCTAACGCCGTTTACTTTTTCCATTTCAGATGATCCAAAGTCGAGTTATCCGGGCCGCAAGCAGCATACCTTTTTTTTCGACGCCCAACTTTGAAGGCCGACAACTTTTTGAACAGCGCTTGTACAAATTTATTTATAAATTTTATTTAATTTAATATGTTCTTAATACAATAAAGAAAACAGAATTTAAATAACTCTTTGCGTTTTCAAATGAGAAGTTTTGCAAAAAGGGTCCAAAAAAAGCCTTCCAACCAAGAATACTCCCTTAAATATCAATTTTTTTTCTGAAATTTGTACAAATATTACTTTTGCATCATAAAAAAGCAATCCAGAGCTATGCACATGTCAAATATAAAAAAAAAACAAAATAAGGGCCACTCTAATATACATAGTATATTTATTAAATAAGTAATCAACAAATCAAATGAACTGTGTTTTAGATCATAAAATGGTGGTAAATGTTTCTTGGCTTTTTCGACATAATTTCGATTACATTTTCGCACGTTGCTTCAACGTCACAATGCACTTCAACAACACCAACCCGTTCAAACGGTCATCACTTGTTTTGCTTTGCAAATACGTTTTTAATCTGCGTAGAGATGAAAATGAGCTTGAAACAACGTAAGAGTTGCGCAAATTTGTTGGAGCCCATGTATTGATGGGTAGAATTGCTTGTTGCAATTGTTGAGAGCATCAATATGGTAAATGATTTGGTTTTTTTTTTTTTTTTGGAATCCTCAAATAGTGTTTGCAAAAATACGAAGTGCATATGGACCGCACTGTGCGGTATTTGGATATATTTTATCCAAAAAAATGCGGTGTTTTTATGACTTCAGGTTGCCGTGGTATGTATGACTATTTACAGCTCAAGGCACGATATCAAAAAAACATAAAAAAGAGGGACAGGGGCCCTATTCTCTAACTGTGTAAAAAGTAGTGTAAACTAAATATTGTGTACACATACAGTTTTCACTAACTTTGAAAATGAGTTTTCAACAATCAACAAATTTTATTCACTCAGAATTTTTCTGTGAATATTTGATTTTTATTTTAAAATTATTGTTGTGATATACCCGGCGTAATTTGGTATTGTATTTTTAAAAATTTTGTCATCAGTCAAGGAATAACTTATTTTCTTCATACAATCAAATAATAACTTTCTATAGTGATGTTTTTTTATATAAACGATTGAATTATTTTTCAAAAATTAAAATTTGTTCATCACTATTTTGAAACTGACCGCCACAAATTTTTGTTCAGCAATTTTATTTAATATTCAGCTTGCCAGTGTGCATATCAGTTTACAGAATCAATTAAAATTAAAAAGTGTGCACTTGGAGTGAATATGAAGAGGTATGAAAATTTAAGATAAATTATGAAAAAATCAATGTTTTTCTTTGTGGTACCCATAGCCCGCATAATAAACACAATAATATCACATTTAAATGCAGGTTCTCCGAGAATGTCGGGGGGTTTCAACCGCCAAAATTTCACCCTGAATCCGCGCCTGATTGTTGGCAAGCTTACTCCGAACCAGAGCTAATCAACTGGCGGCAGCGCAGGCAAAGAGCTTTCTCTGCCGTCCCACGTATTTAAGCACACGTACGCATAGCAGAATTATAAGGTAAGGTCATCACGGAGAGAAATGGAGTAGAAAGCAGAATAAAGCTACATTGATGTCAAAATCAGCTGTTCATCGCTATTCATTTCTTTATGCTCACGTTTCGCAGTTGGTTTTAGGTTAAAACTGTTACAGGATTTTTTTGCAATTTTAAGACTTCTTTCACATTTTATAGTTTTTATTACACTTTTTATATAATTTTTTCACTTAAATTAGCACAAATTTAACACCCGCGACCGCACTGTTTGCAACTTGGAAACATAAAATATTTTCTTCATTTGCAATTTCTACGAAATTCGTCGTTTTGACATATATGTTGCTTCTCATTATCCACTCTTCGTTGACGCGTGAGAGCACTCAGCGAAACAGCCCTACCTTATCATTGTATCATGCTCGTACGCTGCTACAGCTTTCAGAATGATTAGAAAACTCATGAGGGGAGAATGTTGATGCGCATCGCCTTCAAATGTAATAAAAAACACGCACGCTGCTAGAGCTTTCAGATGCGCATTTTCGCTTATTGTTTTGCTTGCAAACATTATAAATAATAAACATTACCATTCAATAAAACACTAAATATTTTACAAGTGTATCAAAGCAACTTTTAAAAACTTTATTCTGCGCAACCACCTTTTTTAAAATCTTTACTCTGCGCAATTACCTTTTTTAAAAGCTTTACTTCGCGCAACCATGGTATAATGATTTACAAGGTAGGAGTGACAGTTCTGTTGGCGATTTAGAGTTGTCAAAAACACATTGAAAAAGAGAAAACGAAGAAGCAGCAAAACAGATGAAAAGTTCAACTTTGTATTGATTTGAACACTCCCGATCGCCGCTCGTGAGAAAAAAGGTAGTTGTCAAGGCAACCATCTTTTTTTTTGACAGCACAAAGCTTTTCAATGCACAAATACATAGACATAAGTGCCGAGTTTGCGGTTGTGTAGGAATTTCTAGCTCTGCTCCAAACACTATTAATCAACGCCTGGTAAGTCAAAAACTCTGCTTGAACAACTACATACTTACTTCTTACTAATACATGAAAGGCAAACATGCTGCTTTACACCTAATATCGCTCAAAATGTAATTATTTATTGCCATTACTTTCCATTACTTTCACAACATATACTGTGTTCAAAAATTTTCAGCCTGAAAGTATGAACAGAAAATTAATTTAATACTTATCAGTAATGTTTTGAACCCATTGCGCCGTAGCACGGGCTTTTATACTAGCATAGGATAAAAACAGTCAAACATCAGATATATCTTTAAAAATTATTATTTTCTTTAACGTCTTTAAAACACCATAATTTGCAAAATTAAACTACGTAAATATTGTACGAAAACCAGACGTGATGGTGTGACAAGATCTTCTTCGGATTCAAGCTGCACGACTTTATAAACATTCATGCCATCCATTTATGCTGTTATGGTTGGTAGATGTTGGAAATTTCAGGATGAAACATGAAGTTGTACCTGAATGTACAATCGAACTACCGCAAATAATTTGTGGAAGTCATTAATTAAATCAAAAAATTACACGCGCTTACGTTTGCTGTTCCAGTGCCCAAAAATTGTTTGATCCCGTTTGGTTATGTAGCAGTAAAGCGTAGCATGGGATGCGCTGCTGCGACCTGCGCTGGCTACAGTTAATTTTTTTTTTGTTTTCTGAATTTTTTTATGCTGCTGTAGCATAGGAATTTTTGACATTCATTTAAAAAAAAAACAAATTTTGACATTTTTTAATGTTGTTAACAGCTGAATGTTGCTATTATTTGTTGCCAAACAAGGTGTCTTATCTATGAGTATGATTAAGTCTGCTTGTATGTATGTTCGTCGTGTGTTTACAAATTTTTTTTTTTTCATTCACTAATCTACTCATTTAAGTGTCCTTTGAATAGCATGCGGCACAATTCGCCACCTCCCGCCTCCTCGCAAAGTAGTAGCTGTCGTGAGCGCTCTTCGCTCTTCTTCACGTTGCCCATGATGCGACGCGTGCGTGTTTCGAGCCATTCAGCTGAGCCGCCACTAGCACCAGATTTTACTGGCTCTGCTGCTGCTAAATCCGTCACTCTCGATGACAGCTGATGTTGTGGTATGGACGTATTATTAATTTGAATGCTAGTACTACTAGTAACATTGTTGACGCTATTAGTTGGCGACAGCAACCATTGGCTGCTATTGGTTATTGCAACCGTGTTCCTGGTTGTGACTGCTGATATCTGATTGATACGATTATTATTGCTACTGCTACTGATGTTGCTTTTTCTCACTGACTTGTCTTTGTCTTGCTGTGACGTAGTTGCCATTGGTACCAACGCATTCTTCTCATGATTAAGCTGCGGCGTTGAGAGATTTGAAACAATTTCACTACTAATGCTGTAGAAATTGTCGACATCATTTTGTAAATCGCGTGCATTTTGTTTGTTGTAGACATTGTTGCTATCTGCAGACATTGATTGCTTATGTTTGAATCGTCGATGCTTTTTTTGCTTGTTGCTGAAAGCTTGTAGTCGTCTTGATTGTTGCTGCTGGTGCTGCTTATGTTGCTGCTTGCTTTTGCGTTGCGTGTTTAAGTTACTAGCCACGTTGCTGATTGTGCGCCACATTTTTATGTTGATGCGTTTTATGTAGTTTGCCGTGTCTTCGTCGATATCGTAATCATCATCGCTGTCATCGTTATCGTTATTATCGTCACTATTAAAATCGCCACTACCACTGTAAGCAATCATATCATTAACATCGTTAATGGCGCCGCTGCTGCTGCTGCTGCTGCTGTTACTGTCGTAGGCAGAGATGCGATTATCTCTGTGCTGCAGATTAATGTGCTTTTTAACTTTTTGTGTGGAATACTGCAGGAGTTGATGTTTTAGCTGCTTATCGGTATTTAACTTAACAACATTGTTGTTGTTGTTAGAATTCTTATGCTGCAACTTACTAAGCATCCGCTGTTGCTTGCGTTTTTTTTTAACCAACGCAGTCAACTGCTGTCGGTGCTTGTTGCGTGGCTTACTATACATTTTATAAATAAATCTGTTTATGTTGCTGCTGTTTTGAGCTGCTGCTGTTACCGATGAGGATGTTGTTGTCAGAGCTGAATTAGTATCGTTTTCCTCGACTATCAGCACATCAGTAAAGTTGTTCCACATACGCACGTTGGTGTCGCTGGGAATAGCATCACTGCCACTTGTTTCGTCGATATGAATGTCGCCACTGCTACCTTGACGCTCGAAATCGTCGATATAGATAGTGTCTGAATTTTCACTGCTGCTGCTTGGGATTTGATACTGAAAACTTTCTATCGATGTGAGTGCTGAGACAAGCTTTACGTCGTCGTCGTCGCTTTCGGTCGAAAGTTCTTTAGCGGTTGCCTCAATGCTGTCAGCCATGTCGCTGCTAGGTTCCAGCAACTGGGGCTGATGCTGTAATTTGTGTTGCTGTGAAAACATGGCTTGCTGATGCTCTAGCGACAGCTCATCGGAGTTGGCGAGCACCGGGCCGGATGCAGCGGTAATCATGCGATGATAATTTCCACGTATATTTGTAGCATGTTGCTGCTGCTTCATGCTTCTGAGTACTTGCTGCTCCGAGCTTATGCTGCCAGAAGTTGCCAACACCAATTCATCGAGCGTTATAAGTTTGTCCTTAATAGCATGCGTCTCTGCGCTTTCGCGCTGAAGCTGTAATTCTTTGTTCAATAAATTCTGCTGATAGCTGCTATATTTATCAGTGTTGCCGTAGAAATAGTTTGGTGGCTTGACAACACCCGCAGCACTCGTATCGGAAGTAAAAAGCAGTGGTGTGGCATTGCCATTAAAGAGATAAATTAGAAATATACCACCTAATGCAGCCAGAGTAAGTATTAGACAAAATACAATAGCCGCCAGATAACGCTGTGGAAATTTCGGATAGATCATTGTTGCTGATGTGGTTTCTGAATAAAATAAGAGAAAAGAAATTTGCTGTTTAGAAATGGATTTAGAAATCGATATGTAAATATAGGGCGAGTCAAATCCCGGCACTATTTCGGGATCGAAAAATTAAATAAAGTATATAATTCAAAACATTTTTAATAAAATTGTCTATTATCTATTAATTGAAATTAAAAAATTAAGTTCAAGTCACGTATAAAGACAACATAAACGAACATATTAATAAAAAGTTCATTAATTAATCATTAAATTATTGACTAACTACTATTAATTATAGAACAGTTTAAGGTACTACTACAAAACTTATTAACATTTTTAAATTTGGAACACAGTTTTAATTTAGTTAGAAATTTTAGCTTTAGAAGTAAAGGCTAGTCCAACATGTGAGGTCGAGCAGATATTTTCCAATACCCTCCACCATACTGCCTTTACTACTGAGTTATTTACTAAAAACATAACTTTTATACAGTCTTTCAATAATTCTACTGTATACGATTTGCTCAATGCCGATTACAATAACATTAAAAATTACTTAAATTGTTCGGACTGGAACCACTTGTCTGCACTAGAATTGGACGATCGTCTTTCTATCAAAAAGTCTTTTCTGTATTTGATACTCATGTTCCAAAAATAAAGAAAAAAAATAAACTATCAGAAACGTCGCTTGATTCAAATCTTAGAAATTTGAGAAATCAAAAAAATAAACTTTACAGAGTCATTAAAAATGGCGTCATTGTAAGTGACGAGGTAAAGGTTAGATACGAAGAGCTGTCTAAGGAGTTCTCCATTAAGTCCGAAGTGCACCAATTTAATTGGAGAAAGGATTATTGAAGACCCGAAAAATTCTTCGATTTTGTAAATGTAAAGCGAAAATTGACCGGATATTTTAAATTTCATGTTTAAAGGCAATGTTCCTTCATCTAACTCACAGGAAATTTGTAATCTCTTTGCGGATCATATTAAGGAAGTCTTTTGTTCAACTACATCCCAAAATCAACCTGCATTTGCCAGTATAACTAGTAGACCGCCATTGGTTTGTGAAATTAATATAACACGGAGTGACATAACCAATTCCATTAAAGAATTCGATTCAAATAATTCTCCAGGTCCAGAGCTTATACCACCAATTTCACAAGAGATCAGTTGAAAATATCATAGCAATACCCCTATATTGCAATATTGTCAGCTTTTCCAAAGCTATTTGAAAAAATTATATGTTCCAAACTCACGAGCGTAACTAATCCGTGCTTAAACGAGCAGCAACATGGTTTTCGTAAAAGACGATCAACAACCACAAATCTTACAATCATGGCATCAGATATTCTTACAAAAATGGAAAAGGGCCACCAAATAGATGCAGTCTATACAGATTTTAGTAAAGCCTTTGATCATGTTGATCACGAAATCCTAGCTAAGAAACTAGAACAATTTGGTATATCAGGTACTGTGCTGAAATGGCTCAAGGGTTATCTCTGTGAAAGTTCCCAATATGTAAAATTTCAGGGTGCTCTGTCTAAAAAGATTGTTGTCTCGCCGGTTATACCTCAAGGTAGCCAACTTCTCTTCAACATATTTATTGTAGACATATCTGTAGTTTTGCATGATGTCCCGCATCTTTTATATGCAGATGACTTAAAATTATACTATACCATTAGATCAGAAGTGGATTCAGTATTCTTACAGAATAAACTTTTGTCTCTGCAACAGTGGTGTAGTCAAAATTAACTTTCTTTAAACATAAATAAGTGCTACGTTATAAGTTTTGCCCGTAAAAACGTAATAACATATAGCAGATACATGCTAAATAAGGTGGAACTTAAAAGGGTCAACCACATAGCAGATCTTGGAATAATTCTTGTAAGATGCGCTTTAACCTTCACTACGATCATATCATATCCAGGGCAAACAAAATGCTCGGATTCATAAAAAGACGTGCAAAAGAATTCAAAAACCTTTGGGTAAGTAAAACCTTATACTGCACATTAGTGCGACCAATCTTAGAATACTGTTGCTAGAATCTATTCAAAGACAATTCTTGCTTTTTGCATTGAAAGACCCATACGATCCTCGTGACTATACAAATTTGCCACCATACGAGAGTAGACTGAAAATCCTCAATTTAATGTCGCTGTCATCAAGGGGAATATTACTTTGCTCATGCTTTATATTTGATGTTATTACTGGTAACATCGGTAGCGAATACATCTCGAGCAAGGTACTATTTAATGAACCAATAAGGCGAACAAGGTATACAAAATTTTTCAAAGAATCGCATCACAACACTATTTACGCATCGAACGAGCCCTTGAATAGATGTTGTAAAATATTTAATAATATCAGCGAGCATTATACACCGCCAATATCGAAATTCATATAAGCATATAAGCAAATTCATATAAGCGAATCTTCTCAAATTCCTTTTCACCATTCTGATCCCTCTTCTATTTCCTTGATCTAGCATTTGTAGAAAAATTGTAAATGAAAAATTTTAATGTTAAATAAGTAAAACACGGCATTGTAATATTAGCTCTATTCTCCCATATCCAAATGCCCCTTTTTACATTACCATCTACCATCCATACCTAAACAAAATTGAGTTGTTCTCCTATTTAGCTTTCCGTCTTAATAGCATATGAACATTTAGCTTAATAACATTAGTACATATTTTTACTATGTGCATAAAATTTGTTAGTATGTAAGCTTAGTATCTAAGTTTCCCCTTCGTCTTGTCTTTTATTTTTGACGTGTTTTTGAAAATGCGTTGATTCATGTGGACGGACTACACTCACTGAGAAAACCTAAAACAAGGAAAGAGGAGAGAAAAACCAAAAATTAAAATGAATAAAACAACAACCTGTTAAGTAAGTTAGAATAAGTAAGTTAGAATAAGTTAGAAATTGCCTTGTTTGGCTAAATAAATAAATAAAATAAATAAATAAATAATTTTTTATCGTGTTCAGAGATAATTAAAGTTGAAAAACATTTTTTCAGAAGAAAACTTTTTATATTCTCAATTATTTATATTTGTAAACTAACTACGACCTCTTTTCATAAGTTTTATGTTATGTGTTTTATAACGCTAATAATTTTTCAATTATTGATGGCCGTAATTGTAAAACGCAAGCTAAGTGGCGTGACTTAGGGGTTTTTTTATCACTGGGTCCATACAACTCTATGCAGCAGAAATCCACCATCAATGATGTTGTATTTTCTGGTGCCGAAGTTTACTTCTTCACCCTCTTCCCTCGACAGCACAATGACAGATATATCACAGATATGATGGTAAAAATAGTTATGCTATTTCTTACATTTTAAAAAACTTTATTTTAATTTTTTATAACTTTTAGGAAATGTAATGTTCTTCAACTTTGTCATGCAATGTGAAGCACAAAATGTGCTCAGTTTGAAAGATATAAGCAAAAATCTGAAAAAGTCACACAATTTTGACGTTTCTGGCCCTCATCCCCCCTAAAGCACCACAGGGTCCTCGAGATCGGCAACTTAGGATAGTATTCCTAGTGTACCCCCAAACAATCCGTTAAAGTTGCATTAACTTCGGAATACTTTTCAGGAGAAAAATACATAACTGCTAGACAAGTAATCAAATTAAAAAATATTTTCTCGTTTTTTGTTATTAGGCTTAGTATCTGAAGTAACGTTATGTTACATGATGTAACGTTACTTAAATTTCCATCGTAATTCAATTGGGTCTATCTTGTTGCAGCCAAGATCTGCATGCGATTATGCAATGCGAAGAACATATGCACAGGAATGTAACGAATGATAGATGTCGCTAAGCTGCAATTACAACGGACTGCCAAGGCCTATTCCACTCAACTCACGGTTAAGCTCAACCAAACAACCACTGAACCCGACGACACCGGCGGGCTTTGGGGGCATATATCCCACTCCATGCGCGCTGCTGCTGAAGAAGTCATTGGTTTCCGGCGCCCGCAACCTCGGAACAAATGGTGCGATGAGGAGTGTCGCATCACAACAGCAGTAAAAAACGACACTTACAGAAAAACTCTGCCTTCAGCTGCAACACGAGCCGTGCGAGAAAACTACCGCGAAAAGAGGAAGGAAGAGAGGCGAACATTTAGTCGTAAGAAAAGAGAGCAGGAAAAGAGTGACCGTGAGGAACTAGAGGTATACCAGGACAAGAAGGATGGCCGAAAATTCTATCAACAGGTTAAGCGTCTAACCCAAGGTTTCAAGCCCGGAGCATCCACTTGTAGAGACGAAAATGGAGATCTGAATACGAATATACAGTGTGTGCTGAGATTGTGGAGACAGCACTTCTCCAATTTACTTACAGGCGACGATTCTACCAATGCCCATGGAGAGCGCAGTTCAGTGCCACCAATCAACGATGAAGTACCGGAAGTGGAAGTACCGCAACCTAGCTATGAAGAGGTTCAAGTTGCTATCCAACGACTCAAAAACATTAAAGCAGCGGGTGCTGACGGCCTGCCAGCTGAATTATTTAAGACCGGCGGCGATGAATTGATAAGGCGCATGCATCAGCTTACCAGCGAAATATGGCTAGCAGAAAGCATGCCCGACGATTGGAATCTCAGCGTACATACTTAAGAAAGGAGATCCAACAATCTGCGCTAACTATCGTGCTATCAGTATTATTTCCATCGCATATAAGGTTCTCTCAAGCGTAATGTGTGAAAGATTAAAGCCGCTTACAAAAACACTGATTGGACCTTATCAGTGTGACTTTCGATCTGAAAAATCCACCATAGACCAGATTTTCACGCTAAGACAAATCCTGGAAAAAACCCACGAAAACCAAATTGACAGACATCATATATTTGTCGATTATAAAGCTGCGTTCGATAGCCCCAGAAGTGATTGCCTATATGCAACAATGTCTGAGTTTGGTATACCTCCGTAAAGTTGGTAAGACTTTGCAGGATGACGTTGAGCAACACATGCAGTTCCGTCAAGGTAGAAAATGACCTCTCCGAAACCTTCAATACCGAAAGAGGTTTCAGACAAGGCGATTCACTGTTTTGCGATCACTTCAACATCATCATGGAGGAGATCGTATCAAGGTGTCCTGTGGCCTGATAGGCTATGGTATCGTACGGAAATTTTTATAGAATAAAGTAGACTACTAGTAGTATCGATCCTCATCCCTATTTTGCTTTTTTTGTTTTGTATATATATTTTAAAATATTTAAACATTTTTTTTACTTCGGGAAAGGATAGGTGGACGACATCTTATGACAAAAAATGTCAAGAGTCTTAAAAAAAATGTCATCCCTCTGCTACCCAATGCAAAAATAACATGGCCGATATCTTTTACTGAATCTAAGCTATGGCTTTTTAAAAACATGTCTTTTCGTGGTGCATTTTCGCAACCGTAGGGCTTGCGAGAATGGGTTAATAAGAGTTAATAATCCGTATTCTAATGAGAAGAATGAGAAACTTATAGCAGAATGCTCTGTATGCAGACTTTTGTCGCGTTCAATATTTCGTATTATTGTAAATTTCTTGTTGAGTTGTTTAAGATCAAAGTTTTTCTTCCCTTTTTTACCTCAAAGTCTTCTCTAATTAAATTGCATACTTAACTTTTTATTAAGATTCATAAGTTTACCGGAAATCAAAAATTCGATAGTGTATGTAGACGTTTGTGGCTCTCCGCAAAATTGCCCTAAAAAAAAAAAAAAAGAAAAATCACCCTATTTTTTCCATACGAATTTTCATATGAAAAATCACCAAGAAGAAAAAGGAGTTCTTTTACATTTTTGTTGGGTAAAATTTCATTTTGCTTTTGAGTGAAGTTTCACTTTCAGTTTTTGGGCGATTTTTGGTTTTTTTTTTTTTTTAAGCGTAGCTTTTTACGCCTCGTTCTGTGATTTGCTTGAGTGAAATCTCAAAAACGACACTTTTTAATTTTAAGACAGTATTTTTCTTAGAAATTGATCTTTCTTTGTTCTTTACGTTTTTTATAAAAAGAAGTTGTTATTTCAATATATTGATATTATAATATTCAATATTATTAATATTGAAAATATTTCTTTGATCCTCCGCGTGGAATTGAACCCGCAACTTTGTGATTAAGAGTTCAACACACTATCCAACAAGCCAAAAAGCATAGAAAGAGTTGTTAATTCAATGTTAAGTATAACAGATACTATGCTGCAGTAGATCGTCACCATCTATCATATCTAGATAGAAGAATGTGTATTTGCTATTCTACAACAAACAATTTGCTTTTACTTGCCACAAGATGTCATCAGCATCGGTGTGTTTGCGTTGTGAATGCGTTTGTGGTGTTGTTGGTACAAGAAAATGTTAGCAATGCCCACAAGTGCGTTGACGAGTGGTTTTTTAAGTGTCAAAAAATAGATAATATCAATTAATATTGTTTCGTGTGTGTTCTTTAATATAAAATCTAACTTTTTTAAGGTTATTTTAAGTTTTTAAATTTAAGTTATCAAATCTATGAAAAAGGTTCGCATCTCTCGTGTGTCCAACGGCACACCTGTGTTTTTTTTTTTTTTTGATCTTTCGTTTTCAATATTGGACAAAAAACGTCAATTAGTTCTTAAATTTAAAGGTATTTAAAGTAAAAGCAGCGGTTCTTCTCTTATTTTTCTTGTTATTTCTTGTATTATTGGAGTGATTTTTTCCCTTGTACGAAATGTTTTTGTAGATGCTTAAGCATGGGATTATTAACAATTACAATGAATTTAATTTAAATGATTAATTTAGAATGGGATTTAAATAAAAAAAAATACAAATGGGCCTTGAAAATGCTCATTTTGTACAAAATTTCTCGTTTCTCGTGTGGATGCAAAACAATGCAAAAAATTGGGCAATATTTCTTTTTTTTGGGTAATTTTTCCAAAAATTGTTTGAGTTTTTTTTCGTTTTCTTGTGTGAAATATCGTTTTGGGCGATTTTTCATTAATTTTTAGGTCATTTTCCATTGGATAATTTTAAATTTTTTTTTTTTTTCTTGCGATTTTGTGGAGAGTCAAAATTCAAATGCTTTCAATTTCTTTAATAAACTTGATAAAATATGTTTACTTAAAAGTGTGTCATTTTTGCAATTAATACTATATTTAATTTTACAACAAACCCTAAGAAGCTAACGCTTCCGTCGGCAGTCCTAATGACTGCGCCCCGTTTTTTTTTTTTTACATTTTGAAAATGAATATGAACCATATTTTATACGCTGTAGAGAAAAAATATTCACTGTTCTTAATTAATAACTTCATGTATCAAAAATCCATTTAGTGCTCTAAATGTAACTTGAATCAATAGTTGAGACAAGCAGATTCCGACTGTAGACCTGCCTGCATTTCTGTTAATATGCAATTAACTTTCACGAATGAACAGCTCAATCAGTAAATATCAAAAAAAAAAATCTTGATTTCCAAGTTAACAACACAATTTTGGAAAAAAAGTTGAATTATTCTCTGAAAAATCTTTAAAGTTGTGGAACACAATACCTGGCGCATCCTGCAAAATCGCATTATATGCACGCCCATATGCAATTATTTGTTATTGTAGCTTGTGTTTGAAAAAATAACCTTTAGTAATTTTATTTTTTCTTTTAACTGTTCAAGAGTCGTTTTTAAGATTTTAGTAACTTTATTTTGCATATGCAACGTTTTGTATATGTAAAGTGTTATATAATGAATATATAAATAAAATCTCGTTAATATATTCAAGATTTGTATTTGTATGTTAAACTTTTCATGAGTTTTTTTCCCCAATATAAAGACAATTATTATCTACTCTGTTGCAACTACACAATTTTACGAACCTAAAAATTGAGCCGCTAGTTATAAGACGAATATTCTTGAAATTTTAACACATATAAGAATAATATTTTCATTTATGCATGCTCAGGTATTATAACAGTTTTTAAATTTTTGTATTTATTTTGAAGTTAACACGAGTTAAAATGTATACACATTTTTTTTTTCTTCCTTCCCTGACAAACATTTTTCTACGTATAAATTATTTGCATATTTATGTATACAAAATATTTATTTTTTTTTTCTTTTTGTTAAATATTTGCCAGATTTGCTTTTGCTGTTTTAGACATATACCTGATTAACTGCGTTACTAAACGACACACTTATAGCTCTTTTTAATTTAATTTTTTAAATACTAATATTATTATTTTTATTTTATTTTAATTATAAATTTGCGCGTTTAACAACAATTTGAACATGCTTCTATTTTTGTTAAAGTACAGAGCAGCGAATAAAATGTTTATCCTTGTACGTTCTACTCACACACTCATGTATACAATTGCCACACACACGCACACATACGCACCCGCGCAAGAGCCGTTGCATCGCTACAACAAAATAGTCTAAATCAGCGGTTGCAAAACTGCGACATGGTGCTTAATTTTTTAAATTTGCTGAAACAAATTTATGAAATACGAAGGATGCTTTAATTTATTTAAGTATTCTAGTCTAGCGGAAAAAATTTTGAGCGTTTTTTAAAGATTAATAAAACAAAAAATAAAAAATATAACAATATAATAACAATATATTATATTGTTTATAATATTAATTAAGTTTATAATAACAAAATGAACTATAAGAATATTTTTTATTTTTTGTTTTATTAATCTTTAAAAAACGCTCAAAATTTTTTCCTCTAGACTAGAATAGTACACAAACAAAATGTAAAAACAAAAAAAAATTAAAAAATTATATGCTAGTTAGACACGTTTTCAACGCTTCTAGTCAGCTGAAAAAAAAGATTCCGTATTATAAAATCGCTATATCCTGAACTATGGCAAGAAAAATAAATTTTTTTGCCCGAAATGGCGACTGTTTAGACTGGTAAAATGAATGTTATTGCCTTTATTCAAAGTTTTGAATTTTTTAAAAATATTAACAAACAAAATTTTTACATAATTTTAGTCTGGGTAATAGAGGGATGTACAAAAAAGGCCCTTACCAAATTTTAAGTATAAAAAAAAAAATAAAACACGAAATGGCCAGCTCAGCCCTTGAAAGTACTTTGACCGAGCTTCTTTTGATCAGTTGTGTTGTGTGTGATTTGAAATGGTTTGCACACAAATGATCGAGAACTGGACCTATATGTTTTACGCCGACTCCGAACGGCTTATGTTCTCAAGAAGCTTTTCATGGCAGTTTTTACTCTCTGAGGTTTGCCATTGTCTGCAGAGAGGTGACGGCCGAACAGAAAAATTAATTCAATTGAAAAAACTTTCTGTGTCGGATGGAGGATTCGAACCTGGGTTCTCTGGCGTAAGAGTCACACACTCTACCCACTACGCCACGGCCGCCACAAATTTTAAGTATAGGTACCGCAAAATGCTGTTATTTTGTTCACTGTTGCACAGTGTAATGATTCTTTTACAAAATCGTAAATTAACTTTTATAACCGATACAAATTGTGGCTTAAGTCTACTTTATTGAACCCGCTGAATTGCAAGGGGTTGCCACAGGGCCACAGGGGGATACTGGCCTTTTTTTCAATACCATTATAATTTTCGAAAAAAATGCTACCTTGTACGCATGATACAATTGGAATCCTGCCATGTCTTGTACCAAACTACTTTCTGAAATTAAAGCTGAAATTAAAATTCATTAAACTAGACTTGTTCCCAAATTGTTAACGCTTCAAAAAATTTCTACGTTTTTGCGACTATATTGAAATGCACATAAAGTTTTGGAACCACTGTCAACCCTCACACTTTGACAATTTAACATGATAACGACCAAAGTGGTTATTCTGGCAAAATTGGGGATGAATAATAGTTTGTACCTATCTTACAAGTAATAAGAAATATTCTTGCTAGGTTATGTTATGTGATGTTATGTTATAGCTTCGTAAGTCCGGTTTTGTTCGGGAAATGATTTAAAAGCAAAATGGGCTCATTCCGGACAGTTGAAAAAATAGTCATATCTGTAAAACAGTATTAAATTTTATTTAAAGTAAATATTATTTCATGCGTTTATACACTGCTTTTTTTAAAGATTAGTCTCAAATTAATATGATTTTTTGTAGTGTTCGACCGAATATTCGGCTTCGGCTTGGATATTCGGCATAATCGACCAATTCTTTGAATTTCGTTTTAAGCTTCGGCCCCAAATAGCCGAATATTTTTGCAGAATGTTTTTGCTCTGTAAAGCGAGTTGATATAAGAGATGCAACGGATTTCCGGTAACTATCTGTTCGTTCGGATATCCGGCCTAAATTTACTATTCGACCGGATGCCGGTTAGTTACTCAGTATCCGGTATCCTGCCGGCCGTATAGTTTTTTAAAATAATTTTATTTAAATAAATATTTGTTAGGTAAACAAAAATTCATTATTATGGCGGCTTTTATTTAAATGTTAAAAAGTAACAAAAAATTTACAAGGTATCTTCCAAAAAACTAAGATTACATTCTTAGTATTCACTTTAAAGATAAATGCATATGTAAACTAACAACTTAGAAAAACTTTCAATTAGTAAAATGATTAAAATTAATAAACAAAATTAAGAAGAGATAGAATATGGTGAAAAAAAAACTAAATTTTCAGCGTTCGAAGACAATAGGCGACTTTTCTATTGACAACATGACATATGCACAAATTGTCAAATAATATAATCAAAACAATCAGCTGTTTTAATATGAAGGTTTTCAGTAGTATCAGGTTGTAGTACTTAACTCTTTCAAAGCTTGGAACCATGATACAATCATAAGGTAGGCTCAGCTTGGGGAGGAACTAGAGAAAAGGGAGCTAGATGTCAAAGTTACTATTGCCATTAGTATTTGACGTGTAAGTCCATCACAGCTTTGTTGTTGTAAAATTTTGTCTTTTGAGCAGCTTTTTTAAAATGAGCCCACCATGGTTTGAACAATTTTTGAGAATAGAACTAACGCTGAACAAGAGGAGTAAAAATTATTTCAATTTTAGGTCTGTTCTCGTACTTTTTGGCCAATAAATGGTAAGCTGTCAAAAGCGTGAGAAAAACACAAAAAAGTACGTGAACGCCTTTCGCACTAAAATTGTGTAAACTGTCATATAAAGTCGTTTGACATTAACTATTTTTAGCAATATTGAAATTAATTCTCACATTAATATTTCTATTCAGTTTTAACACATTTTTCCATGTTTTTGATTACTATTCCAATAGCTTTTATTTATTTAAAAAGCTTTTGTTATTTTTCAGTTTATTTACTAACTTGTAAACACTTGTTTGAGGCTTTTATAAATAAACGAATAAATGATTCGCCTGAACAAATTTCTCGGACTGAAACTTGCAACTTTTGACAAGGATGGAAAATATTTTACTCTCTCAACTGCACTCTATTTTAACATTTTTTTTGTTTTAAGCCGTTCGGAGTCGGCATAAAACATGTAGGTCCAGTTATCGATCATTCGTGTTCAAACATTTCACAACACACACAACGCAATTGATCATAAGAAGCTCGGTCAAAGTCCTTTCAAGGGCTGAAATGGCTATTTGCTTATTATGAAAAAAAAAATTGCCACACCCCCTTTTACCGCCCACAAATCAATAAAAATGCTATATCTCGAAAACTACTAGGCCGATTCAGATGAAATTTTGGTAGTAAATTTCCTTCAACTAGAAAATGGCGTTTAAGAAAAAATTTGACCACACCCCTCTTACCGCTCACAAATTAATATACCACAAAAACTACTAGGCTGTTTCAGCTAAAATTTTGGCAGTAAATGAGTATTGCATGGGTTAGAAAAAAAATGTTGGCACCCCCTCTTTTACCGCCCACAAATCAGTAAAAATTATATATCTTCAAAGCTGCTAGGCCGATTCAGCTGAAAATTTGACAGCACATTTTTACACCAAGCAATAAAAATGCTATATCATCATAAAGTATATAATGCAATAAATAATGTAAATGGTATAAATAATGTTAATATGTACTGTTAAGGTTAATGGTCTAAGCAATTAAAATGCTATATGTAAGCCTTTCAAAATAAAAGATGTTCATAATAAACCTTTAAGACTAAAAAGTAAAAAATAAAAAAATTTATAAAAAAAATGTTAAGAAATACGCTTTTATTTAAAACCAAAACGTGAACTAAAAAAAAAAAAATAAATATCAGTGACATTTGTCATACATGTATATAGTAGGTATATTCTAGATTCAGAAGAACCTCTCTCTTGATTACCCATCATCATAATAAAAGCGTACGTAAATAGGTATAAATTTAGAAATTTTCAAAATGTAAAATACATTTAAATTTTAAAAGCTTAAGGCACTGATATTGTGCAGTAAGCCTGTATAATGGATCGCAGTTTATATACAGATAAGCCTACTAAAAGATTCAATTCCACTGATGTTGTGTAGTAAACTTTTGAACATTTCTAAATTTATATAAGTCCCTAGAACTTACCTATTTACGTACGCTTTTATTATGATGATGGGTAACCAAGACAGATGTTCTTCTGAATCTAGAATATACCTACTATATACATATATGACATATATACATATATGACAAATGTCACTGAAATTTATTTTTTCTTTTTAGTTCACATTTTGGTTTTAAATAAAAGCTTATTTTAAAAAAAATTTTTTTATATATTTTTTTTCAGCTATAATTTCAAAAAATTCGACAGAACGTATTTTACTGAGATCGAACATTTGATGACATACTACCTAGCTGATATTTTTTCAGAAGAATTTTTCAAAAGGGCCTAAAATGAATCGAAAGGGCTTCAGGGCTAACGAAATCATAAAGGGCTCAAAAAAGCCCCCAAATATCATCCCTGGTATTTACTAGCATTTGTATATATTATAGCGCTATTTAGATTTATTTACCTTGATCATCAGAGGGCGCTGTTATACAAATATTTTCAAAATATACGCGAAAAACTCCAAGGGAAGACCGAAACTCTATTTCAATGCTTTTGACAACGCGTGCATACCAAGAGCTGTCATTCGAAGCACGAACAAACCTGGCAAACGAAAGAGAGCTGCAAGTATATTTATATATTTTACACATAAATAGTGGCAAGTGAAAAAAGTTAATATTCCACATTCAAGTGTGAAATCTGTCAATTTTAATGGATCCGGTAGATGGCGCTGCGATCGAGTTAAAGGAAATTTTTTTCGAAATTGCTCATCCAATTTGCATGAAAATTTTGTATATAGAGGTTTTAGGGTACGGTGACTGTTGATGTTGCGCTGTAGTACAAATCTTTAAAAAAAAAACCTTGAAAAATCCCAAACTGCTCATTTGAATGGCATAGAAAATTTGTATATGGGGGTTTTCGGATACGGTGAATATTTTAGATTTATTTATTCTGATCTATCTTGAACACCAGAGGGTGACGTAGTACAAATCTCTTAAGAAATCGTGAGTAACTCTAAAACTGCTTTTCTATTTAGATGCAAATCGGTATATAGGGATCTTTGAGTAAGGCAGGTCTTTTGGCACTATTTCTTTGGCACTATCTCGAAAACCAGAGGGCGCCGTTGTACAAATACTGAAGAAACTCTTAATTTTTCTATTCGGTGGCAATTCACTTTAGATTTAGTAATTTATCTCAGTAATTATTTACACCAAGGTATTGCTATTTGGCATAGAGGTGTGTAGGTTTTTTCCATTTTAATTAATTTGTAAATTAATTAAAATTCAAATCGAAAACAATTTGGCCCGCGAAATTGAAATCTTTGTGATATAAAAGGTTGATTTGATAATTTGAATCTGATTAAAATTCTCTCTTTTATTAAGACTGAAGCTTGAGTTCAAAAATTAAATATTTTATTACCGGCAAGAAGGTGCATTGGGGGCATTGAACAAGATGGTGTGGCTCCGTCCATAAAAGCCAAATTTTTGATATCGAATCGCTTTGGAACTAAAAATCACAGAACATTGAAACTCAGAATGGAGTTACAACTTAGTGATGCGTTTCTTATAGAAAACTTGAACGGGGATTGGACAAGCGGGTGTGCCTACACCCATATAAGCCAAATGTTTGCCATGGAATAGCTTTAGAAGTAAAAATCACAGAACATTCAATCACAAAATGGAGTTACCACTTGGTGATATCTTTTTAATAGAAAACTTGGACGGGAATTGAACAAGAGGGTGTGGCTTCACCCATATAAGCCAAATTTTTGACATCGAATAGCTTTTAAAGTAAAAATCTCAAATCATTGAAATTCAGAATGGAGTTACTACTTGGTGATGTCCAGCTACTGTAAAACTGGAACGGGCATTGGACAATGAGCGTGGTGTCAAACAAAGGGTCAAATAAAAGTTTTCCAAATAATCTGGAATGGGAAAAGTCTTGCAACAATGCAAGCTTATTGTGTGGGATGAGTGCTCTATGTCCCTCAAAAAATCGTTGGAATCATTGGATAGGAAATTGCGGGACTTGCGAGTCAATAATCAGCCGTTTGGTTGTGTTGTTTTATTATTGGCTGGATATTTTCGTCAGGCATTGCCTGTAATACCTTGATCAACAGTTGCTGATGAATTGAATGCATGCTTGAAGTCGTCAGTTTTGTGGAGAATTGTGGAAAAATTAACATTTACCACAAATGTGCGTGTGCAAACGGCAAAATGATCCATTCTCAAAACAATTCCTTGATATTGGAAATGGATACATGCCAATTGACAATGTGACCAGCCTTATAACATTGCCAGAGTATTTCTGCACTATTATTCAATCTAAGCTAGAGCTCATTCGATTAGAATTAAATTGACATTCCCCTTTTCTAATCCCACCTACTTTTGTAGGCTTAAAACTTTTCACTATACTTCAGAATATATGTACGAAATTTGTTTGAAATCAGACAAATGGTATAGATGGAGCTAGTTGGAAAATAAAGCGACACACCCCCTTTTCAGTATCGCCCAATTTTCTTACCTTACCTAACTTGCTGAAATTACCAAGGATTATGTATGCAAAATTTGGTTGAAGTCAGACACACGGTGTAACAGAAGTTCCATTAAAAGTAAAATGCCACACCCACTTTTCTAGCTTAAAGACTCCACATTATACCGAACAATGTGGTATATGTATGAGTTGGATAAAAGGTGTGGGTGGAATTTGGATAATACCAGAGCCCTGCATGAGTATACTTTTTCGCCTACCTGTATATATTCGCTTGCTATAGAATAAAAAAGTTTCCTCTATCGATTTTCTACTGAGCTCATACCTGCTCTTACACTCTCTCAAGGTTCATTAATATAGGTTAAGTCACTTGAGAGAATAGCACTCTTTTTCCGCCTTTGCTCGAACTGTCAAAGTAGATGTTAGCTAAAAATTGTACAGATTCAGGGTTTTTTTTTCTTGATTTCCTTTTGTCCATTCTGACAGTTCGACCGAGCTTCTCTCAAATGACTTAACCTATATTAATATGAACCTTGCACTCTTTTTGTTTTATGCACAAATAAGAAACGACGAGAGTAAGAACACGTTTGATTTACTACCCCAGCACATGATACAATGATAAGGTAGGGCCGCTTCGCTTAGTGCTCTCACGCGTCAACGAAGAGTGGATAATGAGAAGGAACATATATGTCAAAACGACGAATTTCGTAGAAATTGCAAATGAAGAAAATATTTTATGCTTCCAAGTTGCAAACAATGCGGTCGCGTGTGTTAAATTTGTGATAATTTGAGTGAAAATATTATAAAAAAAGTGTAATAAAAACTATAAAATTTTAAATAAGTCTTAAAATTGCAAACAAAAAAACCTGTAACAGTTTCAACCTAAAAACTGCGAAAGATGAGCATAAAGAAATTCGCGATGAACAGCTGATTTTGACACCAATCCCGCTTTATTCTGCTTTCTACTCCATTCCTCTCCGAGTCGGCCCTACCTTATAATTCTGCCATGCCCCAGCAGATGATACAATAATTTACAAGAGAGTCTTGACAACTACCTTTTTTCTCACGAGCGGCGATCGGCAGTTGTCAAATCGATACAAAGTTTAACTTTTCATCTGTTTTGCTGCTTCTTCGTTTTCTCATTTTCAATGTGTTTTTGACAACTCCAAGTCGCCAACAGAACTGTCACTCCTACCTTGTAAATCATTATACCATGCCCTGAATCATGGTAAAATAAAAGAAGGTAGATGCATTTCGAACTGCGCTCTCTTTCTCATAGCCAAAATTGTCAAAATTAATACAAATCACTTTTTTGTTTACATTTTTCCAATTCAAGCTTTTTCATCACTTCCAGATTTTCTATGAGCGGTCAAGTTCGATTTGACAGTTACGGCAGTCTGCATCTCCGAAATACATCTACCTTCTCTTATTGTACCATGCCCTGAATATTTTGCGCATATTTTTATTATTCATCGCAAACATCTCTTGTTATGCGAGTGCCTATGCAAAATCAAAATACCTTCGCATTAAAGACTAACAAAAAAGCTTATTATCACCTTATAAAAACGAACGAACGATTTAATTTTCATACCTGAATATTCGTGTAGTTTATTGAGAACTCAGAGAAAAAACTGAAACAACGCGTAGCCCGCAAGCTGCATTCAGTGTATAGAAAGAGATTAGAAAACAAATAAGTGGTTATTATCTAGCGCTAGTTATACCTATGGGAGGTAGGCGTGGTTTTTATAAATTTTTTCCAGATTTCTTAGTCCGGATTTATATTGAAGATCAAAGCTTACGTGCAAAATCTCAAGGTATTTCTTTGATTTTTATGGATTTTTAAGCGATTTTACTGTTAAAATAAAGTCACTTTGCATGGGAGTTAGGCGTGATTTTTGATTTTGTCATATATGTGCAAAATTTCATCACATTTTTTAATTTTTGTGAATTTTTTAGAGATTTATGCATAAAATAAAGTCACTATGTATGGGAGGTTGGAGTGTTTTTCATCCGATTTTGCCAAATATCAGAATGTTGGTTGATATGTGCAAAGCATATGTGTAAAATTTCAAGGCATTTCTTTCATTTATGTGGATTATTAAGAGATTTTACGTTTAAAATAAAGTCACTTTGTATAATAGCCTTTGATAGGTAAGCGTGGTTTTCACCCGATTTGGCTAATTCTCGAACTTGATCTCGATTTTTAAAATTACGACAGTAATCGTGATAACAGACGGACAGACGGACTTACGCATTACGCGTTGGGGTATAAAAATAACTGAATTTGAATTTGAATTTGAAATACAACCTTTTTGAGCGATTTGTTTATTTTGTAAAATGTCAAGAGATAGTAAAAAAATTAAGTTGGAAAATGCTTTGTGCTTCCAAAATGCGATGGGTTTAATTGCTCTCGACTTAGGTTAGAATTTGCGAAAGAAAGCGTGGTGTTTTTATTAGTTTCTGTATTACAGATAATGATGAAGTAGAGGAGGAGGAGGATATAATCACAAGTTTTCATGTAAGCCTAATCCACTTGCTGTCACAACGCAGGAGCACTCATTTCCATGTACCAAAGTCATTTCATTAGACTAATAAAGTGCTGAAGAATCTGGATGAAGATAGAAAGCGCCAAATGCTGCGAGTCGACGCAAAGGAATTCTTATATATTTTAGAGTTGATAAAAGACGAGCCCGTGTTTAAAAATAAAAATTCTGTGCCACAATTGCGAGTAGAACTTCAATTGCAAATCGCGTTATTCCGCCTTTGTTTTTATGTTTGTCTGTTCTCAAAATTGCTTCACTTTTTGGTGTTTGAGATGGCGGAACACTTCAAATCATAACCAGGCGTGTGTTTAAAGCAATTTTACGTCTTAAACGGAAATACTTGTTCTGGCCATCTGAGGCAGAAAGGAAAAATATTGTAAAGAACACACTGACAGAGTTACCAGGATGCACCGGATACATAGATGGAACCGAAATCATGTTGGCCGGAGCACCAACGATGCACCATGAACAGTTTTTATCAAGGAACAGCCAGTATGCCATAAAAATGCAAGTCATCTGCTATTACAATTTAAGAATTCAAGAATACAAATTAAGAATTCACGATGCAAACATTTAAAGGGAGTGTCCCATTGCACGCTTCCTTAAAAATATTTCTCCAATCTGCAGTGGACTCAGCATATCCTTTGGCTCCTAATTTTCTTACGCCATTTAGACAAAACAGCAACGAGCTAACTAATGAAGTTAGATGTACATTTAACAAATACTTTTCGAAATATCAGGTTCGAGTCGAGAACTGTTTTGGGAAGTTGAAAGAAAAGTACGGCAGCTTAAAAGAATTAAAATGCCGACTAAAGAATGAAAAAGATCACAATGTTGTAGATGGATTTTAGTGTGTTGTATATATTACATAATATATTACAGGATTTAAATTTCCACTTCCAAACAAGAACAGTGACACACTTTCTGCAGATTTTCCACAAGAAATAATTGAAAATTAAAATTTAAGACATGATTTCGTCAATTTTGTACACAATAGATTGATTAACTAATATTTTTAAAAATTTATTTGTACTTCTGTTTAGTATTACAAAAAAAAAACTTATACTTTAGTATGTACATATTTTTTTTTTAATTAAAGTTAAATTCAGTACTGGGCAATTACGACCACTTTTTTTATTTAAAATTGCCATTTGTTATAAAGTTAAAATCCTTAAAAAGCCAAACTAGCATAAGCAAAAACAGCTTAAAAAATAAAATTCAATGTGTTTTAAAAACTTTTAAAATAAGTTAATGGGCTCACCCTTTTAAGCAAATAGTTTCCGAAGTATAATTTCTACAGGAATGCAATTTCTAATTTGACGTTAGGAACTTTAAGGAATCTTATAGGCACAATTTTACGAAGTTGCTGAAATACCTTAAGAAATAATGTTTGAAGTATTTGCTTAAAGGGTTGCCGTATTTTAAGTTTTATTTTCCAACTTTTTCAGTTCAATTCTCTCCTTGCTTTTTATTTCTTCTGATGCAATCCGTGTTTGCATTTCTATTTCTAAAATTTTCAATTTTTCTTGACTCTGTATTTCTATTTCTTTAATTTTCAAAGCATTTAATTCTTTTTCTTTCTCAAAATTAAACCGGTCCCGTTGAAGTGCATGGTCTTTTTCTCTTAATTCCATTTCTCTTTGTTTTAAAAGGATTTCGTTGTCCATCTTTATCTTGTCTGTTGCAAACTTCTCTCTCCTCATATGCATGATGTCAGTGTGCACTTTTAAGATATCAGAAATGGATTTACGCGAGTTAATTCCCTTGCGAGACGCAGCGGTGCTTGCCGGTTCTTCAACTGTAATTTCAGGAGTTATTTCGTGAGTAATTTCAAAAGTATCATGTCCCATGTTTTCTTCAAAAAGCATTTCGGATCTTGAAGTCGAATTGTGCAATGATGGGGTAAGCAACGAATCGTTGTCGCAGAAATCTTCTGATTTCAAAATGATTGTCTCAAAGCTAGAATTACTGCTGTTAAAAATTTCGTCCATATCATTAAAATACGGGCACATTTTTTGCAACGCACCTGAAACATAGAAAAATAATATTAATCATGTGGGTACGATTAAAATTTCAGCATAGTTTTAAATAATTTTGAAGCATCTTGTCTATCTCGAAATGATGAGAGACGAACATGGGCGTAGCCAAACTTTTATATAGTGTGGAGCCGGTTCCCAAAGCCCTGAAATTTGCATATAAACATGTAAATTAAGGCTTTAATAGTCAACTCTGTATTTCCGCCGGTTATCGTTGTAAAATTAAAAAATAAAATATTTAAATGGTGAATCTAAAATGTTTCTATTCCTTTACTTTTTTACATGCACTTTTGTGTGTACGTTTATATAGTATATCTAACCATATACGTTTATATAGTATACCTAACCATCCCATCTATTCTCCTTTTGGGAGGATCAACCTCCTTTTTAAGCCAACAGTTTTAACCTCCTTTTCACCATGAATCCTCCAATCATTCTCCTTCTATATCCAAATTATAAAACAAATTTTTCGGCGATAATAGCCAGAACACATTGAGTTCAACAAGCGACGAGTTGTTTGCATGCATTTCTTGTGGGACGCAATTTTTGGAGACTTTCGTGCCTACAATTCTAATCGTTCATCAAATCGTAACCGGATATGCTTCGCCGGTTCATCAGAATTGAAATACGGGGTGTCCCGCAATTGAGTGCAATTATTTACGGCGGTGAAAGGTTATGTCGAGGTGAGCAAAAAATCGTATGGGATAAGGGGTCTATTTTCGCATTCTTAGGATCTACAGGGTTAATTAATATTTCACGACTTTGATTCACGCTATTGTTTCTAGCAGAAAAACTAATTAATATAAAATAACTTTTGTGATAAATCATTGCTAAGGCAATAAAGTCACCTTTCCAACGGTATATCAACAAACTACACCAGCTTTACCATTACCAAGCTGTGCTCGTGTGAAAATGAAGTCAATCGGTTGAAACTACCAAATTTGAATTTTGAGTGCAAATTTCTCAGAATTTTGCCTAATAATAGTTTTTTTTTTTAATAAATTTTGTAATTTATTCAATTTTCTCTTCAATGACACCAAAAACATAAACATATCTTAAAATATAAAAAAGTTGGCTGTACTAAAAAAATTATACTTATTAGAAAATAATGATAAATAATGACATTACAATTAATTATGCAGTAGATATTGTTTTCTAATAAGTATACTTTTTCTTAGTACAGCCAACTTTTTTATTTTTTAAGATATGTTTATGTTTTTGGAGTCATTGAAAAGAAAATTTAATAAACTGCAAAATTGATCTCAAAAAAAACATTGATTTATTACGCAAAATTCTGTGAAATTTGCACTCAAATTTGAAATTTGGTAGTTTCAACCGATTGATTTAATCTTCACACGATCGTAGCTCGATAACGGCTAAGTCGTTGGAGTTTGTTGGTATGCCGTTAAAAAGGTTATTTTATTGCCTTTCAATGAGCTATCAAAATAAGTTTTGTGTAAGTTAGTTTTCCTGCTAGAAACAATAACGTAAACCAAAGTCGTGAAATATTAATTAACCCTGTAGCTCCTAAGAATGTGTAAATAGACCCGCCCCTTCCCCTCCCACACGATTTTTTGCTCAGTTCGGTATAGCCTATCACCTCCGGTAATAGTTGCGCTCAATTGCGGGACACTCTGTATAATGTGTTTCAACGACGAACAAACCGTTGACGAAGATGAATTTTAGGAAATGCACTTGGAATAAGGTAATGACAATTAATTTCGTTATCGGTTCTCTAAATAAATTAACATTTAAAAATGTTTTTCTTAGTATAGTACTGATCCTCCTTTTATAGTCCTTTTGAAATAAGAAAATCTGCTTTTTAGCAAAATTTGGAAGGGAAATGTTCCTTTTTGACAAAAGTGAGGTGGTTAAGTATATCTGAAAATATAGCGAAAATATTGTTTCATATAAAAATAAAATCACAAAAAAACAAAAGCAAAATCAGAGTTAATATCATATATACATTTATAATACATTAATACATTTTTAGTGTAAGCAATAATGTAAATATGGGTATGTACATAGTTATAAAAACTCTCGCCACTAAAAAACTTGCGTATATCCATTTTTTTCATGTGGGATTTAAAATAATTTGTAAAATCGTAATTATATTATTTTTTCCCATAAAAAATTGTTTTATTAAAATTAAACTTTTATAAAACAACGAATAAGCC
Organism: Coremacera marginata; assembly: GCA_914767935.1. Lineage (NCBI taxonomy): Eukaryota > Metazoa > Arthropoda > Insecta > Diptera > Sciomyzidae > Coremacera > Coremacera marginata. The sequence goes on from OU612048.1 coordinate 6,979,743, forward strand.
AACCGATTTTTACAACTTCATCAAACAAACTGAAAATTTAAAAAAAAATAAAAATCTTATAAGATATCCGAAAATCAACAGCTTCTGTCAAACTTACGTCCTGTCCTGGTCTAACATGTTATCCAACAAGTAACGGAACAGTTTTTTTAAGCGTTCAAACAATCTAACATGTGCGACAATGATACAATTTTAAGGTAGTAGTGACAGTTCGCTTGGCGAACATAGCTTGTCGAAAACAGTATAATGCCCTTATCACCGTCAGCGAATCGAATAAAAAACTAGTTGAATTCGCGGATGCGGTATCACAGTAAGCGAACTTTCCGAATATCATTCGACCTAAACGTCAGAAGCAGGCGAATGCAGGATTTGCTTGCAATTTTTTTCTTTTAAGCTACAGAAAATTAATTTTATATTTTCATTATCATTTCACATTAAATTCATATATTTCTAAGCTTATATCTATAATTTTACACTAATATGCGCGTTTCAAAAAACACAACACTTAGCAATGCCATGAAATTGTTCAGCTATTGGAGTAGGTCATAAATTAACCTTGGAAAATATTTGAAAAATTCAGTTTCACTTGATAAAACTGTTTGCGTCTACACAATTAATCGAAAGATTACTCGAAGATGCTTACAATTTTTTGTTTTACTATTTACTGAAGTGAAAACACGAACGAATAGAATTTTTTTTTCGAAATTTAGTTTTTTGCCGTAACTTTGTTTACTTTTATGTTTTTATGCTTTGGCAGCATTGAACCTGTGGCGAACAAATAGACTCGCAAACTATTATACGGCAGAATTGAAAGTTCGCTAACTGAGTCGACTCGAGTAGAAAATTCGATTCGCGGACTGTGATAGGAGCATAAAGTAGAGAACGAAAAAATTTAAAAAAAAAATAAAATGGTAAAATGTGTATGCAAATGACAACCTATGGCCGCTGTCTATGAGAAAATATCCTGCTGTCACTACTACCTTGGTAGTTTTATCATGTGTGCGACGACATTATTTCTTCACCGAATTCAAGCAGAATACATCGATTTCAAGCAGTACGGAAAAAATCTAAAATCCAAAGCATATTTGATTGTTCATGAAGAATAAACAAAAATAACAAAATGTTCAAAAGGCTAAACCTACTTTACAAAAAAAATTTGTAAGCAAACATGAAAATATGATTATTTTTGAAGCCGACAATAATTATGATGACGAGCTTTTCTTTAACCCTCATAGGTGAATAATACACTACAAACACATTGAAAAAAATCTTAATAAAATTATAAGATACAGTTTAGGGTTCACTAAAAAGTAAATAACTAAACACAAAATAACGGAGACACCACAATAAAAAATATTGGATCAAAGATTTAGGGTTGGGCCGGGGCCAGCTGAGCTCCCCTGGCTACGCCCATGGAGACGATTAATAAGCAAGACACAAAAAAAAAATAGTAATGGATAGTAAAAAGTATTGCTTATCATTCGCATTAACAGACGGATGCCAATAATTTTCTTAATATATGCATACCTCTCATTGCTTTCTCATCTTTTGAAGTTCCTGTTTCATTTGAATTCTCCCAAGCCTTGGCTTTATTGTAGCACATTCTCATATTTCTCACTTTATTCTTCACAACACTCCATTCTGCATCCAACTCAGTATTGTCCAAAAATTTTTTGTAATATATTTGCGCCGTTGGTTTCTAAAATAATAAAATTTTATTACATAAGTATTATAATCATGTAAAAATTACAAACCTCAAACGGCTTATTGTCTTTCAAAAACTGCAACAAGATAGCATGCTCGTAATCGTTCCATCTCCTATTCGGCACAGTCCTTTTTCGCTTTTTAGGCATCTGGAAAAGTAATATTTAATTATTGGTTTTTGACTTGTGACCATTTTTATGGTGCGTTGCGTTTAGTCAATCTTTTTTTTTTGCAAGACCGCTGAATCTATCCCGGGGCCGGCGTAGTACATGCAATTTTATAAAACTGTATAAAAATCCGGAATTAAGAATTATTGAACTCAACGTTAGCAAGTCCTGGCGATTAGTGTTTGCATGGGACGCATTTTAATTCTTGGCGATAAGAGGGGAAGCAAACTGTAAAAAATTAAATCCTACGACATGAGTGAGGAATGACACTATTCCAAGTGGTCGCGCTTTGAATGCAAGAACGTGGAAATTATGTGATAAATAAAGCTGTCTTGTCTACGGAGCTGAGAAGATTGAAGAATGGATAAGTGGATACTAATTCCATTTAACGTGCCCAAGTCATCGCACTTGACTTTCAATGGAATGTTCTTGAAATCTGGCAAAAAGATGGCATTCTTCTGATTACAGTATGCAGCCAATTGCTTTCAACCTTAGTGTGCGCTTGAATTTAATGAGCGTTCCGTTGCAGTCTAAGCGCGACGACTGGAACACGTTAAATAGAAATAGTATCCATTTATTTATTCCTTCATCTTCTCTGTTTTAATCACTTCAGGTAGGCAGCACGGGCGGACAGCTTTCTTTATCACACAATTTCCGCGTTCTCGCATTCTAAGTTTTCATTAGCGTTCCTTTGCAAACCAAGGATGAGGACTTGGTTACACTTCATAGACTAATTAACAATTCTTAAATAGTCTGAAACCTTTTTTTGTCACTTTGCGCGGACAACGACGTGCACGGTATTTATTTATTCTCATTAAAACTTTGTTGCCAGCAAACAGTCTTCTAACGATAGTCTTCTAACGACATCCAAAAAGGCAATTCTTACATTTTCCCTTGTTCCTTTATTGCTTTCTGCATTAAATCTCTCCATTTTAAAAACTTTTAAACACTTATAAAATTCAACTGAAAAGGCAGCACAACTTTTCAATTTAAACAATAATTAGACTATTTACAGTTTAAGTACGCAGGCCTATTTAATTTGCGATTTTTTATTTTTACGCCAACTTACGTAAGCGTATTTTTCTTTCTTGATGTCTTTCATGCAAACGCAAATACGCAAACACGCGTAAATAAAAGTAGCCCTTGGACGTGTTTTTTGTGTCTCGTATTTTTATGCCCTGTCTACAGCATATATAACAGCGTTGCAAAATTATTGAATACGACAGTCACACACCGAGGTTCTCACAGTTACAAAAATAACAAATGCTATAAATACGCTTTGTTAATATACGTTTAAACTGTGAATAGTCAAAATTTTTAGATTCTGACAGAACATTAAACACTAAGTTGGCAACTGTAAACAGGGCATAAAAATATGATGCACAAAAAAACACAACCAAGGGGATGTTTATGGCTCAGGCTAAATATATTGCACCAGTCTATGGTCTAAATATAGGCAGGCCATAAACTATTGCATATTTTAATAAACTATCACAAGATATGCCTCAAAGATATCACAACAGGTATAAACATAGACACAAAACTATCAATAGACAAAAAGATTGAAGGACAGTCCTATACTCAAGTTTAATAGACATTCGCATACCTGCTTCGCACTTATTCACACTACTAAAGAAAATATACTAGTATTAAGGATGACTTACTTGGTTCTCCAAAAAAAAATTCTTCAGGCGCAGCACCAAGACTTGACAATGAACAACACGGACTTTGTACCGACACAGCAGGACTTGGCAGCGAACTTTTATAACTATATATAATATATTAAGTCAAGTAGTCAATCATGGCAGAACTATAAGGTAGGGCCGAGTCGCTTAGTTCCCTCACGCGTCATCGAATAGTACAAGCTGAGAATGCCGGCTAGTTGTCAAAACGACGAATTTCATTGAAATTGCAAACGTAGTAAATATATAAAGGGTGTTCACAGTTTAAGTACGCAGGTGTGTTTAATTTACGATTTGTTATTTTCACGCCAACTTACGCAAGCGTATTTTGCTTTGTTGTTGTTTTGCATGCAAACGCAAATACGCAGGCAAGCGTAAATAAAAGTAGCCTTGGGCGTGTTTTTTGTGTCACGTATTTTTATGCACTGTCTACAGCACATATAACAGCATTGCAAAATTATTGAATACGGCAAACACATGCTGAGGTGCTCACAGTTGCAAAACTTACAAATGCTATAACTACGATTTGTTAATTTACGTTTAAACTGTTTTAGTTGGCGTAAAAATAACAAATCGTAAATTTAACAGGCCTGCGTACTTAAACTGTGAATAGCCCAATATTCTTTATTGTCATGCCAGTACTATCACGTGTGGCTGCAGCGTAAGAGTGAAGCAAATGAGCATTCAAACATTGGCTGCATTCAGCGGAAAATTTCCTACATAGCTGTTGAACACCTTTCGGGCTATATGGTATGTAGCATAAAGTACTCACACATGTTCCCTGAGCGGTCACCATTTTAGAAAGCCAAAATATTTTATGCTACCTGTGAGCTCTTTCGGTTAGAATGCAGCCATTATCTATATATAAATAGTCGAAAGCCAACAGTTCAGTACCATTAAGGGTGTTCACAGTTTAAGTACTCAGGTCTGTTTAATTTACGATATATTTTTACGCCAACTTACGCAAGCGTATTTTGCTTTGTTGTTGTTTTGCATGCAAACGCAAATACGCAGGCAAGCGTAAATAAAAGTAGCCTTGGGCGTGTTTTTTGTGTCACGTATTTTTATGCCCTGTCTATAGCATATATAACAGCGTTGCAAAATTCTTGAATACGGTAGTCACACACTGAGGTGCTCAGCGTTACAAAAACAACAAATGCTATAAATACGCTTTGTTAATATACAAACGATATTTGTTTTTCAAACGATTTTGATGATTTTTTTTTTATGAATCAAAGTAGGGAGAAGCAACAGCGAATTTTTAAAGATAAAAGCTATCTGGAATACCCGGCGTTGTTCGGAGGTGTTATGGCATTCAGGGTGTTCTCAACCGATTTTAATGTTTTTTTTTTTTAAATGAATCAGAAAAGCGAGAAGGAATGCACCGAATAGTTTTAAAGAAAAATGTTAACTGGAATACCTGGCGTCGTGTGGGAATGGTCGATGGAAAGGTCGAATTTCGACCACTGGCGTACTCTAGAAAAAAATTAGTGTGCTTTAAATAAACAAAAGATTGAAAACAATGGAATGGGTGTAAAAATCGTGTGTGATTTGTTCGAAAAGTTCGAAATTTTATGCAGTGCTTAAATACGAAATTACAAGACGAATTCTTCACACTTTAATCAGCGTTTCTGTACTCAAAATGCTTTCCGATTTTTGTTTTATTTAAGTTTATTTGAGAAAACATTCGATAAAAGTTTGTTGACGAATTAGTCTAGGTCTTTAAAGGATTCGTCTAGGATTAAAAATTAATTTTCGCATAAAAGAAAATGCCAAAGATTTGTCTACTTTTCTGATAGAATAAACTGTTTTCCAGAAATATTAAATTTCTACTTCTTCTGAATCACTGAAAAGATAAGTAAAATCTAAATTTAAGACTTCCCGAAACTCGGAATCAAGACTTTTCGTTTTCTAAAACCAGATTAGAAAATAGTTTGTGCAAATCGGCAAGTATTTTTAAATGTTAGTATCTCTAATTGACTTATCAAATTTCATAATTCCTCCAACTTAAATTTTACCTCAACACTCAAATATAGCTGCTCCATGCACCCAAATCAAATTTAAATCTGAACTTAAATCTCAAATTTTATATAGTAAAGGAAAAGTGAGTTAACCAAAACACGTAATTTTTGGCCAAACATTGAAAGAAAAACGTCAGGTCAAAATTGAAGCCAAAAAACGTCGAAATGACGATAAAACGTCAATAATAGCAAGCCTGCTCTCGAGCTCGAAAGTTGCTTGAAGTATGCTGGAAGAAATGGTTTCCAGCTTCATAAGAACAAGCGTCAAGAAGAATAAGCATCAAGATTAACAAGCAAATGTCAATTTGTCATTTGTTGTTTGCTTAAAAAATAAATTTATTAATTGTAAAATGTCAACCAACCATGAGCTCTACGAAGACATTGCCATAGTTCGGCGTATAACTGTGCAGCGACTACGCTGGCAAGAAAAAGGTGTCCGAAGCGAGGGTCGCTGGTCAACGACGACGAGGGAGACCATGCCTCCGATGGATGGACCAGGCTGAGGAAGCCCTAACCGCACTTGGTGTATCCGATTGGAGAAGGCGCGCGCAAAGCAGAGGCGCCTGGCGAGAGCTGATGAGGTCGGTCGAAATCCGGACACGGGTTGTTACGGCCACCTAAGTAAGTAAGTAAGTAAAATGTCAATCATTACATAATTATTTAAAGGCAGCCTTGACAACTACTTATTTTCTCAGAGCATCGACCAAAACTTGTCAAAATCAATACAAAGTTTAATTTTTCATCTGTTTTGCTGCTTATTCGTTTTCTCCTTTTCTATGCGTTTTTGACAAATGCTGGTCGACAAAAAAACTATCACTCCTACCTTGTAAATTATTATATCATGATATCAAATTAAATAAACATAAATAAACAGCAAAAAATAAATATTTGTAACAAGCTAAGATTGGCGCTGTCAGCCCAAAAGTCGTGCAACAGCTACTTAGAAAATATTCCGCTGAATGCAGCAAATGTGTTTTAAACGCAGCTGATAACGAAAGTTCTCTTTCTTAGCATTTTTTTTGACAGATGGTGTAATGCCAAGGAACTGTCACTTCTTCCTGGGTTCTTATTTAATGATGGGTTAATTATAAGGTAAGCTCACAGTTAAATGGCTGTTCAAACAACAAGTTTTGCAAGAACAAAGCTGTGAGAACGCTAAACGTCAAATAATAAAGGCAACAACAACAATAAGAAAACCGAAATTCGACCAGCCGATTTTGTCATACAACTTCCTTTTAACTTCAGCTTGAGCCTACCTTATAATTCTGCCATGGGCTTAAACCAGTGATGACCAGACACACACAACTTAAACTGCTTGCATGTTTAACGTTTAAAGCTTGCCAATCGGTCCGAAAACGGCACGTTTTATTACCCTATTGCTGTGTTGTTCATACGTTTCTCCTATTGAAAACGGCATGAAAACGGTTCGTTTTACGTATGAAATGAAAATCCGTTAAGATATATGCCAAACGGTAGAAAAAAATATTTGCAGAACGGAGCAGAAACTTAACTTTGAAACTGTCTGTGCACTTTTGAAAGCACTAAAAGCGAACCATTTCGTTGTCATAAAAACATACGTTATGTGTGGATACTGCTTTATGTGAAAATTTCACCTTTTTCACATAACACAGTACAAATAATTTTTATTTAGCTTATTTAGCTTTTTATTTAGCTAAGATTTTCATCAAACATACGACAACTCAACTTCAGAACTGAACGAACTTTGTACTTTGATTTCAGTCAACATTCAATGAATATAACAGGTGAAAAAGAGAGAGCATAAGAGGCAAGTACATAAAGTCATAGAGTGGAAAGAATACATAGAGAAAGCTGGATTGTTTCGGATGATATGCAATTGTTTTGTCTCACTTTCACTTACAGTCACATTTTTAATTTTGCCGAAGACTGCTTTAAAGGTTCGAAAACATGCCGTTTTCATACCAGCAAATCAGATACTGCCGTTTTTATTGCCGTTTTGCTAGAACAGTCAGCTTCATGGCTTGTTGGGTTCTCACTGAAAGAAATGGAACGTTAAAAGGGGTTACACATTAGCGAACCTGTTCGTCAAACGGTCGTCATTTTCGAACCAGTTTGATAGTTAAGAAGCTAGTTTGACGAACCTGTTGGCCCTGTTAGCAAAACCTTTTGATTTTCTCCGTCGAACAGGGGTTGATGTCGAACGTGTTTTATTATTTGAACGTGAAATACCTTAAGAAATTCCGTAGAGACAGCATGACCAGCATAAATTATTATCTTTAGTTTGTAGCTATTCTTAAAAAAATTAATTTTTAAGAATTACACTTAGAGCTTCAAGAAATTTCATGAAGCAACAGGTTGCCACAGCAACAATGTTCTTTACAGAACAACCACCAGCAGACTTGACAGCTGTTTCGTTGGTCGCTACACTAACTCACCAGTAATTTCTGTGGCTCATGCAGTCCATTAACTTTGAAAATCTTATAAGCACACCTTCTGCTAAAACCAAAGCGGAATTACAGTTGTGTGCTTTCCAATTTAAAAACCAATGTTTTTCTACTTCTTAGCACAAAGCAAAGGTTAAAAAATTGACTACATTAATTCTGCGAAGACTTGTTGTTGCGCTCTTTGTTTACTTCTTTCCACGATTCCATTCTTTGGCACCAACAATTCGTAGGTATTAACGCATAGAAGGCGTGAGAAGTTTTTTTTTTTGAAAAAAAATGACTCATCTTATTTTCTGAGGTCGGGCTCGTACCAGTTTATACATGAAAATGAAATTATTATCGTTTATGTTGCTGCGCTTCTAATGTCTATAACAAAATCATAGCGAAAAACAACAAAAATTAATCGCTTGTTGACGCACAGTTTGGTTTAATTTGAACGCTAACTTTGCCCAACAGGTTGGCTTCGCCATTTTGTTCCACGAACAGGTTCGCTAATGTGTAAGCCCTTTGAAGCTTTTTAAAAGCTTTCTGAAGAAAACTAAGCTTGGAGCTTTCTGTACAAAAATAAAAACAAATAGACGAGAATAGAAAAAATGATGAAATCACATTGCGTTTATTATTATTATATTATTATCTGTATTATGTATGCATATTCAACAGAGTGGCATACGTGAGACCGCGTATAACTAAAAACAAAATGGATATAAAATAAACTGTTTTATGCTTTTTTAGAGTATCAAATGTAAACAAATATAACGGAACTACAAATCGCTTCGATTACCGTGTTTATCGGACGCGTTAAATCGGTTCGACTCTTAATAGTTTTGGTTAAAACCTTTGCATAAATCGAATTTTAAACCATTTCGAAAGTTTCAAGCCGATTGAATAACACCACATTTCAATTCGGTTTTTATTTCTCAAGACGGTTTAAAATTGCGCATAAACAGCTCTTAGCTCGCTAGCTAATTATGTTTGTAGCTGGTTTAAGCATTTCACAACATACAGAACACAATTGATTATAAGAAGCGCGGTCAAAGTCCTTTCAAGGGCTGAAATGGCCATTTCGTTTTTTTTTTTAAATAAATAATAGGCATGTTCTGAAATCCGATTCACCTCGGAATCGAATTTAATTTCAATGAAATATCATTGGCATAAATCCGATTCGGAGGTGAATCCGATTTTAGAACATGCCTGTGGCCTCAACCTGAGAAATTTTAATTTTTTTCTAGTGAATGTTTAAGATTGTGATTCACCTAAATTCTAAGTAGTTATTTACAAAATTTTGGTTGTTTTTTAAATTTTTAGAATTTATCTCCAAACTGTAGGGTTAAGAACCAGGTATTCTGCAATTTCTATTCCTGGTATTTAATTTGGGGTCTGCTATTATGTATCCAACATAGCTCTCGACGCCAAGAAAGTGATTGCTGAAATTTCTTGCACATGTTTGATGGATATTTTTTTAAGTTATTTATGATGGGTGTTGCAAAATGTGCTTGCCCAGGATCATCACAATAGCCAGAGGCATTAAGAGCTAAGATTAAGCAGCTGTAACGGTGCCTTCCTCTGCATGTTTACCATAGGTATTTAGAAGCAGTCCACTCGCTGCATTAAAGAATCAATACCTTTCGAAAGCAGAAAACGTTTCAGTGAAAAATATAAATTATTAAATTATATTTACCATCACAAGGCATGCTTTAATTTCGTTGGAGGCTGCGCCGTAGTGTATAAGGGTGTATAAATTAACTTTATTTTGATAAAACGATTTGAAATTTAAAGTTTTGACTTTGTAATTAATTCTTTTAAAATGTTGATTTTAAAATATTTAAAAATAGCTGAGCTTAAAAATTAATTAGTTTATGCATATTTTAATATCTTCTTTTAGCCATTTTTCTTTTAACGATTTTATGGTTTTAGTTTCTTTTTGCTCCTCTCCAAAAATGCAAACGCTGATAACGCTTAAGCGAATTGTTGGCAAAGCCTCGGGGAACAGCTCGTACTCTATATATTTCAAGAGATAATAAAACAAGTATCACATTGGTAGGCTTGACATTAATCTCCACTGCTCCTAATGTATTGATTTTTTTCCCCCCCTTTTAAGTTTTAAAATTAAGTTATTTTCTTTACCTGAATTCAGTCAATATTCGTTCCAGATTTTAACTTGATAGCTACTTAAAAGAGATTTTCGCAAGATTACCGAATAATTTTTTATGAATGCATTGTAATAAATTCAACCTTTAAACAGCGCTCACAAATAAATATAGTAAATTATATTGATTTATTTTAATATTAGTCACCATGGAGCCCCATTTTAAATTATAAAAAATGTATCACAAATAGAATTAATAATTAAAGCACTTAATACTGTTGCGCTGCATAAAATATACCAAATGAAATATAACAATTTTTACAAATTTAAATTCAATTAAAAAATTTTTTTGCGGAATAGCTGGATCTTATGCTACATTTACACTGAAAGCTAAATCTCCATTTAACGAAATGCTCATTTGCAATTTAGAATGCGCAGCCGTATGTTGCTAATAGGAGTGAGAGGGACAAACATACCCATTATATATACGCATTTAGCTCTCAGTGCGAACGTAATATTAGAGTGTCGGAAATTGATTTTGAAATACTAACTTCTAAAAAAGGTTTTAAGTAAATATCATAAGCACTTCAAAAATATGCATTTTAGCCTATTGCTCCATTAACATTACGAAATTCTGTACCTTTACCTGAAGGTAACTTTTCAGAAACGGATCTTAGATCAATTCCGGTCCGTTCTTAATATTATTTCTTTCTATTTATTAATTTAATAATTTTTGCTTTTAATATACATGTGAATTTAATAAGTTTTTTTGATTAAATAATATAAATTATTTTCTTTTCTATCATTTCGTTTATCAATTAATCATCAATACAAAGCAAATAAAAACATGCATATATATTAAAATTACAATCAATTATCAAGATGTTTTATGAAATATTTTCGTCTTAATTTCTAGGCTTTATAGTATTTATATTTAATTAAATCTAAATATGTGCTATAGTTTAATTATATATGTATATATCGCAATGATTTTGTTTATTTTAGCGCTATTTTCATAATTTTGTTTCTCTTTTTTTAAGCTATACTTAAACATACAGCTAAAGTCAAACGTAATTATGAAGTTGATACTACTTTCGTTAAGTAGAATGTTGGTTATAAGAATTTAAATATAAGTCAAGTATTTCAAGCATAATCGTTCTATACTTATATAAGTTTGTATTGTATGGAAAGATAAACGCAAAAAATAACTTAAATATTAAAATACGCTACAACAGACGTCATACTTTCAAAAATTAGGGAAAAATTAAAATAACTAAGCTAATGCAATGCACATAACGTTCTTAAAGAGCGCCACAATTTTGAAGTAAATGTATTAAAAATGATAACAACGGCAAATATAAAAAAAAAAATTAAAACATTTACATTATATTTTTTCAACCCAACATAGTGAAAAATAATTTTTTTTTATTTTAGTGAAATTAGCTTAGCTTAGCTTATCATTTTGGGTTTCTTTTTCTATTCCTACATAAAAAAGATGAACAAACTGTGTACCAAGCATGTAATGCTTTTACATTTTCATTTTTTTTTTGTGTTAATGAAAATGAATGTCACTATTATTGCATTTACGAAAACAATTGCTAAAAACTTGTGCACAAAATTGTTGAGGCAAAAACAAAAAATTTCTTCACTTCACTCGTTATATGCTGTCTTCTTATGTCACCTTTTTAAAATGTTATTTATACCTCTTATTCTCAATCATCAGTGAACAAAGTGTCTTAAAAAAATTCATTTTAAAATTTAAAAATATCACAAAATTCATATTTTTTTAAAAAACTATAACATTTACCACCTCGACACTACTATAGCTTAAGGGCCCTATAGACGAGCAACTAATCGTGATACTGATTGAAAAACTGGTTGATGGTTTTATCTCTACCAGTTTTTCAATTCCAGTACTAAAACTTTTTCATCTTGGAAACATCGTGCGTAGTATATTAAAAATGAATGCAAAAAATATTCAGGCCTATTATGAACAGAGTTCCTTCCGGCATTATTAATTTTTTAGCTTAATTTTTTTAGACAGAAGATAATGCTTCTAAAGATTGTTTTTATATTTTGTGATCTTAAAGATTGACGTTGAATGCAAATTCCCTTTTTTATTTTCGGGCGAAACTTTATTAGCAATAGGGCTGATTTTGTCTATGTATCTGAGGTTTGCCTCTTGATTTTTTTACAGGCTACAGGAACAGTTGAAGAACTGGTTGCTGTGAAATCGCAAAAAAAATTAAAAGTTTTTAATTTTTAACAACTGATTGATAAATTGGTTGATTAATTGAAAATAAACCTTAACTCATCTACAAACGACTTCTTTTGAACAACCAGCAACCAGTTTATCAACAAGTTTTGTGATTAGTGGCTCGTCTATAGGGCCGTTTAAACATTATATTTTTAAGTTCTTAAATTCCATAGACATTCCATATCTTAAATTGACAAAGATCAGAGCTTATTTATCTGCTTGAAGTTTTTCAAAAAGCTTTCTTTTTTTTAAGCAAGAACTGTGTGAAAAGAGAATTTAATTTTACCGTTACCGTTTTATTCGTACTTTTTTATAATGCCGTGTTTATTATAGGCAAACTTGTTTGGTGAGCTTTTTTTATTATAAGTGTTTTACACATAAAATGAGAAATAAGCTATTCTCTCGTGCTCTTAAACACTTACAACAAAAAAGATCATCAAACAAGTTTGTCTAGCAAAACCACGACCTAAGCAATAGAAAAACATGTGATTTCATTCTGGCTTCACTTGAATACAAAAATTTGTTCTGATCTAACTGTTTGATCAGGTGAGTCTAAAATAAATTTTAAAAAAATTTTCCTTAGGTTAATAAAGATTTGTTTTACATTCTGCTTGTACAGTCGTTATGGGCTGAGCGAATGCGTTAAATGTCGTCGAAAAGGCAAAAATTGAAGTATACAGGAAACAGGACTTTTCCACACGTGCTATTGCCACAAAAATTGGCGGAAGCCCTAAGATCGTTTGCAGCTTTTTGCATAACCTCAATACTTATCGGGAAAATGGACATGGTAGGAAGACAAAAATGAGCTACAACAGGAGCGTAAAGAAGACTAATAGTGAGGTTGGCATCTAATTGCAGTGATGCTGTAGCAAAACTAAGGTCAACAAGTGATGTAAGTGCCAGTGTCTTGACTGTTCTCAATCAAACCAAACATTTAAAGCTAAGAAAACTGCAAAAAACTCACTTAAACCGCAACGGTAAGAAGCACGCTTAAGGTTTTGCAGGGCTCACATATCTTGGAAGAACGAGTGCAATGTTGTTGTTTCTCGCACGAGAAAAAAATTTAATTTTGATGGTCCTGACGGCTTCAACTATTATTTTTACGACTTACGAAAGGCCGAACGATTTTTGGCTCGTTTCAGACATCCAAAATAACCATAAATTGCTGCAAACAGATATTGGGAACAGCTTTTCCAAAATGTTTGGAACTTTTCGGACTAATTCCGTGAACTACTTCCCAACAAGATAATGCAACGATTCACATCGCAAGGATAGTCAAAAGTTGGATAAGGGCATATTCTCCGGAACTCAATATAATGGAAAAATGTGTGAGAATGGTTGTCTTGCAAGGTTTACGAGTCAGGACGGTAATTTGAAGATCAAGAGTCACTCATTGTTGCAATTAGGGCTGCTTGGATTGAAATTTCTATTGATTTGTTAAAAAATAATATTTCGATACTATTCCGAGTAGAATTTATGAAGTCATTTTAAGCAAGGAGGCAGTACGCGGCCAGCGTAGGTAGGTAAATATATAGAAACAAATTTTTATACTTCAATCTATTGTTTTTATATTTTATTGTAGCAACTGCTTCTATTCAAGTGACGCAATAATGAAAGCACATTTTTATCTGTTTTTTTATAAAGTGAGAATAAACAATTTCTTTTTAGTTCTTCAAACTACACAATTCTTAAACATTTTAGTCTTATTTACAAAAAACAGTCCAAAAATTCCCTGGCAAGCAGGGAAGCACTAGATGCACTATGCGCTGCAAAGAGAGTGCGCATCTACTGGGTAGACTAGGAAAGGACAATGGCGGGCTGGGATCAGAGTCCATACAACATGTACCAATACCACTCTACAAGAGCTGTACAGACACCTCGAACATAGCGCCGCACAAGCAGTGAGCCGTAGATGAAGAGATCTGCTAAATCTCAAAAATCATGTGTGATACACTATGCTAAAAACGGATTCTGTTCATACTGGCAGAGAATACATGACACTAGGCGGCAGCTCATGCAAAGAAGATGGGTATCCCAACGGATGACAAGTGTAGGAAGTGCAAGGAACCATGCACGGCTAAGACCCTGAAACACATACTATGCACCTGCTTCGCTTCACTTCGCCAAAATCTCTCGAGAAACCCTCCTAAGATTCGCGAATTCAACGCAAATCTTTACCGACTTTAACTATCTCCTTACTCCCGGTACCACTAAGGACCAGAATGGTCTATGTGAGCCTTCGCCAGGAGGCGGCTGGATTAGCCTAACCTAAGCTATTTACAAAAACAAAAACGAAAGCAGACAAATAAGCTCTGATCTTTGTCAAAAGCTCTGTTGCTATTCAAGTTACGTGCAGTGTAGCTACAAAGAGAACATGCAATCCATGAAATGGCATTTTTTTTCAATTAGCTTCTTAAAAATTTCAATTACCACGTTAAATACACAGTATGTGGTTTTTTCCCCCCCTACTTTTAGAAATCATTCTTAATTTGTTGTGCACATTTCGCAATATGCAATTCAAATGACATACATTTTCACTAGCATTGCAGGTATTCAACCCCTTAATGCTATACTCATATTGACAATGTAAGCAAGATATCTACAAAGTGCCTATTGAACTAAAAATACAGTAAATCTGTTTAATTTCTCAAGGAAGAATCGCCTGAAGCGCTTTATATTTCTTTTCCTTGGCTATGTTTAATGTTGAATTCGTTATTCCTGCACGTTGTTGTTGGCTCAGTTTGTAAATCCTGCGCTTGGCGTGCAAGCTTTTATTTCGATAATATTTAATTGTATGCGATTTAACTGCATTATCACAATTTCCATTTGGTACTCCTAAAAAGTTGGCAGTTAATGATGGGCTGCTCCCCATAAGCAGTTCAGTTAGAATTTTTGGTGTAAAAATTGTCGATTTTAGAGTATTCAATTTTGTAATAGGCGAGCGCTTTACTAGCTTAATGCGATCCGTTTCATAAGCATTATTGTTATTATTATTGGAAGCTGTTTGCACATTTTTCGCAAAATTAGAGCTGTTGTTAGAACTGAAGCTATTAATATTGTTTTGATTAATTTGCGCTGTGACGGACAAGCGTGCTGTTGGATTAACAATTGCTATAGGTGCAGCACTATTTATAGCAGCTTTACTTTTACCATTAGCACAAGAATAACTATTGAGTGTGTTGGTTAACATGGATTTTTGTAACCTATGTAGTGTGTTGCCCTGCGTTAACATGGTGCCATTTGATGATGATGCAGACGTTAAATTGCTACTAGAGCTTGCTGCATTAGTTTGCACTGGGTCTAGGCTATTAACATTTCTTTGCTGCTTCGGCAAGGTGCTATTCGTAGAATTCAATACTAAAACATTACCCATAGCAAAGTCATTAAATAAATTATTACCAACCGAACCAACACTGCTGTTTAATGAAGCTATATTGCTTAGATTTTTTGTTACATTCCCTGAAGAAATGCGTGCATTCATTGAATTGTTGCCAATAATACAGCCATTAATACAATTTCCAAGAACGGAACTGCCACTTCCAGTCAGTGTAATCGGATTATTATTAGCTTTACGCGATGTAAGTAGGTCTCTGCGAAAAGCTGTTGCCAATGATAAGGGAAATTTAATAAGACCAAAGTTATTAATAGTTAACGGTCGTGGTACACAATTAAACATTTGTATGTTCAAATTTAAATCATCAAAATTTTGCTTCTGTGTTATTTTGCATTTCGATTCTAGGCTATCGCGGAACAATGCTGAAGACTTTGGAGTTTCAATCAAAGAAAAGTCAAAGCTTAGGAAACCTGATTTTTGATAATCCTCTTTTTTGTAGTCATGATTTTCGTTCATGTTACACAAATTAATTTTATTGCTATTATTAAAATTAAGATTCGCTACAGCTTTATAATCTCCTTGCGTTAATAGCTCCGCAATAACTTGTTTTTGTTGCAACGAAACTGGATTGTCTGCGGTTATTTCAAAAAGAATATCATCTTCATGGGGCAAACCGTATTGTTCTGTGCCATCTCGTTGGGAATTTGTTGTAAATTCAACTAAACTGTCTATGGTTATTTCTTCATTGTTTTCATCAGTCAATGAAGCTACGTTAATAACATTGAAATTCCATTCAATTTCCTCACAGCTGTCCTCATCAATGTCGTAATCACTCAATGCTGTTGGCGCTTTTCTTTTGATGTCGTTCGTGAAGTTATCCAAAGCTAACATTTTAGTCTTTAGCGTTTCATCTTCCACAGAAGACAAATCAATCACTTCATTGCTGATGTTATCACTCTGTTGTTGCAGTTGATGTTTTAGTTGTTGTTGTTGTTGTTGTTGTTGCTGTTGTTGTTGCTGTTGTTGTTGTTGTTGCTGTTGCTGTTGCTGTTGTTGTTGTTGTTGTTGTTGTTGTTGTTGTTGTTGTTGTTGATCTAGCATATTAACATCGTTAACATTGCTAAATGAGCATTGTTGATAGAGCTGTTGAAATTGCATTGCTTCGATTGCATTTATTTGCTCTTGCTGATGTTGTTGCAACACATTGTTAAGTTCTGTTTGGTATTGAATTTCTATTTGTTTTTTATCTAATTGTTGACCACCATTTCCATCATAAGCATTATTACTTTTAAGCTCAACCGGCTGACTATTCAAAATTGCAGTTTGCTCGACAACATATGTTTGTAATTCCCGATTGTCGAAGGCACAGAATGTCTTTTCAATTTCTTGTGTTTGTTGTAGAACACTATCATCTATGCGTAAACGTTTCGTTGCTGGTTGGGGCAAACGAGTTTGCACAGTTGATGACGATTGATGAGTCGTCGCTGTTGATGAAGAGCCTTCAAGTTCATCAAAATTAATATCTGATTCAGCAGTATTTAAAATTTCCGTTATAAATTTGCTATCTAACATTTCTAGCTGTGTGTTATGATCAAAAATGCCTTCAAGTGTTAGTATGGAATTTTCATCGGAGGAGTTCTGGTTCTGTGCACGTTCATCGCAAGATTGTTCAACGCTGTCTAGTTGCACTTGCGACAAATTACCTGAAGTCACTGCTGACGGAGTAGATGAAATAGCACAGTATTTGTTTGGATTCGGTACTGAAATTTATAAAATTGCGAACAAAAAAAAAAGGAAGAGAAGGATATTTCAATGAACCTGATTTGTCCTGAGCAGCTGCAGCAGCATGTGAGGTAGAATATAGTGGCAATTTAGCTTCAAGCTCACTTCTTTCTTGTGTGTTGAAATGGTTTGTAGTTTTCTCCGCTATTGGCTTCATAAACTTCAAGTTGGAGAGATTGCTATTAAAAGAATTATTTTCTATAGCTGGTTCAGTTATAGGCGTGCTTGACATATTTGGAACTGCTACCAATGTACCAAACACACTTCTGCGTTCAAAATTATCACTGGATGTGGAATTTGTAAAGTCTATTTCTAGTCCATACGTGGCTTTAACCTGAAAAATTAAATTGGCTCAAAGTCTTTTTTGGCTGTTTAAATTAAAATTTATTTAATTTACCTCCTTGTTAGCACAATAATATGCTAGAAGTTCATCGAATGGCTTGCTGCGCCCAGGAACCTGTCGTTTTGCAGCATGCGAATGCACGCTACAAGTCAGTGGACGCATACATGGTGTGCTTCCAAATTCATCACTAGTACTAACACCGCAAATTTTGTCCAAACTCAATTTATTACTAGAGCTATTTGGCGTTACCATTGTCGTTGCAGTTTTGACATATGGATTCGATTTTGCTAGCGTCAGCGTCGGCGACATGCAAGATGTTGTCACAGTGGGCATCTGCAAACGCTCTATATTGCAGCTTGTCTTGCTAAGACCATAATCATGCTGCGTCATTATTGGAGTTGGTTGCAGGATATCAACAGTAGATGAAATAATACTTTCAGAAGTCGTACAAACATCGGTCAATTCAATTCGGTTATTGGTAGTAACTGGCAATTGTTGATGGGTTTCCTCCTCTAATATATTAGGTGTAGATATGCTGCCAGATCCACGTGTAGCATTGTTGAGCTGCGTTATTAAAAGAAAAACATATTTTAAATCGAAAATTTTCTTTCAATCACGTATAAGATTCAATTTTTTTTTTTTTTTGCGTAAATGTAGCAAATGAATTGAATTAATGTTTATAATCCTATCCGCTTGACATGATTTCACCTACATGTCTAAAGGCGAATTTACACGATTCACTATCATTGTTCTCTTTGGACTAATCATCCGATTTGAAAAGTGAATTGCATCTTTGAAATGAAGATGATTGTGATCAACATTGAACAGTGAAGTATTTCTATAAGTAGAAGTATTTCCTACTTTTGATGAAAGTGAAATCAAATCGTACTTATGTAGTTACCATTTCTTTTTGTAGTTCTTGCAACAATCCTAGAACTATTATTTGAATTCCATTTCTTATTATTTTAGACGGCATTGCTAATATTTTTTAAATGTCAATAAAATACATCAACCAACGAATAAATTTTGACATTTAACATCAAATCATCCACCATAATTTTAAATTTACACTTTGAATAATGTAAATTAAAAATTAATTCGCTGTCATCATTCAATGTTCACTGTCATCGTTTTAAGTGAAATGTGTAAATTCGCCTTAACAAAAAGCTTTAGTGAGCTAATGATTCTAATTAGTGGGGAAGGAGGTAAAGAGGACGGGAATAGGAACTTATAAAGATTTCTTTTGAAGGAGAATTTGGATATGGACGCTGATAATGTTAAATTCTTTGCAACATCTATTAATTGGTTCATTGTTGGCGTATAAAGTATGGTGCTGATACTCATATAACATTTGTGTGTGCTTTGTTTGTATATATATCTATCTATATATTATATAGATATTGTAGATATATAGATATTCTAGATAATATATCAATATAATATATTCAATATATATAAGATAATATATTCAATATATAGATATTGTAGATATCTATATATTGTAGATATATTATCGCTGTCTATAGCACCGTTGAGAACGTCAAATGTGAAATATGAGGTGAGTAATTTTCTTATGGTTGATAGGGGCAGGGCCGTATTCAGGGCAGTTTAGTGGGTCTTACTCCCCGCCCAAAATATGAAACTTTTAAATCTTACTTAAAAGTTCTAAAAAATCTTACTTGTATCGTATCCCTTCCTTAGGTATATATAATCTACCATCAAATAAATCCTATCCTATTTATCTTTCCTAAATCCTACCTATCTTCTTTATTTATAAAATTCTTCTGTACATGTTTTTGTCACTGAACTCCTCCTAAACGGCTGCACCGATTTTGATGTAACTTTGTGTGTGTGTGTGCGGCTAGATCTGTAGATGGTTTAGGCCTAAAGTTTGACCCGGTGGGTGGCGCTGTTATTGATGTGGCAGTGTTTAAAGGGGTATTTGAGAGTATAACTCAGAAACGAATTGAGAAATTGTCATGATTCTTTCACTACACCATTACTTTTTATGCAAACAAAACTACAAAAATACAAAATGAATAAAAATAAACAAAAAAAAAACTTACATTTTTATGATGCAAAGCTTCGATAGATTTTTACGATAGAAACTTTAAATAAATCCTACATTTATGCATACAGTACGAAAGAACATTAAAAAATCCATTTTTGGTTTTGCATATTTTTTCAACAAGAAATATTTTTACCAAACTGTGTTGCAAAATATAGAAATTCGTTTGTTTTTTTTTTAATTATAAAAATTAGAAGGGAAACGAAAATAAAAAAGATTGAAACAATATTGGACGGGCAATTGATCAAAATTTCAAACAAAAATAAAATTAATGCAATCTTTTGTAACATGACAGAGTTATTCACTTTCAGAGCCAGCACTTTAATTTTTGATTGATTTTTTTTTCTATTTCACCAAAAAATAGTCCTATGGTGGGATCTTAGACAACCAGTTTTTATCAATATAGAAAATAAGGTTAATTTCGTGCACACAATGTTGGGTTTTTTAATTTATGCGGCATTGTTTTATTTTCTTTTTTAAATTTTAAACTTTTTGTCGGCTCACGCGGAAGACAACTGTTTTAACATTTTTTTTTTTTTTTTAAGTTTCAGGCTACCTGGAGAGGAGATAAAATGCACGTTTTATGTGCCTTTGTTATAACCAACTATTGATGCAAAAAAAATGTCACCTAAAAATAAAAAAAAAAATATTTTGGTATTTAATTTAAACGGGACCTTAAAAAAATTAATTTAATTCCACTACCTAATATTTTTAATTTAATTATTAGCCTACTCCAAACGGCTTATGTTCTCAAGAAGCCGTTTCAAGGCAGTTTTTTCTCTCTTAGGTTTGCCATTATCTGCAGAGATGTGACGGCCGAACAGAAAAATTAATTCAATTGAAAAAACTTTCTGTTAGGTTTGAATTGAACCAGGGTTCTCTGGCGTATGGGCCATGTACTCTACCCACTGCGCCAAGGCCTTCACCAATATTTTTAATTAGTTTATTATAAACAGTAAAAATTTTTGAAAAAATTTAAATTGTTCTGACCAACACCCTATATCAAATTCTTAGAAATTTGCAGTTTTCACAGCAAGCCAAAAGAAAAAAAAAATTGAAAGATGACTTGTGAGAGTGCACAAAAATCTGCGCACATCACTATGGAGAATTCTTTAACATTGTTTTGAGCATAATTTTTTCTCGTTTACTTAAATTTAAATTCGAATATAAGTGCGACAGTATTGCACCAATAAAGTATTGGTGCAAAAATTTTCCGACTTCAAAAAGTTCGAGATAATCAATTTCTTACTAATTACTACTTTCAATTCTGATTTCATCTCGTAATTGAGTAACATTACAAAATGTTGCAATAAACACGTACCTTCTGTTTTGCGTCCATATTTAAAGTGTGTAGGTCATCTGTGCTCGGCGTGCCTACCAACTTTGGTGTTGCGACTGAAGCCGTCGAAGTTAAAGCTCGCAAATCGGATATACTTGTAATGGTCGCATTATCATCAGTCTTTTCAAAAGAGTCAGTGCTAAAATTTCCTGCATTTTTCCTGCCTTTGCCTGTAGAACCCACGTAGTAGGGTGTGGAACTGGAAACAGTCTCAAATTGAGCATTGGCATTGTTGGATGCATCTGCTAGAGGCAGCGATAATAATGTTGGAAACGTTATTGATGGAGACGAAGTTTTGCTTTGACTGGACGATTTGGAAGATGTTGAAGACATCGATGAAGATGATGTAGATGAATTTGACGAGTTTGAGAACGAACCACTTATGCCCAATACCGATGGAGGAGTGCTATTTGAGTGTGTGATGCTTGCATTACCAAATGTAGGCAACACCTTAACGGTTACATTTGCTTGTACAGCAGGTATTGTTATAGGTGTTGTTGTTGGTGTAGTCGCACTGGACAACTTTACCGAATTGGATGACTTCGAATTACTTGAGGAAGACAACAACAATTGAGCCACTGTTGGCGAAGCGATTTGTTGCGGCGAGCTCTGCACATTCATTATTGACGTACATGTCGTCGGCACATGTTGCGTTTTGCTTACTTTGCAGCGTAAGCGTCCATTACTACTTCCACTGCTATTACTGTTGCGATTTCCTTTTGCGGCGCGGGTAGAACTTCCAAAAGACGATGATGCCTGGGAGGATGATGATGAGCTCATAGTGCTAGAAGCCGTTGCAGACGAATCCGAAGATATTCCTACTAGCTCTATGCGCTCAAGTTCTCGTAAGTTTTCATCTTGGCTGTTCGGCAATGCATTCGTTGTTGGCTCCTCCACTTTTGCACAAGTTTTCGTTGACACTGTACTCCAAATAGCAGCATGTTGGCTTAACATATGATTATTAAAGCCAACTTTTGTGTAAATTCCCTTGCAAATATTGCAAATAACAATTTCAAGTGCCTTTTGTTTTGGTGCCAGTCCATAATATTGCATATCGCTGCCACTCAAACGTTGTACCTGCTTTTGCTTTAGCGGCGCATATTTAGATTTTTGACTTGTTGCAACAGAAGATGAAAAGGACGATGATCTACCACTACTGCTATTACTACTTCCAGAATGATGTTCCATATCCATTATTTTCAAATGAGCTTTTTCGGCACAACGCATTTGTTTCAGCACTTTTTCAAAATCGAAATATTGCTGCCATCTTTGTCCCTGTAATTTTGTTAATACGTTGCTGCCTATAGCTTGCTGGTGTGCACTCATAACGGGAATGATGTATGTCTTACTCAGGTTTGAGGACACTGATAACAAAGATGACTGTGTTGTGCTGCTGCCCAATATATCCTGTTCACAATCGCGTAAGTTGCGCTTTGTTGACGTCGACGTTCCAACATCTAGTCCTTCCGTGTCTCTGCTGTTAGTTTCTATTTGGCTGTAGTCTGTATTTATAGATAACATTTTTGTTGTTGCAGAATAATCACGAGCAAATTGAACCCAACCAAAATCAATACAGCTAAGTAGTTACAGACAGTTTTTTGTGTGCAATTATTTTAGAACTGCCTGAAGAATAGAACGCTGAAAAATTTTAAAAAATTACCGATTAACATTACTTCAAATACAAGCAAAAAATAAGAATAAATATTTTTATTAAAACTTTTTGATACGCAAGCCAGATAATTTGCCATTGTTTACAGTAGAGTTCTAGCTTTTTTTTCCTAACATACGTTCCATCAAAGTCGATGTAACACATTTTTGATACAATTATTCTACTGACTAAATTAGTCCCTTAATAGTTTGAATGCTTTGTATATTCTATCATGTTCTACGCTTTCAGAAAACAAAGTGAAGCTAATTTTCATCATCAAATATTAATTTTCTTGCCCCATAGTTCAGTTACGCCTGCAACCAAGCATAAAATACATGAAATTCTTCAGATGTATCCGGAAAGGATTTATTTGCTGTTATATTATTATATATTAACATTCTTTCCTATCAGACATACCCCGACCGGGTGGCAAGTACGATTCAGAGGTACCAGTTGATTTGTACGTGTCTTCGTCAAAGCAAGTCATCGACAAGACAACCACTGTCAGGGTGCTGCTCGAAAATACATGTTCTTTTGCCACTCACTTATATATCAATTGTATGCATGAAGATAGCCGACAGCCGATCAAGAAATCCACTTAAAAATTCAACCTCTTAATATATTTCCTCATAATTAAAAATCATAAGCCACTCCATTAAGATATGATGATATCCATATTCAATCAGATTCTTTCATTTTACCGCTGTCAATCCTATGAAATATGTCTACAAAATCGACTTTCTTTACAAAGCTACACACATTTATTTGCACAAATGCATCTATACGCAGATGGATAGCGTAATAAAGAACATACATGTATATATGACAACTGTCTGTAAAAGCAATTTTTATGCTCGTAGCTCACACTTTCGAAATTATAAACAATTTAGTAGATTTTATAGTTTACGCCACTCACATTTACTCTTCCAGAGCGTTGTGTTCTTATAAGCATCCATTAAGCGTTATATTTTAACGAAATCCCTTGAAACTTTGTTTATTTCCCAAAATATTGATAGGCAAAACAAACTCGTTACAACTAAAAATTTCTTGCAGAAACGAACTAAGTAGCCAAAATAACAACCCGATAACCACCTACAAGCATGGCAGAATTATGAGGTTTGCTCAGTTTAGTTGTTTAAGAAGAGAGTTGGTTTCCAAAGTCAGCTGTTAGATTTTTAGTTTTCTAATTGTTGTTGTTAGTGTTGTTGCCTTTATCGTTTGACGTTTGCGGCCCTCACAGCTTTGTTGTTGCATTGAACAGCCATTTTAAATTGAACCTATCTTAAAATTGTAAAATGCTTACAAGCAGCTAATATGGCTACGTTCGAAAATACACGTAATTTGATATATGTTCTTGATAAAACACAATGCGACTAACAACTTATGACTTGTCGTTACGCAATAAAAAAATTATATAACATACGACAGTGTTTTATTAAAGAAAATCATCTGTATTTTGTTAAATATTTTACAACTTATAGTTCTTAGATTAGAACAATTATTCCTATTCATCTGTTATGAAAGAGGACACCAAACAATCTAAACAGTAGTTAGCTCTAAACAATTCATCACGTCAGAATCATGTGTTCTCTACTTTGACAATTGACCATCGTTGTATATTGTACTGATTGTATTTATTGTTGTATTACAGCTCTTCAATGAGCAGCCTATACAAATAATTAATTGTTATTTTAATACTTTTTAAAAAAAAAAATTGCTAACAAACGGAAAAATAAATCTAATCAAAACAAAAAGATGCGCTTCAAGTTGTACGCCCAGTAAAAGCTAAATTTCTTTCCAAACTTACTAAACGAGAACTATATGGGGTAACAAGCCGAACCCACGCCCGCCTCGCCAGGCTCTTTTTAAACAGGCTCACATTTTTATAGCTACGTAAGTGTCTGTGAAATTTCTGTATTCAAAAAAGCTGGTTTGGGCCTGTCTATATGAACAGTAGCGGTAGACCTTTTTTCAAAAAGTTGTAGAGAATTTCCGTGTCTTCATAAACTGTCGAATTCATAAACTTTTAAAAAATTAAATGGCAAATCTATGAAAAAAATTACTGACCCTTTTTTACCTAGTGTTGGTAAAAAATTAAAAAAATATTGCTGGTATTCCTATGGTAAGGAACTACATGGTTTTTAGGCTCAAATAATGGACTTGTATTCAGCGATTAATTTTTACGTAGTGTTTTAGACTATGGAAAAAAATTACGTTACTTTTCAATTCTGACGAAGGATATGGATTCAGCGACCCCTTTTTAGCTTATGTTCGCCCAGCACCGAATGCGTAAAAATTTAAAAATTTTGATGGCAGTCCTATGGTAAAAAATACCAAATTTTTAAAACTATGACAATGGACTCAGATTTAGTGACCCATTTTTAGCTAGTGTTCTACCGAGCACCAATTTCGTAAAAATAAAAAAATTTAAGTGGCAGTTCTGTGGAAAAATACGTAATTCTGAATTCGTTAAAATTTAAAAATTTATGTGGCACTTTATGGTAAAAAAAGCGGTTTTTAGCACTGAATTCGTAAAACAAAAAAACTCAGGTGCGTCGTTGGATACACGAGAGAAGCGAAGTTTTTTGCAGTTGCATGGATTTAATAATTTAGTGTTTTTTTTTTTAATAAAATAGCTTAAAAATTAAAAATAACAGCAGCTTGTGCGTAGCTAAATATAATTTCAAGCTGCTTTCCTTTTTGGAATGATTTTTATGTCGTTTATTTTGTCGTATTAATTTTATTATAAATTAAAATATATAAGTAAAATATCTTTATATATAAAATTCTTCTGTACATGGCCTTGTCGCTGAACTCCTCCTAAGCGGCTGGACCGATTTTGATGAAATTTAGTGGGTGTGTGTGTGTGTGCGACTGGGTCTGTAGATGGTTAAGGTTTAGGTGCAGCTGTTGCTGTGGCAGAGTTTAAACGGCTATTTGAGAGTACAACTCACAAACGAATTGAGATATTGTCATCATTCTATCACTACAATATTACGTTATATGAAAAAAAAAATTACAAAAATACAAAATATATACAAATAAATAAAAAACTCTTAAATTAATATGAAAGTTTGGCTTCATTTTTCGATCGTATAAAACGTATTAAAATTTTTACAATAAAAACTTTAAATAAACCCTACAAATAAACCCAAGAAGCCATTTTTGAAATGGCTTGTAAAATTAAATGAACTTGTAACATGACCAAGTTATTCCTTTTCAAAGCCAGCACTTTAATTTTTGATTGATTTTTATTTTCTATTTCATCAAAAATAGAATTAGTAGCCACTAAAAAAAATTAAATCAGTGGGTGTCTTAAGTACAAAAAATTTGGTGATGTCAATTTTTTGGGAATTTTAAGCAACTTGCATGTTCCTAGAAAACAAAATTTTTCTAATAAAAGATACCTAAGCCAAGAATGTTACTTACCACAAAGGTATGCAATTACCAAATTGCAATAATATAACTTTGAAACTACTTGCATGGCAGATTATTTAGCATTAATGATTTAGGGTATTTGATGAATCTGAGGACCTTAGTATATATAGCTATGACAAAAAAGGTCAAAAAAATTTGGTTATGAATAGTTATATAAGTTGATTAAATGGCACAAAGTGTAAGTGCATGGCTTTGGCGCCAAGGGATCTTAGTTTAAACCGCCTCTGCAGACAATGCCATTTTTCAGGAGATTAGCGCGAAGCGCAGTGGAGCGGGCCCGGGTATTTACTATTAAAATATATAAATATATAAATAAAACAAAAAAGTACCGGATTATTTTTCTATACATAACCTTTTGCTCTTGAGACCAGTTTTTTTTTCTGCTTCTCTTATTACTCGTATGTGTACAAATTTATAGCAGTTCATGAATTGTTGTAGATAAACACAAAGGCGCATATTCTTGTTATTTAGAACAAAAAGAAAACAGCAGTCAATACAATAAATCAACTTTGTCGTATTATTACAAAATATCAAAATCTGTGGACATGTCATGAATTCTGAAAATTTTTTCCCCTTCTTCTTCTTGACGCAATAATTATTCAAAGTTTGACGCAAGAAACAGAACTTTACACAAGCCGAATTTTGTGTTTTAACTACACTTTATAGTATAAAGTCGACTTTTCCAAGCTGACGTGTGACACACAGGTTCTAATTTTCCAACGCTCGGTGTTTCTCAAGGGTTTTTTCCCCCGTCATATTGTATGTCACACAAATTTGCGCTGGTTCGAGTTATCTTAGTAATTAAATTTAGTCTGAAACACCCTGTTATGAATTTCTGAAAAAAATATTCCACTGTAATGGCCGCCATTTTGATGCTATGTCTTTCATTCTTTCTGTTTTCTTTGTGCGCTTCTTTGAAACAAATTCTTAAAACGAATTAGTGAATTAACTGAGAATTAAAAAATAAAAATGCCGCCATGTTTGTCTGAGCTATAAATGACATATTAACAACTATTTTTTTTTATTTTTGAAAACAACTAGTGATAATACTAAAATACGAATTATTTAATGGTTGTTGACTAACACTTGAAACGTTTTTTTATGTTTTTGTTACGCTCTTCATTTCATCAAACTAAAAGAAAGTGAGAAGCAGTAGAAGTTGCAGAAGTTCTAATAAAAAAAAAATTATTTACATAGAAGCGGTAACTAAAATTAAAATTAACATCGAAATTATATCAGTAAAGTTAAGAAAACTGTGTTATAAAAATGAGTTTGTGCCTGTGTACATTTCCAGTGTATGATAATATTAAAAGGCCCGCTGGAGCGCCGTTACGGAACTGTGAATCTAGCATGTAGTATTGCCGAACAGCTAAGAAACGCAAACAAAAACAATTAGTTTATTACCTGCTAGGAATGAAGACTTTCATGTGATTTAGTTTTTAATATGTATGTGGTGCATTTTGGAGCTGAGGTGATTCAGTTTCTTACGCTAATGGATGTTGTCGATTATTCCTGTTGCCTTTTAATCATTTCTAATGACAATATGAGGGTGTGTTTAAATTAGTTTTGTGGCCTCCTGTTTGAAAACAGACTACGAAGTGTCTTCAACTTTAAGTCTGCGGCTTCAATAAATGTTTGGATTAAGGTGGTGTAAATTGCAACCATCCCAGCCAACGTGAAAATCTTTCTTCATTGCTATTTTAATCAACTTAATGAAAGAAGCTTAAAGAAATTTTTGCATTATTTCTGAAAAGTTTATAACCGCTGTAATTGTTCATTCAGCTCATATGTTTAAGCAAGTTTTGGGAATGTTACGATTTTAGGGCGTCCAAACTTGACCATGGATTGCTAAAAACTATCCAGAAAACTAAAAACAATCAAAGGGTAAATCAGTATATCGATTTGTTTTCGAATTACCGGTTCTTAAGAATTCTATTATATTAATAAGAATATATATGAAAAACATTTGGCGAAAACCAGTATTTTCTTTGAAAATGATTTTATTAATACGATGGAATTATAGCCAGCTCTTAATGACTAGTGAGCAATGGTCCCAGAACGCTTCCTTGAGGCACCCCATAGTGGCAGATTTCAGAGTTGCTTTTGTTTCCTCCATTTGTCACAAACGGTGTTCTTTCAGTCGGGCAACTTCGCATGAAATTGAGGTCAACTTGACTTAACCCAATAAACTCCAGTTTTTGTATTAGTGCCCTGATCGACGCATTCAAATGCTTTTTGGAGGTCCAGAAATAAACCGCAAACCTCGGGGCATCCTGTATCAAGAAACGAACATATGTCTTCCACAGCTTGAATTATAGCTGACAGCGTTCCAGTTTCGCAGCGGAAACCATGGTGATGTTTGTACAGCAACCCGATTTTTTCGATTTGTGTCGTACTTTGTCGTTTTCATCAGCTTCTCCACAACGATGTTCATAATCTGCTGCTGTACGATTGGTCTGTAGCTGTTAGTATTCCGTTTGTTGCCACCTTTAAATATGGAAACAACTTTTTTCCGTTTCTGCGGGTACACACCAGTTTTAATCATTGTCGAAAACAGATGTCGCAGTACTTTCGCAAAGGAACCAGCTGAATATTTAAGAATGACAGCAGGTATTTGATCAACCCCCATTGCTTTGTGCATCAGATCGATTTCAAAATCTTCGGTACTAGCTTCATTAAACTGAAATATTTCCTATGCAGCGCTGAGTATTCTAAACGCATTAATATCATAATGTTGGATTTCCTATGCAATGATTCTAGCACGTTCAACCAAACCTTTGTTTAAGCAGTTTACCAATTATGCAGAGTCGGATAGAATTGCACCGTCTGAGCACATTCCAGGCGTTTTTAATGTCGCCCTTGACATTTAGAATTAGTTTTTTATTTATTCAGTTGTAACACAGAGGCTTAACCTTAATAAATAAAAGGCAAGCACAATGCTCTGCACCCAATATTCTCTCAAACTGTAATTATTTTTTTGCGATTATTACAGTTTCTTCCCAACATGTACTGTCCTGAAAAAGTTCAGCCTGAAAGTATGCACAAAAAATGCATGCTTTCAGGTTGAACATTTTTCAGAACATTATGTTGTAAAAGCACTGTACTAATGGCAAAAAATAATTACAGTATGAGTGTTAATGCTTCCTACCCGTCGTAAGACGGGCTTTTATATTAGTTGGCCAATAAAATGCATTACAAGCAGATTGACAGCATAACGTCAAAGATATTGGTAATCGGAATAAAGATGTTTTGTTTGAAAAAAATAATTTATTTTGTTTTGCAAAATAGCTTGAAAATGGCGTCGCAACAGAAATCGTAATTTTTTCTTTAATTTTGATGAACCACTAAAATGGATCCAAACGTCCCAATCAAATGCCTTTTTGAGAAAATATTTAGTAAAATAAAAAAAAAAAAATAAATTAAGTTGAAGTTGTAATGGTTCAGAAAGAAAATTTTTCTTTTTAATACTTTTTATCCCTGTTCCGAAAAATTTTAGTAAATTTCAAATGTTGTCCACGACTAGCTCTTAAATGTTCCGTTCAGTGGGTCCAATTTTCGACAATGCTTTCGAGCATATCGGCCGGTATTCCTAGAATAACATGAGCTATGTTGGTTTCCAAAGCGTCAATAGTTTCGGATTTGTCAACATAAGCAAGTGATTTAACATATCCCCAAAGAAAGTAATCCAATGGCGTCAAATCACATGATCTTGGTGGCCAATTAACAGGACCATTTATACAGGACTCAATAAAGCGATTGTTCCTCCAGCTGATGACTGATTTTGGTAGTAAGTTTCCACAATTAATAAACGTTGTTCAGGAATAAGTCTATTCATGATTGAGTCGTATTGAATATTGAACACAAACGTCATATGGACAAGCCATTTGACACTTGACAGCTGCCAAAACAGCCCAGTTGGAAAGGAGACCTCGTATTGGATCACTTTTTATTAAAAACGTCAAGTTTAAGGAGACGTCCTACTGAAAAGTGACGAAAAAATTATGTGAAAGAAATGAATTGCATGTTTCGATAAGTTAAACTTTTCTCTTTAGTCGTTAAATATCTTTTTAAAAAGTATTTAAAAACATTGTTTTTACGACTTTTCTGGTGGAGGTTGAAGCACTTTATAATAACAAGTGGAACTATAAACCATGGCTTTTATGCAATGGAACCCAGGTTCGAATCTCATCTGACACATAACATTTTATCAATTGAATTTATTTTTCTGTTTGGCCGTCATCTCTCTGCAGACAATTACAAACCTCAGACAGAAAAACAAACTGCCATGTGAAGCTATTTGAAAACATATAGTGATCGGCATAAATATTTTAACTAAAATTGGCATCAGACGTGCTCTCTGAATAAAATCGAACGGTAAACGATTCACACTTAATGTGATAAATTAAGTAAGTCGTTCATTACAAAAAAGCGTTTATGCAAGTTACGATTTGATAATTAATATCGAAGTATTTAATAATTATTCAACTTTATTCAAATTTTCATTTTTTAGTTATTTTATATAAAAAAAATGGGAAAAAGTCGGAACTAAGAGTTGAAATGAGATGTGTAATCGTAGGGAAGCTTGATTGTAGTATTTCTGTCAAAGAAATATGCTCCGAGTTACATTTGTCAAGACCAAAAACATAAAGCAACATGTAAAAAAGACCAGCTTATTGTACAGGAGTTCTCAAAGAACCCTGATATAACTCCAAAAAGTTATGAATCATAGATGAAAATTGTTTTCTCAGAATCCAGTTAGCGAGCGCACAATTCACAGACGTTTAAAATAATTCCAATTCGGTACATATTCCTTTA
The DNA here is from genome assembly GCA_914767935.1 of Coremacera marginata. Taxonomy (NCBI): domain Eukaryota; kingdom Metazoa; phylum Arthropoda; class Insecta; order Diptera; family Sciomyzidae; genus Coremacera; species Coremacera marginata. Next base: position 7,010,847 of record OU612048.1, read on the forward strand.
GGAAAATACCGTACATATCGCCGGCAAATAAAATCAAACGACTCAAATTTGGCAAAGATTTTCTTTGCATGACTGAGCTTTTGGAACAGAGTTCTGTCGACTAATGAAAGTACGTTTGATTATCACGGCTCACCTAAAAAGATATTTGTCCGAATTCAAAAGAAAACATGAAAAGAAGTAGCTCCAGTCTTACAAGCAAATCGACATAGCAGCGGATCTGTAATGTTCTGAGGTCTGACCACCTCTTGTGGTCATGGTGACTTGGTTCCAATTGATGGACCTATGAACCAACACAAATATTTGGATGTCTTAAATGATCATGCATTTTCAACTGGTGACAAACTTATTGGTGAGTTATTTATTTTGCAAAAATATAATGCACCATGTCACAAAAGTAAGTTCATAATTAACTTTTTGAATTGAACTGGCGTAGATTTTTTAAACTGGCCACCACAAAGTCCTGATTTAAACTTTATAGAAATTTGTGGGCCTATATTAAATGAAAGCGAAGCGTTTGATTGACTCGTACTAGGAATGAGACAATTTCTGAACTAAGTCTGGGAGCAAATTCCGGCAGATATTTTGAAAAATATCGTGGAGTCTGTACCTAAACGCATAATGGCGGATATATTTTTTATTAAATTTTTGTATTAATTTTTCTTATCTTTAAGTTTAGTTTTGCATAAAATTGAATTGTCAAAATAATTATGCCTTTGAAATTTAAGTTTTTTTTTTTAAATATTATCCTTATAAGTTATTTTTAAAAAACTTACGCATTTTTAGTAAAATTTTAAGTTAATTAAAATAAATTAATTCGGGTTTTCTCAAACTATTACAAAAAGTCAAAATATTTGCATTTTCTTTTCGTCAAAATAATAATGCCGAATAATGTCCATATAAAGCTTGTAGGTCCAATTTTCGATTATTTGTGTTCAAACATTCCACAACACGCACAACACAATTGATCATAATAAGCTCAGTCAAATTCTTTCAAGGGCTGAAATTGGCTATTTCGTTTTTGAAACCTTAAACACGCGATCCTCTGATATCTTATGTTCCCAGTTTCTCAATCAGATTTAATTGTTTTACTGCTTAAATAATTAGGTGATGTATAGGCAAAAACTTGTCTAGGCGGAATCTTGATAGCTTTTGTGTAAAAAATGTCCGGGCTGTTCCGTATTTTACCCTTTTTTTTAGGAAAATGTTTGCAAAACTTGTTTTAATTAATATCAAAATTCCGTTAATGTGAATGTGCGGTACCAAACACATTTTTAATTTTAGAAATATAATAATTATATAATTTATAAAATATTTAGAAATATATAATTTTAAATTTGTTGATGGTTTTTATCTGGTTTTTTAACTTGAATATTTTATTTATATTATCATATGTTTTTTATATTAAGTGGCGTAGTGGGAAGAGTGAGTGACTCTTACGCCAGAGAATCCAGGTTCGAATCCTACATCTGACACAGAAAATTTTTTCAATTGAATTAATTTTTCTGTTCGGCCGTCACCTCTCTACAGACAATGGCAAACCTCGGAGAGTAAAAACTGCCATGAAAAGCTTCTTGAGAACATAAGCCGTTCGGAGTCGGCGTAAAACATGTAGGTCCAGTTCTCGATCATTTGTGTGCAAACATTTCACATCACACACAACACAATTGGTCATAAGCCATAATTGGTCTTTCAAGGGCTGAAATGGCCATTTCGTTTTTTTTTTTTTTTTTTTTTTTATATGTTATTTATATATATATATATATTATTGGTATATATACATGGTATTTACATAACATATAGACCATTTAAACTTTCTATTTTGTTTTTAAGTGTGTCATTAGTCAGGATTACTACTACTACTACCGTAGATATAAATATTGCAATATTATACAGGGTGTCCCACAATTGAGTGCAACTATTTACGGAGCTGAAAGGTTATGTCGAGCTGAGCAAAAAATCGTATGGGAGGGGGTCTATTTTCACATTCTTAGGAGCTACAGGGTTAATTAATATTTCGCGACTTTAATCCACGTTATTGATTCTAGCAGAAAAACTAACTTCCATGAAACTTATTTTGATAGCTCATTTTAAAGGCAATGAAATCACCTTTACGGTATATCAACAAACCCCACCAACTTAACCGTTACCGAGCTGTGATCGTGTGATGATGAAATCAATCGGTTCAAACTACCAAATTTCTACTTTGAATTTCTCAAAATTTCGCGAAATAAATTAAATTTTGCTTAGATTAATTTTGTAACTTATTCAATTTTCTTTTCAATGACACAAAAAACATTAACATATCTTAAAAAATGAAAAAGTTGGCTGTACTAAAAAAATTATACTTATTTGAAAATAGTGATAAATAATGACATTACAATTAGGTATGCAGCAGATAATATCATTGTTTTCTAATAAGTATACTTTTTTAGTACAGCCAACTTTTTTATTTTTTAAGATATGTTTATGTTTTTGGTTTTTGGTGTCATTGAAGAGAAAATTAAATAAATTACAAAATTGATCTCAAAAAAAATTTTATTTATTACTCGAAATTTTGAGAAATTTATTTTTTTTTATGTAATTCAATTTTATTAGATTTAAATTTTTGTGCCCCAGTGCCTATAGGCTATTAAGGAGCGTATCAATCTGGCTTAACTATATATTTGTTGAATTAAAAACTGAATGATTTAATCTGTATAGTAATGAGAACTTTTTACATTTAGTATTATATGCATATTTATAAAATATTACAATAACTCTGCATTTGAATATTTTGCTTTAGCTTAACTTTAAATGAAATAATTGAAAATTCGTTTCTTATGTTCGCTGGCAAATTTTTGTAGGCCTTTGGTCCTGCATACAAATATCGTTGTTTCGTTACCTCTCGCCTGCTTCTCGCCACAACTAAGTCTTCTATTTCTGGCCCCAAAACCGTGAGTGTGCTGATTTAGCTGTGTCGTGTTATAGCTGTCATTCCTTATATTTTTGTAAACTGCCATTAGGAGTTGGTATTGGTAGAGCATGTTTAGGAGTAAAATGTTTTTAAATTCATGTTCATAGAGTCGATGTTTGGGTATTGGTTTGGTAGTCCGAAAACTGCTTTCACGCATTTGTTTTGCATTCGTTGTAATTTTTTCATTTCAACAGTATTTTTATAAGCCCAACACATCGTCATATATGTTAAGTGCGAATGGACTAGAGACATATATATCAAGTACTTAGTATCAGATACCAGTTTATTTTTAAATTTGTATAGGAGACCCAAACCATATGATATTTTCCGCCGTATATTTGCTATATGAGCACTCCAAGTTAGGTTATTGCTTAGGGTAAGACCAAGGAACTTGACTTCCTTTTCCTCCACAAATTCAGTATCGTTTATCATGAATTTAAATCTTTCTGCCTCATAACGCTGGGGAGAGATGATTATAAATTTGGTTTTTTCTTCATTTAGTGCAATTTTGTTAAAACGAAAAACTCTTTTAAAGTTGCCACATCGTATTCAAGCTTCGCCCTCAGTACTAATCTTGACATACTTGGGTAAAAAAGTGCTATGTCATCAGCAAATAAAAATAGTTTGCCATTTATCGTGATGTTTTTTATATAATTAATAAATATGAGAAAAAGCAATGGGCCAAGCACACTGCCTTGTGGAACCCCCCATATAACCATCTCTGGTATACTCTTGGTTTTTCCATTGAATACGGTTTGCTCTCTATCGCTCAGGTAGTTGCACATCAACTGTAGATTCATATCCTTAAACCCAGTAAACTCAAGTTTTTTTGCGAGGATATCATGGCTTACGCATTCAAAAGCTTTTTGAAGATCAATGAATAGACCACCTACCTCATTGCAACCTCCATCCATATAGGCGCAAATATCATCAATAGCGTGCAGGCTGTGTGCCTGAGCGTTGCCTAAACCCATACTGGTGGTTATATAAGAGTTCTATTCTTCCAAGTGTTTGATTTGCTGTTTCATTAGTTTCTCCACTACATTATTCAGCACAGGAAAGATAGCAATAGGCCTATAATTTTGGGTTTTAGTTTTATCTCCACCTTTGTATATTGGGAAAATTTTTTGTCGTTTGAACTTCGTCGGATAGATTCCTGTTTTAATTATTGATGCAAATAAACTGGGTATTATTTCTGCAACAGCTTAGGCTGAATTTTTTATAACACACGGTGGTCTATTCCAAATTTCGTCTATTCCAAACGACTTGTTAATATCAAGCTGCATCAGTACCTCTTATGTGCCTCCCTCAAGGTTCTGAACGCATTGATATCGTCATCTTCCTCAGTTTCTATTGCTGCCACTATATCAACTGCTCGACTTACAAAAAATCTACTCAAACAGATTGCCACTTCATCACTGTCAGATATAATAATTCCATCAGCATTTTCCACCTTTTCAATTACGTTTGGCCGTGCTGTACGATTAAAGAATCCATTTAGCGTCTTCCAGGTTGCCTTCATATCACCTTTACTTACTTACTTACTTAGGTGGCCGTAACAACCCGTGTCCGGATTTCGACCGACCTCATCAGCTCTCGCCAGGCGCCACTGCTTTGCGCGCGCCTTCTCCAATCGGATACACCAAGTGCGGTTAGGGCTTCCTCAGCCTGGTCCATCCATCGGAGGCATGGTCTCCCTCGTCGACGTTGACCAGCGACCCTCGCCTCGAGCACCTTTTTCGCTGGAACTTCGTCGTCCATACGATGGACATGACCCAGCCAGCGTAGTCGCTGCACAGTTATACGCCGAACTACGTCAATGTCTTCGTAGAGCTCATACAGCTCGTGGTTCATTCGGATGCGATAGTCATCGCCGACTCGAACAGGACCGAAGATTTTGCGAAGAACTTTTCTCTCGAACACCCCCAGAGCGGCTGCGTCAGTTTACGAAACTACCCATGCCTCAGCGCCTTAAAGCAGCACAGGTAGAACGAGCGTCTTGTAGAGTGTTAGTTTTGTCGATCGAGAGAGGGCTCTGGAACTTAGTTGCTTACTGAGCCCGTAGTAGCACCTATTAGCAATTAATGTTCTTCGCTTTATCTCCAGGCTGATTTCGTTGTTAGTATTAATGGCATTATCTATAGAAGTGTTCGACTTTTTTGCACTCAAAGTTGAAACTTGGTAGTTTCAACCGATTGATTTCATCATCACACGATCACAGCTCGGTAACGGTTAAGTTGGTGGGGTTTGTTGATATACTGTTGGAAAGATGATTTCATTGCCTTTAAAATTAGCTATCAAAATAAGTAAGTTCAAAATAATGTAAGTTATGTAGTTTTTCTGCTAGAAAGAATAACGTAAACCAAAGTCGTGAAATATTAACTAAACCTATAGCTCCTAAGACTGAGAAAATAGACCCCCCTCTACAATTTTTTGCTCAGCTCGACATAACCTTTCAGCTCTGTAAATAGTTGCACTTAAGGGGTGTCCCGCAACCCTGTATATTGTATCGTAGATGCAAACTAGTTTTTATCAATATCATCAAATTTTTAAGCTGATCTAATAAAAATTGAACACAAATTTTTAAGCACCAAAAATATATTAATGTTATCTACATTATAATTATAATCAAAAAATGTAAATTTTTAAAATTTCAGAATTTCGCTACCCCTACCAAAGAAACTACACAGCAACAAAATTAAATCAAACAAAGGAATGTTCTAAAAAGAAAGTACATTTTAATATTTTAACTCAGGAATTTTTCAAATTGTGTACTACTCGATTAAAATAAGCAACATAAATATTAGTTTTTTTATAAGTCATCAATACTGAAACACATCAGTGGAAAAATGTCACAATCGGATATAATGTGTGAGGTCGAAATAGCTGATTCAGCCGAAGAAGTTGCCGATTCCGAGCATTTTTCAAATATTGGCGGTGTACCATACTGCCAATATGGTATTCTAGTCAGCAATGATCAATATGAAGAAGTCACCTGCCAAACAGAGGACTCTCAGGAACTTATGATGCAGAATATTGATGATGGTATGTAGCAATTAAATAAAATATTTCGGCAATAAATTTATTCTGCTTTTACTTTAACCTCTTTTCTGTTTCACTTTATCTGTTAAAATTCAAGCAATAAAGTTTTTGTTCAGTCACAGAAAAAGCACACTTGTTTAAATGATCGGCTCTCTATCTCAAATAGATACATATGTGTTTCTTTTCTTACTTTGTGCTAAAAATAATCAAAGCAGTGCAAATCTCTAAGAAAGCTTCAAACAACGCCAATTTGATAAGTTAAACAAGCTCTTCCATAGAAAAAAGCAAACCGAGCCGGTATATCCATCAGTAAATAGTCGTAGTGTGTTAATTCGAGTCCAGCATTAGAATAAATAAATGACAAATTGGCGCAGGTTCTTCGTTAAGACTTGAAAGAAGTCAAGTAAATGATGCGCGTCCGATTGGACACATCATTATCATCGTTTCCTAGAGCTCCTAGGCGGCGCATAGGGGCTCATAATAACGTTTTTATTCATGTTTATTGCAACTATTTGATAGGTTTCCGCGAGATGGTTATAAGTCCGAAGCGGGAACTTAACAGGTTCTATCGACCTTTAACGGTTAAGTACGTTCAGCCTTCTCACGTTAGCTCGCTTCCGAACGGATGCCCGTAGGCTACCCAGGGAACACCTGGCCATGAGGGCCGGCGGTTGTAAGCTGCTTTATTTATTCAGGGAGAAGGAATCACTTCTGGCCACTCCCAAGTGAATGGCGGTCAGAAGCTTTACACACAAAGGCGAGCCTAAGTGCACCTCCTATGAACAAACTTGTCAAACTTGATTGGACACGATAGCAGGAAAAAATCCACTCCAACAAATACTGAGCCATGTCTGAATTGGACTAAAAGTAATTTTATAAAAGAACTTTCATTTTGAAAAAGAGTACTTTGTAGCAAAATAATTAAGTTAATCACATCGGAAATTATTTCGAAATACGTCAACAACTACAGAAACTATACATCATTTCTTTGGTGTGAAGTTTAGTTACTGATCAGATTTGCTAACAGAATAAATTAATTTGTAAACTTATGCATGCTCAAGAATATGCTGGACCCCATTTACAGTTCGCTTTTTTCATCTATATAAATGATATAATGGTTTTCTATCTCTCCGAAAGCTAGCAATAGTCTATGCAATGGTCTAAGCTCTGAGCTACCCAATGTTACTTTCGGAGTTCCACAGTGTTCTGTTGTGGGTCCCATGTTTTTCATGTTATATTTGAACGATTTTGTGAATTGCCTTGATGGCTGCTCTCCCTTTATCTATGCGGATGATATCCAGCTCGTCTTCAGTAGTGACCCACTGTTTTTGGTTTCATTAGAAGCTGTCGTCAATGACAATCTCTCTAATATATCCTCTCGGCGATGGCCAATAATGTTTTACTATCAATGCCACTAAAACAAAACCCCTGATCTTCAAATCGTCTCTACTGACATCTGCTGTCCCTTCAATCTTTTTAAATAATGAGCCAATTGAATTCGTCAATGAGATGAAATGTCTACGACTAAGCATTGACAATAACTTAGCTTTTTAATCCCATATTGATTGCCTGATCTCATCAGTTAGTCTTACTTTAAGAAAGCTCTATAGTCTGAATCTGTATCCGTCTATACGAATCAAGCTCAGGCTCCTCCACGTTCTCCTGATGGCCGAAATAACTTATGGCTTAGAAGTTTTCTTAGGTAGCTTATCTCTTAATTTTGCGCAAAGTGTTTGGTGAGATATTTGTACAAAGTTCGATGCCGGGAACACATCTCTAGCCACGTTACTCGATTTTTTAACTACTCCTTTTTTGAATTTATTAATGTCCGACATATGCTTATGTTGTATAAAATAATCAAATGCAAAACTCCTGAATACATTGCTAACTCTTTTACCTTTTCACGCTCTATTAGAAATTAGTCAAGTGTATCCCAAAATCCTTAATTAGATTTGCCAGATTCTGGAATACCTTGCCCAGAGATATGAGGAACTTTAACGCTTACTGTAATTTTTCGACTGTAATCGAATGACACTGTATTTTAGTAACTCATCTGGTATCTCTTGTGTCGCTGTGTGACTTTTCACCCCCTTTTATAATTTTTAATATATTCGGGAAAGCTGATTCTTGGTTTTTAGCTTAGTTTTTACTGCTTTCTTTTATATTAAACCTTTTTTTATATTAAAATTTGAAATTGACCTCATTCGAACTTTAACCATGTAATCTTATTTTATTTTTCCAATAGAGCTGTAAGATTGCATTACTTTTTTAATAAATTAATTAAAAAAAAATAATTAATAATAATGCAATAAATGTATTATGCATAACCATGCCATCTCAAATTTGCCAAATAGGAGGATTTTCCTTCCGAATTTTGCCAAAAAGGTTTAAAGATAATGATCAATATTTAAAGATGAAAAACATTTTTAAATGTTATTTTAATTACAGAACTGAATACGAAATACGTTGTCAATATCTTATTACAAGTGCATTTCCTCAAATTCATATTCGTCAACTGTTTGTTCGTCGTTGGCCACATTATATTTCAATTTTGATAAGATTTGGCGAAGCATATCCGGTTGCGATTTGATAAACGAATAGAATTGTAGGCACGAAAGTCACTTTAATGAACAGAATGGCCTTTAGTGTGTTGACTTGTAGCTGCGTTTTCTCTGTCGTTCACGTCTCATTCATCGCAGCAAAAACTATTTCAGCAGAAGCAGTTGAACCGGGCAGGCATAGAATGTACTCAATTACCCATTTCGTTGCAGTCGCAATTTTCAGTATCCAAATGGTTGAATATTTCAACCTATCGCTGGACTATTGGAATCTTCTCGTTTTTCCATTGTTGAATTTTACTTTGTGAACAGTAGTTTTTGACGAAGCCAAGCTCCTTGTGCAATTGCGGCAAGTTGACATTAGGTCGTACAATTTTTGCTCGTTTAAATTGCGCATAGGCACAATGTCGTCACAAAGTCTTCAAAAATGCGTCCCATAAGAAATACATGTTAATTAAAAGTGACGTTTTTAAGATAAACCTCAAGAACTTTTGGAAATGTTTAAAGCAAATTTGGTCATCAGCCATCAATATTCATGAGTGTAAAAACTGAAAGGTGAAGTCTTACCCGCTATCTTAGAAATGGAAATTCCCTCTTCAGATTCCGGGCGAAAAAAATTTCTCATGATAGGCCTGCATACGTTTCTACCAACAAACGATGACTTTCAACAGCCTTTTGATTAAATAAGAAAAGCAATTCGTGCCGTGCCGCAAATTAGGTAAAAAACTCGAAATTATCACGGAATGATAAAACAAAAACTCTTGTTTTTGGGGGACTCAACTGTGTGTGTGTGTATTTGTACTGAAATGGCGGACGAACAAAATGACTTACCCTGTAGGAAAATCAACTAATTTAAAAGTAGTTGATAAAGTAGTTTTTTGTCAACCACAACTACTTGAAATTCTGACTTTTTTCCATAGAACGAACTAACTTATTTTGTATGGTGATGTCCGCTAAATAAGTCAATTGACTTTCGTATGCATATATTTTCAACTACTTGTTAAATTAGTTTCATTTAAATTATTTTTTAATTGCTTTTAAATAACCAATTGAAAACTATTACTGATGGCCTAAAGTTAATAATATTTGATGAAATAACATGGTTAAATATATATAAACTTGTAATCTAATAACAATTTGCAATTAAAACATGTCAAAATCAGAGTAGTTGCCGCCTTAATATAATTTAAAGTAGTTCATATACTGGTTTATTTTAAATTAGTTTTTTAATTAGTTGTTTTTAAAAACAAGTTAGTTTGTTCCTATAGGGTATGTGTCAAACTAATACGCTTCATACTTTTTACTGGAGGCGCACGGTGATTTGCTCAGTGAAAATTAATAAAAAAAATTTGCTCTCGGAATTGTACAATTTTGGTATCATTCGAAAGTTAATACTTCTATTAAGGTAAATTCAAAATATTTGCCTAGCTAGGTTGCGAGGTTTGCCTAGCTTAACTACTGCATAAACAATGCTGTACAATGCAACAGAAATCAACAGCTAAAAGCGTGATGATATCGCTAATAGCGCGATAATATCACGAATCTATAGCTTTGCTCTGTACCAAAAAGTGCTCAACGCGCCTTAAAAGTTTTCACTAAAAAAATTCCCGCTTTTTCTTGACTTTAAAAAAAATCGAATTTAAAAATACCTCTAAATAAGTATTGGTGAACTTTTGTATCTACCTCTATACAAACTCATGTAAAAAATTAATATAGATTTCAGGAAGGTACTTAGACTGACGGATTTCAACCATTTTAAGTACACATCTATTAACATTTTTTCCTGCTCTTCTGACCAAGTTTCGTTAAGATCGGCGAATTTTTGTATGTACCTCCTATTCAAATTCATGTAAAATACCATTAGGAGTTCAAGGGAGGTACCCCTTATAACTAATCTATTCTAAGCCACTTTATGTTCTAAGCCTTTTGACCAAGTTTCATTAAGATCGGTTAACTTTTGTGTCTACCTCCCGTACAAAATTATGTGAAAATTAAAAGAGGTCCGAAGAATGTACCCTTAAGGACTGACTGATTTCAACCATTTTTGGTATTTTTCTTAAATAGCTTAAACTTACTAAGTATACAAAATTTCATTATCGTAGGAGCACTCCTACTTATTTCCAAATTTGTATGAGCGCAAAGAACTGCGGCGTCTCTTAGTTAAATTGAAAAGAACTTCTTTTTTTTAGATAGATAGTTAGACGCAAAGTTAAAAATTTTTGAAATTATCAGATAATAAGTTTCTTTCAATAATATTATTAACACTAGTAATGATTTTTTTTTGGTATATTAGTTTTTAATTAGAATATCCATTAATTTGTATTTTATTCCGCTTATTTTCCTATATCATGCACTTTAAGTTCAGGAACTGATAGTGTATTTTTTACAATACATCCATATAACTTGTGTATGGCTATATATTCATAAGATTTAAATCGTATGTTTTTTATAGTTTTCATATCGGAAGAAGTTGTTTTACAGTCTGATTCACACTTAAAAATCGATGGAAAAGTATTAGACGAGCCTACCGAAACGGATTTTGATGCATACCCAAATCCATCCCCTTTTGACGATATGTACGTGGAGTCTAGTATACATGTGCCATCACCTACTGCACCTCAAACGTTTGTTACAAAGTAAATTTTTCTAAAGAACTTGATTGATTTTTTGCTTATTCTTATTTTTTTTTTATTTTATTTGCAGAAAGAAAAAATCTCACGGACGTTCTATATCTGCTCCTATTGTTCCGTGCACTTTGCCTTCAAACGTTATCAGTTCTGATAATTTAGTCGTAGCAAATTCCAACGTTTCTCAGCGTTTACAAAATCAGAGCGTTACGCCAAACAGGCAAAGCAATACCAATACTATTCGAAATCGGCATGCACAGTCAATTGGAACAAATTTAAAACCATACGATGTAGTTATGGTGGAGGCAGCTATAAAACCTCGACGTTGGGAACAAAAGCAAGTACAAATCAAGACCATGGAAGGAGAATTTAGTGTGACAATGTGGGCGTCGGGAGCGTCCGATGATGAGGATATGTCGAATCCGGAACCTGATCCAGACTATGCTGAATATATGGCTGGTAGTTTTAATATATGTGATGCCCCAACCGCAATTAGTAATGGAAAAAACCATAACCATGCTGTTAATGCTGATTCAAGTAATTACCTCCAGGAGCAACAAAAATTGCAGCACCAAATGCTGGTACAACAACAACAACAACCAAATACATTGCAAGATAAAACAAATACTGCTTTGATACAAGGGCTAGATCTGTCTGATCCAAAACAACTTGCAGATTTTGCACGCCCAGGCGGCAACAAACTTAGATTTAAAAGAACTGCTCAAAACAGCTCACCTGTTAACTCTGTAAGTAGTCATATATCATCAGCGGATCCGACGATAACGACTACAGCAACACCTGCCCTACTTTTGTCCAATTCTGTTGCGTTAGCAACACTGACTGAAGGGGCAGCCAATATGCCTATGGGACTTATGCTTCAAGCCTCTTCTGCATCACCACCGCCTCTGCCTCATCTTATAGTCAACAACAACAATAATAATAATAATGATAAAACTGTTCCGCAAACTACTCTGGAATTCGCTGATAGAAAAATAGCTTGTCCACATAAAGGTTGCAATAAGCTTTTTCGAGATAACTCTGCGATGCGAAAGCATTTGCATACGCACGGGCCACGCGTTCATGTTTGCGCAGAATGTGGAAAGGCTTTTGTTGAAAGTTCGAAACTGAAGCGTCATCAATTGGTACATACAGGAGAAAAGCCATTTCAATGCACTTTTGAAGGCTGTGGCAAGCGGTTTTCGTTAGACTTTAATTTGAGGTAAACTTTAATTTTGAAATATAATTTTGCTCAATGGCTTTTTTATAAATAATCGTTTTGTTTTTACTGTTAATTTATAGAACACATGTTCGTATACACACTGGTGATAGGCCATATGTTTGCCCTTTTGATGGATGTAACAAAAAATTTGCACAATCTACAAACCTAAAGTCGCATATCTTAACCCACGCAAAGGCAAAGTAAGTATATAACTACACGGAATTAAGTACTTAGATATATAACCAAATAAAGAAAATAGATTTAAGTTCTTTAGCTTGCATAACTCATTCTATTGACCCATATATATATATATATAATTTTACTCACGCAGACGAAATTCAGTTGGTGGTCGAAACAACAGTAACAATAATTCCAACATTTCAATGCAGATACCATCTCAAAACTTTATAAAAGTAGAAATGAGCGATCAAGATACCAATTCTCCGTACATTGTATATACGGAATAAGCAAAACTAAAGTTTAGCTATGAAATTCTAGCTAAACTTCCCTAAACTATGCAAAAAGTTTTAATTAAGAAGTGTCCGTGCAAAAAAAAAAAACTTATTTTGACTCAAGTTAAATTAAAAAATAGGAAAAAATAATAAAAAAAGGTAATATGGTCTTCTCTGTTGTCACAGAGGTTTGTCATTAAAATCACTTCAAAGTATATGATTCAACTAAGCTCTTTTAATGAGACACTTCTTGATTACATGCATAAATGTTTCATTTCATTAAAAATTTATTAATAATAATTTATATAGGTTATGTTGAAGTGTATTTTATATACTTTTATCATAGTATAAGAAACTATGAAAGATTTAATAATATTTATCAGTTATCAGAGCTGTAAAGGAATGCATTCAATTTGATTTTATTTACAAAAAGATGAATAATGAAATAAGAATCCATTCAATTTATGCAAAATTGATTAATAACTAAAATTTTTAATTCACATTGAATTTTAAGAAATTGATTAATTATTCATTTCAATTATTCAGTTTAGTTGTTCAGAATACTAAATAAATTTTTTTATTCAAATTAATGCTTTTCACAAGGAATGAAATTCACAAAGAATTTCATCAGAATTTGCAATAATTCTTTTTTATTCATTACACAAGCTTACAAATAAGGGTAAACTTTTGGACCACAGAAGAGAAAAATGGTACCATATGTATTTTATCACGCTAAACTCAAATTCGTAGTCCGTTTTTTTCTCTAATAAGCCAAGTTTTGTAGATATAGGCAAAATTGTAAAAAAGGTTCCTTTTCTGTTTTTGAACCATATCTTTTTAACGCATCAGACGATTTCAACTGCGATTTCAACTGAAAAATTTATTTCAGTTCATTATCTTTTGTAGTTTTCAAAATATTAACCTTCTAAGTTCAAAATATTTAAAAATTTTGCATTATATTCATATTTTTAGCCTGAAACTTTTATCTTTCCATGCAATTTAAAAAAAATGTTTTGGTCGGATAGAAAGTTTCTAGAATTTATGTAAGGAGCTTACTCTTTTAATAGTTTGAGAGTTATTTTAAAAACACACACTTTTTATTAAATCTGTTCTAAGGAAATCTAATATAGTTAGAAAATATTTAGAAGCAACTTATGTTTCCGTCTTTAGATTTTCTTAAAATACATTTAATAAAAAAATTGGATGTTTTCAAAAAAACTTTTAAACTATCAATTGAGTAAGCTTTTTACCTAAATTCCAGAGACTGTCCAGCCGACAAAAAAATGTTTTTTTTAAATTGCATGGAAAGATAAAAAAAATTTCATGGCTAAAAATATGTAGGGGAATGTATTCGGTTATGAGCCATGTTTCTTTAAATTGACATAATATTATCTGTACTAATGGTTATATGAAACGAAAGGTAATTCTTTTAACTTACTTTTTTCGTATATTTTTGCTTAAAAAAAATTTGTCTCCGGTTATGAGCCACCCCAAAAAATCAGTTGGAAATCAAAAAACTTGATGTTAGATCGACACAAATTCAATTTTTTTATTGAGAAAGAAACATTTAAAAGCAATCTAGAATAATAACGAAAAATTATTCAAGCAAAGTGCTTGCAGGTATGCAGGCCAGCCTGCACCTAACCTAACCTGTAAAAATAGCTTAAATGTATAATATACATAAATAATTATGTGTTTTCACTGCAATTTATTTTAAATGATAATATTTCAACAAAAAAAATGCTAAATATTTAATTTTGTAAGCTGGCTCACAACCGGGAACTCGAGTGGCTCATAACCGGGTCTGATTAGCAATTTGTACATGACATCGCATTTTTTTTATGATGTTCATATTCGCTCATATCATTTTATAATATTGAGCTACAAGTCCCAATCCATGCTTTTTTTTGTACCGATTCACAACCAAGTCTACCGCTTTGAAAAAAATTCAATATTACTTTTCTTACCGTTTTTTTTTACAAGATATTTTGTTTTATATCAAGCAACACGTCTATCTAGCGAAATGACACAGCAAAAGTGAAATTATAAAAAGTTTTGCCATTGACAGTACTAATATTGGGGTTACCGTTTCAATTTAATAGAAAAAAATTGACCGTCTCACAACCGAGGATGGCTCACAACCGGAGACTTCCCGTATATAATGCAAAATTTTTAAATATTTTCAACTTAGAAGGTTAATATTTTGAAAACTACTGAAGATAATGAATAGACCTAAACAGAAATGGTTAGGCTTAATATTACTTATTCAAACCCATTAAAGATCATTGAAATTGACAGATGCGTTAAAAAGACACACTCCAATTAACAGAAAAAACCCGTTTTCCACTTTTTTGCCTTCAAAATTCAAAATTTGAGCTGATCTTTCGTCTTCTCTGGTACAATACCGTCTAAGCCTGTATTATGCATTTTTCATTTATTATTTATTCATTATTCATTCGTTATTAATTTTTTATTCATTTGTTATTAATTTCTTATCTATAGTTTTTATTTATTTCTCATTTGTTATTCATTATTTATTCCTTATTCGTTTTTTATTAATGACTTCGGTTTGAATGAAACAAAAATTAATAATGAATACAAAATTAATAATAAATAAAAAATAAAAAATTAATAATGAATAACAAATAAATAATGAATAAAAAATTAATAAGCACTAACGATTGAAAAAAGGATAAATAATTAATAATGGACAAAAAAGAATAATTTAAAATTTCGAAATTCTTTGTGATTTGTGATAAATAATTAAATAAATGAATAATTAATCAGTATGAATCAATTTTTTTTATTTAAAAAATGAATTGAATAGATTCAAGTGACATTAAATTAAAGTGATTTAAAATACAGAATATAAATGCAGATTTTACAGCTCTGTCAATTATGTAGTTCACTGGAATTTTTGCTTACCAATGAATTTCTACAAACTTAAATTTTTTAAATTCTGTCCCCGAGTTATAAACATACAAAAAAGCGCTTCTTTAAAACAAATATTAATTCTGAATGATATTGGAAAATCATATATTATCCCAAATGTAATATATTTTATCCTAAAATGTTTATAATCAAAATTGTCCCACATTCATAGTTTATTCAAAATAAACTTAAACTTTTTTATTGATTCAATTGATTTCTTACAACTCTATTATAGTATTAGCTTTATCTGTAAGTCTATATAAAACTGACCAATATTTTTATTGTGAATACTTTTTAGTTTGGTTTTGCAATTTCGTATAAAGGGTCCGTCTAGAACTTTGAAACGAGAAATTAAATTATTTATTTTTTTAATGTTACTAATTTTCAAGATTATTCTACCAGAATTTCACGCCGTAATGATGAGGGATCACATAGCTTAACATTCCCAGATCAAAAAAAATAAAACGGGAGTAGCGTTTTTCTCTAAATAAATTTTCAAAAGCCGGTAGACTTGCTAGCTGCAAATGTATAGTACCAATTGAAATCCAAGCCGTAGCTAGCAAGCATAAGATTGACCATTCTGGGACGTCCATTTATTGGCGAAGCCGAGCTTGGTCAACTGACCTACAAGGATATGCTTGAGGCAACAAAGGATGCTCATGTAAGGAGCATGCTCACGCATGAAGACTCCGAGCGATAGCATCCTTTGTCCAATGTGGACGAAAAGGGACCCACTGTGGCCCGCTTCGGCCAACCTCCGATTTATTATATAAGCCGTAAATAGCAAAATATTGGTTGCAGAACTAACAATTTTTTCAAAATTAAAAAACAGTAAAATAATAATAAAAATTAAAACTATGGAGGGGGAGGACGTTCTGTTTCAAATAGAACAATTATTATTAAAAAATTTTTCCAGAACGTCTTGAAAATTTTTTTTAATGATAAGTGTTGAATTTTTTTAAATTTAATTTTTGTTGAATGATAAAAAAGAATAATTCTAGAAAAAGAAATATAGTTCAAAAGCCCCGCCTCATAAAATTTTTTAATTATTATTTTACTGTTCTCTAATTTAAAAAAATATTTTTTTTAGTTCTGCGAGCAATATTTCGCTAACTACGGCCTTGTTTGAAATGCATTGTTTTTATTTACTTTAAAATACATAATCATATCACCCATCGACACATTTTTATTGAAAATCAAGTTGTAAAAGACGCACTCCTTTTTTAAATATTTGTTGTGAAATGCGTAATTTTTTTTTTATTATAAATTTATTTAGAAAAACTTCGGTACTCTCTAGATTAACGGTTTAACTTAAAAAAATGCAGTTTGTTTTTTTATATATATTTCGATGCATCCACATTTGACATTTAACTGATGGTGCAAAATTGTCAACTTAAGAAGATCCCTCTGAAAAATAAATGACGGCCTTTTTTGAAAACTATTTGTATTTTTGTAATTCCTAAAAAGAAAAGTTGGCAAAACAAGGCTTAAAAAAATTTATATTTATACCTATATATTGTATTTTGCAAAAAAATTTACTCAATAAATCCAAAAATTATATTCGATTTTCCAGTGTGATAAAAGACAAATAAAATAAACAAGATATATCAATTTCTCATGTAAAAAACTAGACAAAGCCCTGAGCAAAAAATAAAAACTCGTTCTTCAAACATATATATATTAGTATCTGCAATGACAGTGAGCTAATTGTCTAATAGTACCTTTTCATTAAAGTAATCCAAAATTAATTTAAACAAAAAAAAAAACATAACTGATCAGATTTTATATGAACTTAGAGCCTAGTTTTATACGTTAATTTATTAATTATAAAAATGTAATATAAATAATAAATATTGTCATATTATTCTGTACATCTAATTATTTTTTAATGAAAATTCCCTGAATTACTGGAGATGTTTAATATTTTTAAAAAAATAAATCTGTAAATAAGTATAATAATTATTTTCATAAAAAGCAAACATTAAATTTTAATGTAATATATAACGAAAAAATGAAGTACACCGAATTACTTCCAAATACTAATAACAAAAGATGTTTTTTATATTAAAAAACTAATGAAATAAATATTTTGAATACAAACACATTTAGTTTTATTTGTTAAATAATTATATGCCTGTAAACTGTTTTTCGAGGAATTTGTTTTCCATCATTTATTTCTAAAATAATAATCCAGCGGTTGTTAAAAATTTCTGTAGAATTTCGTAACTTTTTGGTGTCTTATGAAAATACATTTGCAAAATATGTACTATGTTAAGGTACCGCGTTTGAACATAGGAAAATGTGGAGGGAATAAAACTGCAGAAAAAGCTACGCGTTCAAAAAAAAAAAAAAAAAAAATTTAATAAAATTACAAAAAAGAACCGAAAATGGTATATTAAAAATTTAATATATTCCATAGTGAAATAATTACAAGGTGCTCCCTGATATTTTTCAATATGTTTTTTGACATGCTGCCTCATTTTGACAAGTTTCATACGTGATTTTATTTTTGAATCTATGAAAATGTCAAAATAAGGCATAAGGTAAATGCTTGCGTCGCACAGTAGTCCGACCCCATACAAAAGATGGACAAAAATAGAAGAAGTTGGTTCAATTTTCATTTAAGTTAATTTACTCGCTGATTTCAAAAATTAAATCAAATTTAATGATACCGAAAAAACGAAACAATAACGAAAAAAAATAATTTTCGTTTAATGCCTAAATTTTATTCTTTTCAAAACTGTATTTGTTTTTTCAAGAGTCTTTTTTTGTTTTTTAGATATTGTTTTTTTAATGAGCGCACTTTATGGCTCTAGGCCTGCTATTTGACATGAATTACACAATACCTGTGGTGTTTGATAAATAAGATGAAGCATTTGTTTTTAGTTTTGATTTAACTTTCTTCCTCATTGATTTCTTTTTCTATATAAAATTCCACATCTGGAATTTCGTCAAAATATTTATTATATTTCATTTTTCTTTTTGAAGATAAATTGGGATCTGGCGAAATAATCATATGTACCTATAAGTCCGCATTTGTGTTTTCCCTCGAAGTTTTTCTAGTATAGCTTAAACGAGCACACCTAATATTTTTGTAAGTGATACACATACCTAATATTTTTGTGAGCAAAAAAAAACAATAGTTAAAATAATCGAAAAAAATAACTTAATTGCCTATTGACATGTTGAGTTTTTGATGACTTCGCATCCATGCATTTAATCTTTATGCACATAGCTTGGCAGGTAGTACCAGCTGTAACATTGAAAATATAAATCTCTAGTTTGTGTTAGGAATTTACCGAATTCTTCTATCTTAATTGTTCTGACACATGATATGATTCCCAAAATCAAAGCGAAATTATAAATTAAATCTTTATTAAGGCCTTTTATCTCTTCAGAACTTCTGATTCTTCAAACCTTAAGAAAAACTTTCTAGCTGTGCTTCCATCGTTCTTAATTATAATAATATTAATTAATTATAATATTAACATAATCAATAAGTAAACCTATTTTATCTCTGAACGCTGTTTGAATGCACTTTTTGTTTTAATTAACTTGTGCTTTATTTTCGGGTCGAACTTGCCACTTTTTTATTGGCAACCGGTAGGCAATGTGAAGTAAGCATTCTAAGGATCGAGTCCAACAGTGAAGAGTTGACAATCCATGCTTAAAATTATAAAAAATTGGAAATTTAAAAAAAAATTTTACAACAAAAAATGTTGGACTCCTTTTTTTAAAGCATCTCGTACTTAAAACAAATCTCAGCTTATTCGGATCAGTAGTTTTGGAGTCTATAGCAAACACACTTCCAATAAATGTTTTTTTTATACATACTCGTACAAGATTTATTGCAAAATTTATTTTTGGCTAGCAAAAAGTCTCAGTCATTTAAAAATAATGTTAAATTCGAAATTAATTTCAATTCTGAAAGGAAATAAATAAAACTTATATTGGAAAATCTGATTAAGACTATGAAAGAGTCAGAAGTTATTGCCTTGCAAAAATAGATAATTTTACGCATTTTCCTTTCATTCTTGCCGAATTTCAAGCTCAATAAAACATACAAATTCCTTGCTACAGATGATAAATTGGAATTTTTATTTGATATTCGATAAGATAATTAAAAGAAAAACAGTTTTAATTTTGTAAAAAATGTATTTTTGGTTATACTTTTTCCTAAACACTAATAAACACCTAACTTTCAAAAGATGGTATATCAACAAAAAAAGTGTTTTGGGTTCTGATATTTTGGGTTCTAGTGAAGGAATTTCCTTTACAGCAATACCAAATTTGTAAGATTTCGTAACCCTAAAAGTTCTGACTTTAGTCCACTACACGAACTACTTTACGTCGCTTAGTTTCTCTTTCTAGCAGAAAACTGGAATAAGTTATCGACGATACACATTACAAATGGAAAATATTTTTAATAAAACACAGTTCAAGTACTTAATAAATAATTTTTTGATGCTTTAACTAAATTTATATACAAAATAAGAAATTAAAATTTTTTATTTAACATTTAATTAACGCAACACTTAGCTACGCGGTCTTAGCAATAAATAATTATATAGTTTATGGTAAACCTATTTGTTTTTATTAATTTCTTTAATGTGTAATCAAACTCAACACAATTGATTTGGTTTGTTTGAACATCTGCTGAAATGTTTTTTAGAAATCAAATAGAAGTAGTTCTTAAATAACAATTTTTTGTCACTGATTAAATCGAATGGTATTTATACAAACATTTATTCAATGTCAGAAAATCATTAAACTTAAAATACAAATTTATACATTTTAAAAATACCCTTAAAGACAAAAGGTATACTGTTACTTATTTCTTAACCCTTTGCTTAAGAAGTTATATTGGATACTAGACGTAGTTCTTCATTAAACAGAAAATGTGGCCAAAATTAAATCAACTAGAAAGTTGAATTGTTTCTTGTGATTGTTCTTGCGAAGTTTAAACAATTTTCTTTCCATGTTTATAGTTTTTAGCATTTTAGCATTAATCTTCAAGTTATATTATTAATTAAATTTTGAGCAAGCATTGGTTAAGAAAATGTTTCAGTTTCAGAAAACAAAACGTTATTAGATCTTAAATAATTATATTTTTACGGTATTTAAGCCGCATGTGTATACAAGACTGATTAACTGTGCAAGCATATGCTTTGCGTAATTTTTCATTATAGATCACAGTTGATGCCCAGATATCATACGTCGCTTTTTTTTCCACTACAAAATACAAAATTTATAAAATTTTTTACAATATTTAATTTTTTTAAAATAAAACCATGCCAAAAAAAAACTAAACTTACTTCTCAGAATCATCCACAAAAACAGCAAAATAAAATTAAGCACCATCAACTCTGTTACTGATCTACGATTTGCTTTAGGGGCGTTCACATTATCAAATTCTACATCAAATAGTTGGTCAAACTGTTTGACCACGAAGTGTTCAAATTATCAAATTTCTCATCAAATTTCATTATTTTCTTGCACAACAAAATGAAAACATCAGCAGTACTTCATATACTTTTTTTCAAAAATCTGTTTTTATAAATTTCCGATTTAATAGTTCTGGATGTTGTCTATAAATTTCAATAAAATCATTACAAAAATCTTCGTTGTGCATTTTGAATTTATGGGTTCACGTTAAAATCTGTTTTAAGTGACGAAATCGCACAAATTTTTTTTCAAACCGTTGGTCAAACAACCGAAAAATCAAAATATTTTGATTTTCGTCAAACGATTTGACCAACAATTTGATGAGTATTCACATAACCAAATTGTAGTCAGATTCCATACATATTTTTGCTTGTCAAATTTTTTGATAACTTGGATGAAAAATTTGATAATGTGAACAGTGATTTGGCACAGTTTACACATCATTCAAATTGAATGAACAATTTCCCGTTTTTTGTTCTTTTTTACTCTACCTCCCTCTCTCTGTGATATTTATATCTATATATCGATATAACTCTCTTCGCGATATTTGCTGCTTACACGTAGTTTTTGATTGAATGCTCGATGCCGAGTTAAAGTGTTGTTGCAAGTACCAGAAAAGTTGTTTATACAACCCTGTGATTGATTGATGCAAGTCTGGAGCTCAATCAAAATTTTGATTGATGCGATGAAGTGTTGAAAGTTAATTTTCGTTCTCGCAGAGTTAATTTTATTTTTTAACTGGAAAAACAACAAATTTTGAATTATTCTTCAACTTAAAAGACGTGTAAACGTGCCTTTTTAGCTGCGCTTAGACTACCTGTAGGAGGCACTTTGAAATGCCATGTACTGTGAATACTGCGACTTTGTAATTTTGCTTTCCAATTGGCGTTATGAAAGTCAGCCCATATGACTGCATTTTATTACTGATGCATGCTTTGTTGCTTAGAATATCTCTAAAGCAGAATACTTCTTGGAACCGATAACCGATCGCCAGGGCGATGAAAATATTTTTTAATGAATGCTTCGTTATAATAATTACTCAATGAAAAAGAGGTTTAATAAATTTTCGGGAATTCTATGTGCATTAACATTAATATAGCTAATAGCTTTTCTCGCCGAAAAATTCTGCCCTCTAAGAATGCAGAGTTTTTTAAATTTTGACCTGAACTCAAAAAAATGTTGACCTGTTCTTAGTCGAGAAAAGAACATAAAAATGCAACATTTTTTTCAATGTTATGTTGGCTGTCCTGCTATATCGAGAAACGTTAAATAAATTGCAAAAGTATTCCGTGAAACAGCAAAACACAAAATAAAATTCAAAAGGCGACGAAAGTTTTGTTGAAGGTAAATTAACTTTTTTGTAATATTTTCGTTAATATCGTTAAGACCACCTATGTGGCTATTTCGTTAATATCAGCCATTTATGTTTAATTATAATAAATATTTGTAATTTGTATAGAAGAATCTCGCTCTTTAATAAAATGTCAATACATGCTCAATATTTTCTTAACATGTCACTTTTTTGTTTCTTCGGTTGGTAGCATTTGAGGGCAGAACTCTGAAACCATCGATCTTGAGAGTGCAAAAATTCTGCATTTTTTATACTTTTCAGGTCAAAGTTTTCGAGAAAAGAACACGATATAATTTTGGAGGTCAAAATTTTTTTGAAAAAAGCACAAAAATTGCAGAATTCTCAGAGGGAAGAAAAAAATCAGAATTTTTTCGAGAAAAGAAAACGCCATAAGACAATCCAAGGCTATCAGTTTAGGAATAAAAGAGTAATTTGAATAGTTATCAACTTCAATTCAAAGCAATTTTACCCCAAAGTTAAAATATTATAAAATCTATTTTGGCTGCATTTCAAACTATGATGAAGGTAAATTATAAAGTCCATGAATCGCGTTGGATGAATTATTTATAATTCAATTACCAAAACGACGTATTCCAGTTGTTCACATTCAAAACCACTTTATTCCAAAATTATTTATGAAATATTATTAGATCTATTTTACTTCCATTTCAAACGATAAACAAGGTAAGTTATAAAATCCATAACTCGCAATAAAATGCATTTTAAACTATTGAAATAAATATTTAACTTCAAACTGTCAAAAAGTATACTCTTAAATTTTATATCGCCGAGTGTGGCTCGTTTGTTTGTTGTTATTGAAAACTTTCCTTACATCGGTTTTGCTGTTCATCTTATTCGCTGTGGTATATACGTGTCTAAAGAAGTTTCACTTCAAAAATATATTTTAAGCATAGCATTGGAAAAGAGCAGTTGCTTTTAGTTGGAATGCTCACATTTTTGCCTACTGGCAATCTTATAAAATTATAAGGCACATATTTGAAAGTGCAACAAAAGTGAATTTAACAATTTATTCTGAGTGTGACGAGTATTCCATTGTAACGATCCTTTTCGGCCGATGTGTTGCTCGCCGGAATCCAAGGTTCGTGATAAAATATTTATTGATCAGACACCAAATCAAAACTCCGGTTCAGTTAAAATTGAGACAATACTTTTATTTACTGATAAGAAAAAGGTTAAACTAAGGCTTACTCAAATTCGGACTTGAATGTAAACCAAATTTTTTAGAAAATTGAACTTGGCCAAACTGTTTTTGCAAATTTTTTGAAAAATTCTGAAAGCCATGATAAAAATCCTTTCTTTACGTGATGACAAGACAATTTTGAAAAAATCAAGTAATTTATTTTAACCATGAGCCCAAATGTCTGACGTACGTTAAAAGCATCAGGAAATATTGTCCGAGGTGTGATAAAAAAGGTGCCCCACCTAAAAAAACACTAGAAAACGGCGCGCATTATTTTTGCACAAAATTACTTGAAAACATGCTGGGACTCAGTAATTTTTAATTTAACCCTCATCGGCCCCTCGTATCAATTTGATACAACTTTTGTCTTTCAAGTTGAATAAAAAAAAAAACCAAAAATAGCATGATTTTGCCAGTAGAATCGGGCTAATGAGTTTTTAATGTTCGGGCATTTCTGGTTTTACCTGAGACGAAATAGTTACGAATCGGTCCCTCGTATCAACTTGATACAATATATCTGCCGATGGTTATTGCAGTTGTTTTTTCGGTTAGGCTCGTTTTATTTTATTTTTTTGTTTTCAGTATGTTCTTGAACACACACGAGTGAAGATTGAATTGAATTTGTTTGAAGTGATAAGTGATTTTAGTGAATTTTTAAGTGATTTTTATCTGCCGCATACTTTCCTTGCGTTATACATACATTCAATTAATTTCAAAAAAATGGAAAAAAAATCTACGTGAAAACCGTCAAAGAGACGAATATGATATGGATTCCGAATCTGGAAGTGAAGCAGAAGAATCTCCAGTTGATAGTGACGATGATTTCACAATGGAGGAAGAATGCGTTGCAGAAATGACTGAGCATTCTGATGAATACGATGTTGAGCCACTGGAGCAAAATGTGGCAGAAGAAATTGCCAGAAATGCAACAGCAAAATATTTGTCAAAAAATAAAAAAATTCAATATTCAACGGAGCCATTTCAAAATAACCGAAGAAATTCATATAAACGCTCTGATAATATTGTTTCAGGTAAAAAACCTACCCTTCTTGTTTTGTACTTCATATTCAGTGTTTGTTCCTTTTTGTTGTTGTTGTAGGACCAAAACTAGTTGCAGCTGCTCATGTTGTAGATGCTTTGTCTGCATTTGATTTGTTTCTGCGACCGATAGAAAATACTATTTTAAATATGACGAGTTATATGGTTTGCGGAAATACAAAGAAGAATGGGAACAAATAGATATGGATACTCTACATGCGTACTTCGGATTGCTACTGCTTGCTGGTGTGTATTGTTTGTATGGTGAATGTGTTACACAGCTCTGGAATGAGAAAACCGGGCGACCAATATTTCGAGACACAATGTCACTGAAAATGTTCAAAAAAATTCATGGATGTATCAGATTTGACGATAAAGAAGAACGTAATGCCAATACTGCCTCTATCCGTGATAAATTAGCACCGAAACGCACCATATATGAAAAATGGAACCACAATTTGCAAGTTGTATACATTCCAGGCAAAAATGTTACAGTATGTGAACAGCTAGTTCCATTTCGTGGACGCAGTCCGTTTCGACAATACATACCGTCGAAACCGGCTAAATACGGCATAAAGATTTGGATTTTGGCCGATTCAGCTACCTGGTATGTTTTTGCAACACGCAAACTTGGGTTGGTCGCAATCGCAATCGCAACTCCGCTCCAGAGCGCAATATTGGACGCCGTCATGTTTTGGATTTGGTAAATGGGCTGTCGGAGAGGCACGGCCTACATATGTACAGAAAAAAAGAATAAAAATTTGTATTCAAATCGTTGTGATAATTGTAAGGATAATGTTTGTAATGATCATCATTATAATATTTGCGAAAAATGCGCTAATAAAGGCACATAGCCACAAAAATAAGCATTTTCGACATTTTTCTCTTTCAAATGTTCATTACTTATAAAAATACATTTATTTAAATTTAAATTTATGAAAACAATAAAATAGAACTACAAAAATATAAAACAATCTGTTTTTTTAATTTTTAAAACGATTTTCTTAACTTTTTTCTTTTTTGAATGTGTTTCAAATTGATTCGATGCATTTCCTCGGGGACCGATGAGGGTTAAAAAGTTTGCATTGAACTTAATGTGAATTCTCGAAGGTTATTTTTGCCTAAGAGATAAAAATTAATTTGGACGGACCAAATCGGATTTCGCCGATGAACTTTATTTTCTCCAAGAGAACCTTTGACCGCGGCTCACTAATGGTCTGGGACGCATTCAACAAAAGTGTTGGGCTCAAATTAAAATTCGATAGCTCAAGAATGAATAGTGGTGCCTAGATTGGTGTGTTCGAAAGTATCCTGCTGCCTTTTTTATAGGGAATAGAGAAAAGTACAAGTCCTCAGGCAATGGCCTTTTAACAAGACTGCTCTGTAGAGATCATGGACTGGCCAGCACATTCGCCGGACTTAAATCCCATAGAAAATATTTGTGGAGCCTTGATACGGCGAGTATTGAAAAAAGTTTGCTTTGTTAAAAGGGCAATTTTAAGGGAATGGAATAAACTCGAATTAAACTTGTTTATCAACCTAAATAAATATATGAAAAAAACACATTTTTAACTTTGAAACCGAGATGCTATATTGGCTACTAGCTTTGATGAATTCAAAGAAGAATTACGTATGGTGTTGGGGCTAAAATGCTACAGAAAAAAAATGTTATCAAGTCAATACCTATAATTTGAGTAACCTTAAATACATTAAAAAATATCTATTTTGGGGTATCCATAAAGAAAAAAAAATACCCTTTCAGATATATTGACGGTTATATTAAAAATTCTATGAAGTAATCTTTATAAGTATCTCAACTGCCTAAGGAATATAAGTGAAATAAAACCTTTAAGGACATATTGCTTAGATATGGTACGTCTGGGGTAATTTTGTTGCCCGGGAACCCTATCTGCTTTTTTAAAGGGTCACACATTTAAAGGATCACATTTTTCAATAGTTTACTCAATAAAGCGATTTAAAAAAAAAAAGTATTTTTTGACAAACTTGGAAATAAGGACGCAAAAAGAGCAGGTTAAAATATGAAAGAATATCTCCTTGAAAACTTTATTGTTTTCAATCATACTGATCAAAGTCGTGACGTGATGAAGAAATGTGGGTAGCAGATTCATAATTAGGAGCTTTAAATCAATCAAGAACCGGTGTTAGTTGCTCACATTTTGGTCGCACTGTGTCATTGAAATTTGAGTACCTCTATCCTTATATAATCCACAGTATCGTTTGTTTCAATTCGAATAACTTCAGATCCAATTGAGTTTCGATGAAATCTTCGTCATCGCGTACAGTAATAAATATAAATTAAAATTATTTTTCTAAATCATACCTGAAACACAATGAAACTAATTAAAAATAAGTTAGTCTTTTATCGTAAAACTCAAGAGGCATCAAAATATATGCCATTGCACTTAAATATATCTTTATGTATATGCGTTAAAAAATATTTTTGTATTATTGTATTCTATTATTTTTTTTACTGTAAACTGTGCAGTAAATTGAAATACTTTATCTCTATCATTTACATTTTGTCGTTTGATCTAGTAGCTTTCTCCACAGATCAAATTGTTCATTTGACTTTATCATATGGACACTTATTGTTTTTCTAATATTGCAGGGATTAAATGCAATTCGCCTATTTAGGAACTCATTACCATGTATGCGTTTGATGCCCAATTGCTGGGCGACAATACCGGTAGTAAACACATCTTCAAGCTTGAGGTATGTCTGTTGCAGTGATCTTTGATATAGATCATTAATGATATCTGATGACATCACATAAGCTGGCCCAGTTGTGAATGGGGGGAATAACGGAGCAGCAAATTGTTCCGTAGACACAAAATATTTTGATTTTTTATTACGTATGGGCTTCCATTTTTTCGCCAACCGACCAAATATAACGCGTTTCTCTTTTGAGTGTTTGTCGAGAAAATTTAATAGTTTGGGCACGTTTATGAACATATCATCATCCGTCTTAAGAATATAATTTGCACGTGCACAATGTCGATCAACCCATTCCAAGGCAGAGATAGTTTTCAGCGTCAAGTTATTGTAAGTATCCAAAAATTGACCACGTATCAAATCACCGTACAGCAAATTTTCATGTGTTAAAGCAGCGTTGAGAGTTTCATTTAAGGAACGTCCCAACATGAAAAGTATTGTAATATCACGTCTGGTACCATAATGACCCCATGTCTGGCGTATGGCTAATCGGGCGTCTTGATGAGTTTGCGCCGAAGTGACCAATATAAGAAGTTGTATTTCAACTCCCTCATCAGGACAGATCTGCTCGATATTCAGTTCTTCGTCTAGGTGGCCGCTTTCATAAATGTCTTTTGTTGGAATTCCTTGAGTTGGATCTGATGCCACTGATTGAACATTATTTTTTTTTGCGATCGTTGTAATATTCGCTGTGCTATTTATGTTTTTATTCAAATCAGGCATAATTACGGACCGATCGACATTTTTAACCGTCTTTTCATTGTCATTTGTATTCAGTTCTTTGTCAACGACTAAAAGAAAAGATATGCTATTTTAAATTGCAATAAATTTAAAATCTCATTACTTACTTTTACTAGGTAACAACGTTCCACTTATATTCTTGAGAATTTGATCGGCATTTTCTATGAACTTTTGAAGATTAGAAGTTGGTATCATAACATCGGATTCCTGTATTTTATTGATATAGTTCACAACTTGTTCAAGTGGCTGTTGATAATGTAGCGCTGAATTGTTTAAGCCTGAAATCGACAAGAAAAAGAATAATACTTTAAGAAAAAGGTGTCATATAGGTATATTTCGTAGAAAAGTTTATTGCTTGTTATTGTAGATGGCTTCTACTGTTTTTATTGTTGTGATGTATGAGGAAATAGTCCTTGGTGTTTTATAAAACTTGCTGATACCCGGTGTGCGTTGCTACACTCTTTTTTTGATATCATGTTCACTGCCTAATGCCCGCCTCAACTTCCCGGTAGCAGGACATCACAAACATTAACTTCATTCTGAGTTTCAATTTACTGTGATTTCAAAGATGATATCAAATTGATATCAAAAATGTATGGGCGGAGCCACACCCCCTTGTCTAATGCGCGTCCTAGTTTTCCATTAAAAGGACCAAGTGTTTACTCCATTCTGAATTTCAATGGTATACGACTTTTACTGCCATAGCTATTCTGTTTAAAATGTGACTTGTATAGGCGAAGCCACGCACTTTTTGTATAGGAGGGTAAAAATACTTTACGACTCATACCTACCAAATATACAAAAAAAAAAATTGTTAAAATAGGTCGGACTGTTTCGGAGGAGTTCGACCACAAACACCGTGACACGAGATTTTTTTATATATTAGAAGAATATTAGAGGAATATATATATATATATATATACTAGCATTCCACAGTGGTCCGCGGCTTCGCCATGGACGTTTTTTATCAATAAAAAGCGTTAACACGTTTTTGTTTGAACGAGTGTGGAGAGAGATAAAACGTAAAAACACGCTAAAGGTTTTCAGCCAATCGCTTGCGGTCAAAAATTAACAAATTTTGATCGCTCTACAATGTGTTTATCCGATCTTACTCTCACTGTTTTTTGGAAGTTCGACTGAGAGCAACAACAAAAACTTTTGAACCCCGTTCAAAGGATCACCGTGTGACATCAGAAAGCAACAACAAACGCTTTTGAACGCCATTCAAACGATCACCGTGTGGCAGCTGCCTTTAAGACAATGCATGTCAAACGAAATTAACATTTTTTTTTTTGGTACACAGCACTGCATTTATAAGTATCTCTTTTTTTGCCTTGAGCGAGGCTCACCTGTTTTTTATGTTGTGCTGTGCTAGCTGAGCAGAAAAAGAGAGGAGTAGAGACCAACATGGAGTTAATTGAAATTCTCGCAACACAAACACGTGAAAAGAAAATAGCCATTTCAGACCGAGCTGATTAACTCTTTAACTCTAAAAGACTTTAACCGAGCTTGTTATAATCAATTGTGTTGTGCGTGTTTTGAAATGTTTGAACACAAATAATCGAGAACAGAACCTACAAGCTTTATGCCGACTCCGGGCTAAACCTTCAATTTTAGTCAGTGGCAATGGTAACTTTTTTAAGCATATATACATGGACAGATTGATAAATATTATAAATGAATTGTAAAGCACTCACCTAAACTACTATCGGAAAATTGTTGATATGGAAAATCTTTCATCACATGCTCCTCCAACACATTTTCAACATCAGCAACATTAACAGACGAATCCTGTGGACTTTCAACATCAATTGTTGGTACTCTATGATGCTTCACAGCGTTAATGTGAACATTAGATTTCCATGCATTTTTCACATCATTGCGTTTTTTATTCAAAATCGTTGAATTAATCTCTCTTAAACTGCTTATTTTAAAATTAGTTTGGGCAGCGAGTGCAGCAGTACGAATGTGTGGTATATCCAACGTTTTATTCGAATAATAAAATGCATAAAGAAATAAGGATAATATGACAGCAGCTAGCACGATTAGAAAGCGTAGAAAACGAACGTTTTGAACTCCAGAGCCCATTGTTCAGAATTTGATAACATTTAAATTAATATAAATGTTGTTATAGTTCGTAATTTCAATTCGAATAGTAAACGTTCATATCAGGTAATCAAGATAATGTACTGGCACATAGAAAAAGGGCTGGAAATAAGAAATAATATTTAAAAAAAAAAAAACATGCAACAACAAAAAATCAAGAGAAACAGAAACATTTTAATAAAATCTAGATTTTCGATTTTTTTTTTCTGTTGAAAGCTTTCTGCTTTCAGAAAATGTTTTCAGCTTTGAATCATAATTCCTTGGTTGCCCGGAAATGCTTGCATAAAAGAAAAGCTCCCAAATTCCATTTTTTTTTACCCGTGAAAACAAGAATAAATTTTGTTTTATTTTACTTTAAAGTATACAAATTCAGTTTGTTTTATTAAATTCAGCGAAATAAATTTTAAGTTTTACATTTAAGTTAAAAAGAAGTGTTCACATCGAGAACGTAAAAGGGAATGAATAAAATATAAAAATGCTTATACATGATAGCTACATGACATTCACATTGCAAAAGGGTTGCCAACTTTCAACACTCCTCCTCAATGTGGATATCACTTCATTAGAAAAAGTCAAAATATTTTCATTAAATTCATACAATTCATATGCTTTGTCTTTGACAAATTTTTCGTTAAAATATCTGCCACCATGTCATTGGTGGGACAATACTGCATGTGTATACATTTGTTTTGGATGACCTCCCTTATATGATGATACCTGATATCAATATGTTTACTGCGCTTGTGATATACTGGGTTATTTGCTAACTTTTGCGCTCCTTGGTTATCGATATGCAGAGTCACTGGCTCGCCCTCGCAATAGTTCAGCTCCATCAACAATCTTCGCAAATGCACCGCCTCTTTTGCTGCTTCGGATGCTGCCATATACTCGGCTTCTGTGCTACTTAACGCCACGGAATTTTGTTTTCTTGACTCCCATGACACCAGACACCTTCCTACGAAAAACGCAAAACCACTGTAGGACTTGCGGTCAGAAGCATCACCGCCCCAATCAGCGTCCACGAAGCCTGCTACGGATGAATTTTGTCCCACTTCGTAAACTAATCTATATTCTGTGGTACCAGCGAGATATCTCAACACATGCTTTACCGCTTGTAGATGTTCATGATGAGGATCAGAATTTCGTTGGGCCAACTTTGAAATTGAATGAAGAATATCAGGCCGTGTTGTTATGGCCAGGTACATTAAGGCGCCAATCATTGATTGATACTGCTGTTGGTCAACCTTCTTGCAGTCACTTGTACACTGAACCTGATAACCTGGATCAAGTGGAACCGCCACTGGTCTGCAACTGTCCATTCCAAATCGTTTTAGCATATCTTTAATATACTGTATATGGCTCAGCTTGATGGCCCCTGTCTCACCACATCTATCTATTTCGATACCCAAAAAATGATGTAGAATACCTTTATCGATAACATCAAACTCTCCGCAAAGCTGCCTTTTTACATCCAACACTATCGATTTATCTTTGCAGCCGATTATAAGGTCGTCAACGTATACTGCTATCAACACCAAATTGTTGTTTATATTGGCCTGATACAGGCATGGATCACCAACACATCGCTTAAAACCAAATTTTATTAAAACTTCATCGAGCTTGGCATTCCATTCTCTACCTGACTGCTTAAGTCCATATAGAGCTTTGTTAAGGCGTAAGACTTTATCTGGTTGATCTTGCTTTATAAAACACTGTGGCTGCCGCATATAAATTTCATCGTGCAAATCACTATTTAAATATGCAGTACTGACGTCAACCTGATGAAGGTACATTTTCCATTCAACTGCCAGAGCCAACAATATTCGAATTGTGGAGTATTTTACAACCGGCGAAAAGGTTTCTTTGTAGTCAACACCGTATCTTTGGCTACACCCCTTTGCCACTAGCCGTGCCTTATACCGTTCAACATTGCCGTTTTTGTTACGTTTTAAAGCAAAAACCCATTTACATCCTACTGCTCTATGGCTATCAGGTAAATCAGTCAAAGTCCAAGTGTTATTCTTTTCAAGTGCCGAAATCTCTGACTGCATCGCATCTATCCAAGCATTCTTGTCATTACTTGAAATCGCCTCCTCAGCTGTTTGCGGAATATGTATTTCCTTCAGGGTATTTATAATGTTCAATTTCTTGCTTGGTTTTTCTTTATTTCGACGCAAAAAATATCGATTTTCAATTTCTTCTTCAGGCTGTTCATCTGCCGTATCAAAATCTGTTTCTTCCTGTGGATCAGCTGTTTCACAACTGGTGCTACAAATCTTACCATCATCTTTTTCAATGATGGCGTCATCTATACATACTGACAAATAATCTTCTGGTTTATTTGGCTGATGTTGCTCACCACCGCTGCTGCTGTTGCTGCCACTGAAAACATTTTCGTCAAATAATACGTCTCGTCTTTCGACTACTTTTTGCGTTTTGTTGTCGAAAAGTCTATAAGCTTTTGCCACTGTTGAATAGCCCACCATTATATATTTTTCACCTTTAGCATCAAATTTGGATTTCTTCGTTTTATTTAAAGCAACTGCGTATGAACCAAAAGTCCTGAAGTGTTTAACATTTGGCTGCCTGCCACACCAAACTTCATACGGCGTTTTATGTTCCAATATTCTTGTAGGGCATCTGTTGCGAATATACGTTGCAGTCATAACAGCCTCTGCCCACAAGCTCTGCTGCACACCAGAATGTACCAACATAGAGCGACTCATTTCAACTAAGGTTCTATTAGCCCGTTCAGCTACACCATTCTGTTGGGGTGTATACGCAACAGTCAGCTGTCGTGTTATACCATGCTGCTGTAAATAGTTTTCGAACTCTGAGTTGAGATATTCACGCCCGTTGTCTGTGCGCAATGATTTTATGTTGCAACCTGTCTGACGTTCCACTTGCAATTTAAAAAGTTTGAATTTTTCAAACGCTTCACTTTTTGCTTTCATAAAATACACGTAGATTTTCCTGGACCTATCATCAATAAACGTAATGAAGAATCTAGCTCCTCCAACAGACTTAGTTCTGAACGGACCGCATACGTCAGAGTGGATCAACTCCAGCAAATTCGTTGACATATTTGTAGATTCTTTTGGAAATGGTAATACGTGGATTTTGCAGATCATACATGTTGTACAACGGTTGCTAGTGTTGCCGCTAACATTCATGCCCTTCACCATTCCTTTTGACGACAAATCGCATAAGTTTTTGTAATTGAGGTGGCCGAACCTGTTGTGCCATACCGAATTCATGTTGTCGAGAGAATATGCTGTCTCTGTATGATTCTTCACAACAAACAAGTTGTTTTCTCGGCACGCTTGCAACACGACTTCGCCGTCTCTTCTTCTTATTAATGCTTGGTTTTCGTCAAACGTAACTGTCAACCCTTTGTCAACGGCTTTACTCACTGAGATGAAATTACCCTGTAACTCAGGAGAATACAGCACATTTTGCAAATTCAAATCAAAATTTTTATGTCGGAAATATACATCACCTTTTCCAGTTGCTGCAATAAATTTATTGCCTGCTAAGCGCTATTTCTTCATCGTGCATTTCAAACCGTACAAACAAGCTTCTATCGTTGCACATGTGCGAAGTTGCGCCGCTGTCCACATACCATGCGCGCTGCTTAACTCTCGGCTCTGCGGCTGCCAGCATCGTCAACGCTTGCTGTTTTTGCGAATGACTTCTCTTTTTGTCACACTGGCTTGCAAAGTGGCCCGTTACACCACAAACAAAACATTTGCCCTTGAAAAGTTTTTTATTCGACTTTTTCTCAACTTTCGTTGACCGAACATTGAACGCATGTTGACTACTTGTTTCTATGTCTGTTTTTTCCTTGCGACGTTCTGCTTCTTCTAGGAGTTTCTGCTTAAGAAAACTGAAAGTAGGTAAATTGTCACGCGTTTCCATCGCAATTACGAAGTTTTCGTATTCTTTAGGCAGACTAGACAATAGCATTATAACGAGCAGTTCCTCCTTCATTTCTATGCCCGTTTCAGCAAGTTTTTCAGTAATTTCCGCGAATGTTTTTAAATGAAGAGTTGCGTTGCCACCTTCCAACATATGGAGGCTCAGCAAACGTTTGTACAGACTCACTTTTTGTATTGGGCCTTTTGGTTGGTAGGTAGCTTGAAGTTTCTTCCACGCTTCTGCTGACGTCTTGGCATTTTTGATGTACCCCAACTGAGTTGGCTTAACACTTAAAATAATGGTGGCGAGCGCCTTCTCGTCGTCCGCAATCCATTTCTCCTTTGCCTTTTCGTCCGCAGCCGATTCCCCTTTTATTTCGCCGTCTACTATGCGCCAAAGTCCACTGTGCACCAGCACGCTGCGCATTTGCACACACCAACTATCAAAGTTGGAATCATCCAATTTTTCGATCTGGAACATGTTACTCATTGTGGTTATGCCTCTGGGCCCATAACCTGTTTTATTTTACTTTAAAGTATACAAATTCAGTTTGTTTTATTAAATTCAGCGAAATAAATTTTAAGTTTTACATTTAAGTTAAAAAGAAGTGTTCACATCGAGAACGTAAAAGGGAATGAATAAAATATAAAAATGCTTATACATGATAGCTACATGACATTCACATTGCAAAAGGGTTGCCAACTTTCAACAAATTTTGTATATTTGCCCGGAATTTTAACATTCTTTGATAGTGAAAATTGGTATGTATGTAGGTTAGGGCGGAGCAATTTTTTTCGAAGAAAGTGTATGCCATATTCGAATTCTATGCAAAATTCTAAGCAAAAATACTGAACAAACTAAATCTCAAAAATTATATTTGACCCCCTCCCCCCCCAATTTTTAAAAGAAAAATCAGTATATTAAAATTTTTTGAATCGAAGCTAATTTCATTTACAAAATATTGTGTTTTAATTTATATATAAGAAAATCTTTGCAAAAATTTAGATAATAGGAAATCATGTATGCATTGCAGACGAGGGATTATTTTTCTACTTTCAACCGTCGCCGCCATAATACTTCTCTGTTCTTTTCAACGACACGTCGCACTTTGGGAGAAATATTGACAAAACTTTTGTATTCGGGGTTATTCCGAAGTTAACGAGCTTACTTATTTTAGGAATTCTAAGGATAATAGTTTTAGTTTTTCCAAATTTAATATCTCAAGAATAAATAGAAATAAATATTTGTCAGGATTCTTTTAAAGCTTATTATACATAGCATCAGAAAAATCATCAGTGGCATTATAAAACGCGGTGTTCACATTTTTCAATACACCTTCAGAGACGTTAAAACTAGCCCCAACCCCGAAAAACGGCTATATATTAAAATTTATAGCAGTAGTTTTTCACCATAAGATTTCATTTACCACAAATTTCAGTTTGAAAATCTAATAGTAACCCAATAAGGCTAAATTTAAAGTCCTATTCTGCGTTTTCCTTACATATAAGCAATTCATCAATAAAATTTGAAAATAATTTTATCAAGCGAAAGTTTTATTAATATTTTGCAGCAGACTTGATAAATAAATTCTCGCTTACATGCATACGGCCCCAGATTCAACATGCATTGAAGGCAAGAACAAAACTAATCTAAGAATATTAATTCAGCAAGATGGTCTGCCTATCGCTGTTGCTGACTTGCATAATCTTTTTGTTCGCTTTCACGAGCAACTTGGCGTGATGATTGATCAAGTCAAGGTGGATCTAGACACCTATGGTGCTCAAGTCAAAACTAAACACATCTCTCTTCTTCAAAAATCATGCAAAGAGCAACAGTAATATTATCGTTTTTAACTCAAATTTCTTTAACATATGTTACTATACTTTGAAAGCATGAGATGTAAGTTACATTAATTTTATGTTGACGCCAAATCGTGTCACTTCAATGTTCTAGTATTCACTGAGACATGGTTAAATGATACTTTCAACAATGAGCAAGTTCTTGATAGCAATTGGATTGTCTTGAGAAAAGATCGGGACTACACCTCAACAGGTCTTTCTCGAGGATAGGAGTACTGATAGCATCTCACAATTCTCTCTCATGTGAGCCAATAGATACACCTACCCACAAGATCTTCGATTACCGAACAATTAGAGTTTGCTCAGGAAATAGTCTATGTATGTACATTAGTGTCGTTTATATTCCTTCCAGCTCAAGTGAAACAACTTACCTATTGAAACACTGCCCTCCTTTATCTCTTGGTGACTTTATCCGTCCAAATATACCTTTTGTCACCGATGAAAATATCTTCTTCCTGTTAACTTTTCTAATATTATAGATTTCACATTGCTTAGTACCTTTTATGGCAGCGACTTGCAGTAAGTTTCTTCTGTACGAAATCAAAATGACGGATGGTTAGACCTAATTCTTGACTAACGCGTATGGTGAAATTAAAATGAGTCCATGCAGTGATGATTTGTTAACTAGCTCTGTTCATCATACAACCTTAACGGTTTCTTTCTGTTCCAATGAAATTACCTTTACCCCCGGTCTTATAATAACTCCATTGTGTACGATGACCTTAACGCCGATTACGAAAGTATAAAATGTTATCTTCATGCTCTAAGCTGGAATGATGATCTATACAACTCAGACGTAGACAGCACTGTCTCTAGACATTATCACCACATTTTTACTGCTATCGAAAGTTATGTGCCAGAAATAAAAAAAAAACTAATAATCTTTCAGAGCCGTGGCTCGATAGAAATCTCAGATTTTGGAAGAAATAAAGAAATAAAATCCACAAACTTCTAAAAAACACTGAGAATGTAAGCGATGAACTCAAATTCAGATATGAAGAGCTATCAAAATTGTTCTTTATCAAGTCAGAAAAAGAAAATTATCCAAGAACCGAAAAAATGTTTTGACTTTGTTAATATAAAGCGTAAATTAAGTGGCTATCCATCGTCTAAGTTTTAAGGTAATGTCAATACGTCCAACACTCTTGAATTCAGCAAATTATACGCGGATCATTTTAAAGAGGTCTTTTGTCAATCAACTACCCAATTTGATGTTTTTTCTTTCAGGTCAACTATTGTGGTTGAGAATATAAACGTAACGCAGGTAGAAATTTCTAATGCAATAAAAGAATTGTATTTATTTAAGGGACCTGGACCAGACCTAATAGCTACAAGCTTCCTGGTGTGATGTTAAGACCAACTACTTCAGCCTTTCTAACTAATTTTTAACGAATCACTGTTTTCTGGGACATTTTCTTCATATTGGAAATCATCCCATCTTACATCTATTTACAAAAGTGGTGATAAAATGTCTGTTTGAAAATTATGGTGGCATAGCTATTTTGTCAGCCATTCCAAGACTCTTTGCAAAAATTATTTGTGATAAGCTAACCAGAATTATGAACCCACTTCTAAATGAGGAGCAACATGTCTTCTGTAAAGCACGATTTACAACCTCTAATCTTATGAACATGGTATCGAATGTTTTAGTCAATTTGGAAAAAGAGCACTAAATAGATGCTGTTTATATTGATTTCAGTTCATTACATTTTTATACTGTACATTAGTACTGCCAACATTTAAATACATAGCGAAAGAATCGAATCTGTTCGAAAGCAGTTCTTACCATACACGTTGAGAGACATGGGCATCACCCGTTTTTATAATAGCCTTCCTTCATATGACTACAAACTAGGGCTTTAAATTTGGAGCCATTATCATCAAAAAGATCGATGTTATTAATAGGTACTATTTACAGCGAATATATTGCTTGTATAATGTCTCAACGATCTAATTAAACGGACAACGCATACTCGACTGTTAACTGAATATCAGCACCAAATTACATAATCAAACATCTCCGTATACTTCTCAACTTCCATGTCCAAATCTTCTTACAAGCAAATCCTATCTAAATGCCTCATTAACCAAAATTAACCCAAGATAGATGATAAGTATATGAAGTATTATGAAAATCATGTCAATTATGTGGGCGGACTAAGCCCACACTACTAACCATGAGTTTCACCACAAAACAAGGGAAGGAAAAGAAAAAACATGTAACCCTTAGAATAAGAAAAAATTGTAAGCCTCAGAATAAAAAACATTGCCTTGCTTGGTAAATAAATAAAAAGCTTTTAAAGTTTACCAGAGGAGCTGGATTCACAATTTAAGTATTCCAAAAATCCAAAATTTTCAGGGTAGGGTAAGAGATCTCTTTAATCCCGCAATCAGCGTAATTCACATCTACGCCTTCTTTTTTCTTTATACTCGTCATTTTCATAGCAGCAATAATAAAAGAATTTATTCTTCCATTTTTCTAAATTGCCACACAAGTTTATAAATTTGTATCAAACAACAATTTATTATATGCGGGTTGTATAACTCTTATAATTTTTCAATTATTAATAGTATATTTTTGAGCTCAAGGTTTATGTTGCTTTCTGAAGAAAACAACCAACAACAATACCGTTTATATAGAGTAGTAATCACACAGCAGACTAGACAGACTGTTTCGTTGGCCGCTACACCAACTCATCAGTAGCCTTGTGTGATTGTAGTGATCCAACTAAGCTGTTTATATTTGTTTCGTCAATGTTACGAGTAAATTACTTTGAATTACGATGTACGTATACAAATGATATGAAGCAGCTTAAAGTTATGATTATTTTAGATGCATATTTATTTGGTGAAAAATAAGTCTTTTTTTCAAGATAGATCAAAGCCTTTTACTACTACACAAGACCATGTTGAGGTTAGTTGTTGTTCGTCTTGTTTCACAATCGGTCTTAGTTTCAGCAGTTGGCTGATATTGATTTTTGTTTGAAAACTAAGATTTTATTTATTTTATTGTGTGTTTTTTTTGTAAATTAATTTCGCCCTTTTTTCACAAGTTTTATGCTATGTGGTTTTTATAACTCTAATAATTTTCTAATTACTAATTAAGAGCTATATTTATTAGAGCCCTGCATGAGTATGCTTTTTCGCCTCCCTGAATATATTCTCTTACTATAGAATAAACAATTTCCTCTATACCTTTTCTGCTTTGCTCATACCTGATCTTACACTCTCTTTGTTTTATTCAGGTAAGAAACAAAGAGAATAAGAGCACGATGCTTTACTAACAACATCAGGTAGCAAATAAAGCAATAAAAAATAACAAAAATATCAGTGCTCATACCCTGAATATTTAGCGAATATTTTTTTATTCGTTCGTTCATAGAACGAAAAGTATGTTTTTTGTATTGGTACCGAAAAAAGGGTGGTAGATAGGGGGTAGGTGTGTTCGGCAGAAATGTTGAGGGGCAAAACATAATAGGACCATTTCATATATTTCACCCCTCTAGGAGTTCAGCTACGGCCGATATAAACTATTTTCGACAGCTTTTGTGTTTATTGTATGGGGAGCCAAAGAAGGGTGATAGATAGGGGGTAGGTGTGTTCGGGAGAAATGTAGAGGAACAAAAAATAATAGGACCAGCTCATATATTTAACCCCTCTAGGAGTTCAGCTACGGCCGATATAAACAATTTTCGACAGCTTTTGTGTTTTTTGTATCGAAGGTAGCGAATAAGCAACAAAAAATAACACAAATATGCATTAAGAATAACATAAAGCTTATTGCGGGAAAACCAACATACCTGATTCTTATTCAGGTCACTGCAGCAGATTCCTGAGTATTCATATAGTTTATTAAGTACTCAGAGAAATAACTGAAGCAACGCGTAGATCGCAAGCTCACCTCAGTGCAAAAGTGTATGAAAAGAGAACAGAGAACAAATAAAAAGTTATTCTCTTACGCTACACGACCTGGTGTTTACATTTATTCGCTTGCAGCCTTGCTTGCCGTGACTGCTACAGCAGAGAATCAGGGTATATTCAGTTGATGAATATATCTGCATGAATATAATATATATTAATTTCAAGCGTCCACAATTGTGGCAATTTTAAGTGCAACAATAAAGTAAACAATTTGTCATTTGCTCTTTTTTATTGTGATAAAATATCAAATCGTGATAAATACTTAAATATTGATAAATATTCAATATCGTGACTTTATCAAGTGCACAGAATCGGGCTGTTAGGGTCACTCTTTGAATAATGCCTGAGAGCGAATGCGTGTGGTAATTGACCACAAGTACCATCTTATAAGCATTTATTTATTTTTTTATTATTTAGTTATTTTTATTTATTTATTTTTATTATTTATTTATTTTTATTATATATTAATTTTTATTATTTATTTATTTTTATTATTTATTTATTTTTATTATTTATTTATTTTTATTATTTATTTATTTTTATTACTTATTTATTTATTTATTTTTTTAGGCAATGGAAATCGTAACATCATTTTTCTAAATCATCATTACAGCATAAAATATCTTATTCGCTATGCTGTGCTATGAAACTATAAGGATAAAAGGAAATATGTTTTTTCTGAATTAGATCCAAAAAATGCATTTAAGCTTTTTAAGATGGAAATATTTGGCTTTTGATAGCAAGCATTACGTGAATGATATTAGTGTTAGTAGTTGTATTTTTATCAACCAATTATTTTATCACCACAATCTTTTTTTATTACTTTATTCTTTAATACGAATACTACTTAAGGGTGAATACACGCACTCTCGATGCTCACACCTACT
The DNA here is from genome assembly GCA_914767935.1 of Coremacera marginata. NCBI lineage: Eukaryota > Metazoa > Arthropoda > Insecta > Diptera > Sciomyzidae > Coremacera > Coremacera marginata. The sequence continues at coordinate 7,051,829 of OU612048.1, forward strand.
GATCTTTTAATGGTACGACACTGTTAGCAAAAAGCAAGTTAAAATCTAGCTGATTATAAAATTCTACGAAACTACTTGAATAGCGGAAGTCACTACTTCAATTTTAGCACATCTTGAGTTAGCGCTTATCGAATAGTGTGTTTAAATTTAAACCAAGAATGTCTATTACCATTTGTTACTACGAAGTATTTTTGAATACAAAGTTCCTCTGGCTTTTGTCAAGAATTAATATCTGCGTTAATATATGTATATGCCACTTCACCAGCCAAACTTGATATGATCATGTTACAGACCTTGTTCTTAGAACCTGCTTCAGCTGAATTGTTAACAGAACACAGGGAGCTTTTTGATGTCCCATTTATCTTTTGCTGCATATCTTCAGTATCATAGATTTGCTTTTTAGCAATAACAAATAGTTTTCTTTTTTTGTACTTGCTCAGAATTGAAAGATTACTTATTCCTTACATCCTGAAATTTTCCTCTAGGCCAATTTTTGTGTACCAAAGATTACCACTGATTGAAATTTCCACGAAATGCTCAAATAGTTTATGAAAATGCACAGTATTATAATTATAAACACACATTAACTCATTGAAAGGGCTAAAGATTTACTTTTTATTCAATTAAGTTTAAACAATTTTCTTACGTGCCAAGCAGCAATTTCATACCACACAATGTTGCACAAGTGTGTACCATTTGAATAGATTTATTATGATGTCAGTACGAAGTACCAAATTTTTCGTACTTTTACAATTTAATATACTATTAGAGTTCAGACGATACAGAATGTTCTGAGACCCTTCGTGATGGGCGATAAAGCGACATTTACGATGTGGCATGAGTTTTTTGTAAAAATAGAAATATTTTATTCTAGGATAATGCAAGTAAAACACAAAAACATTGACGAAGTTAATTTATTAAAGGAAATTAAAGGAATAATATTGCTTGCATTTTTCATATTTATCATTGATTGGATGGATCTGGGGCTTGCTTTTCAGATCTAGCTGCCAGGCACGGAGAAACATGCAAGCATAGCTTGATCAGCTTATGCTGACGAGTCATTCCTACCCTCTGCCCCTCTACCCAGCAAGACATTCGGTGACAAGAACAATTGGTTGCTTTTGTTGATCTTGTTGTAGTCAGCTGTGGTTTAAATTTAAATATTTTTCTATGAGCGCTATTCGTAAACACTATTTTTATCTCATATTCTTTTGCTTAGTCAATTGCTTGAAGATACAATGAATCCAAATCTATATCCATACTCATTTAAAGATTTATTTTTCGACTTTAGGCTCAGTATGCTGTAAAAACAAAAACAAAATTCGCATAAGAAATATATTGAGTTTTTTGACAGTGAACAGGCAGCAGAATTTTTTCGCTAGGTAGTAGACTGTTGAAGGCAAAAACCATCTCAACCATGTGTGGAGAGTTAAAATTTTAAAATTACTCTGGCAATTATATGCCCGTGCATTTAATTAAAGCAGAAATTTGACATTTCCGTATTTGTTGGTGTTGAATTTGCTATTAAACAAATTTATTTAGCTTGTGTAGACTTGCCTGTTATAGGGTATAAAATTACTGCAATAAAAATATGAATCTGTCAACCAGAGCAGCTAGTGCTTTTCTCTACACAAAAATGTATACTATACGCCAAAATTTCGCGTTTAGAACTACACGCCCAAAAATCTTGATTCCTACAGCATACTAAGCTTTATACGCAAAATCTTGAAGCTGTGTGATAGTTATGAGTAGTAATAAAAGCCGAATTCGATGAGACAAACCAATCTATATTCGACTTGTGCATCAAAGATTCAATAAATAAAATTTAAAAAAAATTTAATTTTGTTTTGTATACGATTATAAAATTTTAACTTCAATAAACGATTTGACAAACAATTTGATGTAATTAGCATGGTGTTGAGGACAGATGGATATTTTCTCACGAACTGTAAATATATATTTCATTTGCCTTTTTAATTCAGTTTTTACCTCTCACAATATTATTTTACTTTTGATACATATGACTGCAAAAAAAACTGTTGCTTTATCTTGTTTCTTGTGTCACGGGCTTAAAAGTGTTCCGATCGTAAAATTATCATCGGATTCTATACTATACAAATGATTGCATGTAATTTAACATGATTGCTTATGTCACATCTTGCTTGAATGTTTCCATTGCTTATTTATCCAGAAGGAAATAAGAAGTCTCATGCAAAATGAAGATAACAGTTACATATATAGTTGCTGTAGAAACCCAAAATAAAAGATTTAAAATGTTTTATTTACCTGTCAGTTCTGAAAACTGTCATCTTATATATGCATAAAAGTTCTTATTCCTTTCTACATTAATTAAAAATGGAATTATTCAAGCAAGATGTGACATAAGCAATCATGTTTAATTATATTAAATAACGTGTATAGTAAAAAAAGAAATTGGAGTAGAAAGAATAGTCAAATTTAGGTTATTTTGTGAAACGCAAGCGATCACCCAACTTTTTCTTTTTGCTTGGCAATAAATTTCATTAGAAAATATTAGGGAGAGAAAAAGAGTTTTTTTTTTTATTTACATGAACACGGAATTGTCAGAACCAAACACCAAGTAAGGTGGTCCCTTGCGTCTTACAAAATACGGCCATTTATTAACTTTCAAACGTATCTCGCTGTTATATCATTGTCCTGTAACCACCTCACGATCGATATGTGAAAGAGAGTAAAAGGAATTCATCCCTTGCCAAGCAAACGAGCATAGTGTAATATGCACCTTACCAAAAATAGTGCAAAAGTACTTTTTAGTGCAACTCTGTTTTCGTTGCCTTGACAGTTCAACCGCCATTATACCTTTGTGGCTGTAGGTTATGTAGTTAAAAACATCGATGTTCTTATAAAAATTTTCTAAAATCTAGCAATTCTCTAGTCAGTGAATAACTTGATTTGTCTTTAAACTTGCTTATTAGTAATGTCTGCAATGGCCAACATGTCTACCTCTGAAAAGGGTGAATTAATGGAGCAGGTTAAGCAGCAGATTGCAGTGGCTAATGCTCAGGAGCTCTTGACGGTAATTAAGCTCTGTAAATTATAAACCACTTTATCTTAAGTAAAATAATATCATTGAATGCAGAAAATGACTGAAAAATGTTTCAAGAAATGCATTTCCAAGCCGGGTGTTTCGCTAGATTCTTCGGAACAGGTACGTTAAAAATATGTGAAAGCTTAGGACTTTCGTCGACCGTAATAGGCCCCTATTATGTCTTACAACTGAACTTGGTTTACTAGATTCAACTAACATTTTTAGTATAACGTATTAAAAAAATTCAGTTGAACCATATAGTTGAAAATTCTTAAAAGATTAAGTCAAACTACATGGTTTAACTCATTGTATCATGGTTTAATTGAAATGTGTGTAATAAGTTATACGAAAAAAATTTAGTCGAATCTAGCCAACTTCGTTGAGTTGTAATACATAATAGGGCCCATAAATTCACAGTATCGGCTGTAATAACGAAATTTATTTTATTATAAAAATCTTTTTTAACATTTTCTGATAGAAATGCATTTCGATGTGCATGGACCGTTTTATGGACTCCTGGAATTTGGTTTCGCGTACTTATGGTAACCGTTTGCAGAGAGAGCAGAGCAAGATGTGAGCAGCTGCTGGTTAGCTTGTATAAATACTTTCAAATAAACCGAAAAATTTCATTGTTACACATATAAACTGTTAACTCGACTCTTAAAATACATTTCTTACATCGATTGCTATAATTTTTAATGGTATATAGAGGCATATTTAGAACGAAGTGTTTATAATCGTGCTTGTCATGAGTAATATTTTCTTAGAAGACTTAATTTTTTACATTCATAAATATTGACGATTGATAAACAAATTTGCATTAAAAATGTAAAAAAGTCCTTATGATTAACCTTAACGGAAATTCCCGTTAACGGAAATTTATTGGAGCTTTAAAAATTAACTTATAAATTATCAGTACAGAAGTAGACGTTGAATTGTCAAATCTTTCTTGAAATTATTTTTTGGGCCGAATAAAAATTTAAAGCTGAATAAAAAGTCCGCGGGTGCGGACTCTAATTTCGTTTTCTGATAGAGTAGTGCCCATGGCACAATTATAAGGTAGGGCCTACTTGCAGAAGAATTCAGTAGAAAGGAGAAAAAAGCGTTTGGATGTCAAAATCAGCTGTTCATCTCGAGTTAATTTATCTTTACGTTTCGGGGTTGATTTTGGGTTAAAATTTGTACAGGTTTTTTGCAAATTAAGACTTCATCTACATATTATAACACGTTTTTAAAATATATTCACTTAAATTATCACAAATTTAACTTAGTTTACAACTTGAGAATATCTGAATATATCTGAAAATATAAGCTCTTTGTACATGATGTATCTTATTTTGTAGTTATCGGTTAGTGACGTATATCATATCAGCTGTTCTTTAAGCTGTACTGGAAAAGTGGCAACTTGGGTTTAAGGGTTGTAATAATTATTTGCAAAATGTACTGAAATGTGGCAATAATTCTTTCATGAAAGTACTCGGCACTATTTATGCATCAAAACCGTACGAAAAAATGGAAACTTGCCGAATATCACATTCCATACAAATTTTTACTCGGCGCATTTTCGGGATTGCAAGAATACTCTTAATATATATATATATATATATTTCATTTGATGTTTTTACGAACTACGTCATTTTGACAACAACTAGCCGACATTTACATTATATAATCTCTATTGACGCGAGATCACACTAAGCCAACCGACCCTACCTTATAACTCTGCCAATCTCTTCCCTGCAAACATCTTCTGTGAGCCTCAAAAAACTTATTCTAAAAAGTATCAATAAGTGGGCTGGATCATTTTAATTGATCCAATTCTATGTTTATAAGTATTACTATGTTTATAAGTAAGTAGGCAGCACCCGACTGTTTTTTGATGGCTAGATGGCGACTTGCGAACTCGAGAGAGTGATTTTATGCTTGTTCTTCTTATCTCTTTTGCACACGGCAATCCACGTCAATTTTTCTTACCGGCAAGTCGAGTTTTTAGACAGACTTGCTCGTACCGGCAAGTCTTCTTTTGTGCTGTTCTCTCTTTGATGTTTAATTTTATACTGATTTGTTAAATTAAGAAGGCTGCGCATTAGCGGACAAAGTATTCATATAAGGAAAACATTGATTGTGAATTAATGTTGTAATATATCAATTATAAGAACATTGAATAAAACAGTGAAACTACCTCAAACTTTATTAATATTTTTTTAAACAGTCTAGCGCTTTCTTCAAAGTAAAATCAGAATTGCGAAAGAAATCTTGCTGAGTAGAAACGCAAATGACAATTTCAAAAGGGAACTAAAAACTTGCTGGCAAGAAAAATTGCTGTGTGGAAAAAGGGACTTATTTGCAAATAGTACTCATGAATGAATATAGCTGTGCAACACTGTGTAGTTGATATCGGAAACGCATCGAAAAAAATTTGTGTATATAAAATATAGTTTTTATTAAATTTGCGAATACAGGAATTTTCGTACAATTGATTAAATTAAATTCCACAATTGTATTGTAATGAAATGTAGAACATTTTTATAGTATAATTGTAGAGAAGGTTTTCTTTGATTAGTTTATGTTTTCATCATAGGCCGCAAATAAAGAGGCCTCTGGTTTCCACGTCCTACTTTGAAAATATCATCGGAGTTGTATTCACTCAGTGAAAAAAAAGTAATATCCAAATTATATTCTTTAAATTGATTTAATAATAAATTACCGGTGCATGTGTCAGCTGGCTTCTTTAAAATCAGTGGGGTGGTGTTTATTTAACAAAAACGATACTAAGCAATGTTAAGAGGAAAACTAGGTGCTGCGCAATCGATATTATTGCCGCCTTAGCAAATTATTTTTGATATGACAATATCTTGTATTAAGAATAAGTGTGAATAATATAGCAATGAGTTTTTTCCGCCTTGATGGCAATTATTTGCAGCTAGTTGTGGGGCTGTTGACCGTTTTGTTAACCTCTGGATGACTAGACAGCGGATAATGTACTAGATTTTCAGTAGTTTCAGATGCCACCAAACCGCAAAATATTCAGCGCCACTAAGAGAGATCAATTTAAAACAGAAAACTGCTTACAGTCAAGACCAATATATTTTTAAAATTTGGTGACGTTTCTGGAATTGGCTGTATCAATACTTAGCAATACTTAGCACCAGATTTTAGTTATCTATATTTACCAGTAGGTATGAACTTTGCATTATCTTGATATTTTGATGTGGGACATTATTTTTGGAGTGATTCGCCGAAAATTTTAATAGATGGAACTCACATACCTATTAAGCTTATTTTAAAATTTTAACTAAAATTAATTTCCAGACTAGCCGGAAATGATGGCATAATTGAAGAAGAATGGAAACTAAAATTTGACTTTTTTTTTGACATGTATTAGGACCTTCTGAGTCCGAATACGGAAAAGTTTTAAGCCAGTCTAAAGTCGTTTGGAAGTTATAGAGTCCAAAGTTCCAAAAATTTGCCTGAAAACTTATGATTTGCTTTTTAAATTTCCTACAAAACTAAGCATTATGGAAACCAAAGAAAGGTTATACGCAAAACAAATAGCTGTCCAACCAGCATGGAATATATAACGCTATAAAGAAACTTACAACTTGTTCGCCAATTTTTTTCAGGAAGTTTTTGAAATTTATACTGGGCTCTCGATATTCGAGTATTTAGAGTACCCGGGCCATACCGGGGTACCCGGGTAGTTCGAGTTGCCCGGGTATTTCGAGCTGCCCGGGTAGTTTAGTATTTTTTAAGTTTTTATTTTGAAGTGAAGCTGCTTAAGCCGCTTTTATGTTGCGCGCTTATTTTTTGCTTTTTTGTGTATATTTGATGAAAATTTTGGAGTGGGAACAGTGTGAAGAAGGGCAGGAAAGGGGTGGAGGGAAAAGCAACAAAAAATGTGGGTTGATTTTTAATAGAAAAACTCGTTGCGTTGTTTGTAATTTGTAATATTTGGTGTGTGTGACCATGTGTGCAAATTTTTATTGTTCTACGATAATTTTTTTGTGGAAATATACCACATTACAGATTTCAGTTACATGGGAGTTGGTCAACGAAATTTTGTGTGAATAGTTCTTTTGTCGTAAAACTAATTTCCAAGAAATTTTATGATCCTGCTGCAACTCCTTCTATGTGTGACCATGTGTGCAAATTTTTATTGTTCTACTATTATTTTTTTGTGAAAATATACCAGATTACAGATTTCAGTTACATGGGTGTTGGTCAACAAAATTTTGTGTGAATAGTTCTTTTGTCGTAAAACTTATTTCGAAGAATGATGATCCTGCTGCAACTCCTTTTTTTGTCTGCAGCTTATATGGAGCCGTGACACTATGCTTCGTTGGGCGTGCAATACCACGTATCAGCCACTTGCAATACTGCGTTTATTGCAAAACTGCCAGAATTGAAATTTGAATTTTAATTCAATTTGATTTAATTAAGAAAGGGCGGATTTCCTATTAAATGCTGATTTCAGAACAAAGTAAGTATCTAATTTCAATAAATGTTTTAAGTTTAGTTGAAAATTCATTCAATAGTTTGAAAGAAAGCAGTTCTTGTGCACTCCTGTAGAATTTTACTATCACTGTAAATGTCACTGTATGTGCAAGTGGTGGATACGCGGTGTTGCAAGCCCAACGACGATATTATATATATATATAATATACATAATATATATATATATATATATATTATTTGTGCGATACAAAAGTTGTAACTTATTCTATCTCTTAAAATTTTAGCGATGGATGCCTTAGATGAGGAATTAGCCAAACTAAAGCTACTCAAAAGTCGTCCCCTTTTGCCACATAACTATGGTGGTGCTTCAACGTATTGTGCTGAAGACGCCCTCATACCCGAGGGCAAGGTGGCATCCCTTGCCAATAACTTTCAGCAATCAACGTATATATCCATACCCAAGAATGCGCTCACAAATGGTCAATCAAAGCAAATCTCACCAAGCGGTAGCAGTCCCAAAAAGGTTGGCCCAATTGTGCCACCGAAGCCACAAAAACAATTAAAATTACCAGAGGTCTTTATTTTTCCTAAGTTCTTTATTTATTTTGCTACCTTGTTTATTTTTTAAATTTGAACTTTAATTTTTTTACCCTCTAAAACGCTTAAGTGTTACTACTTCTGATTGTATTTATTTTGTTTTGTTTTTGTCAACATCTTTTTGTGTTATAATTTTAAAACTGCATTAGGTTCCACAAAGCATGCTGGTAAAACAAGTTTGTGAACCTCTTTATTCCAAACGTTTGCAGAGTAATGGTGCACGTAGTGATGGCAACGTACAAATTGATTCTTCGATAAGTTCCCGTCCACCGACTTTGAATCGTAAACAGCCAACTTACGCAACGAAGAACAGCTTATACAACAAAATGAGTAAAGTATCTTTGGATAATCCTGCAATTCTTGAACAACAACTTGAAGCTTTGGCTCACCACAAAATGCAAATGGAGAAGAAAGGTTTGTTGCAGCATCAGGGACAAAAATCCAGCTCTTCCTTTGGTGCTATTGCCAGCAGCGACAGCATTCCAAAACTGTCAACAGCTTCATATCAGAATGATCTTCAAAAGTGTAATGGAGTCAACCATGCAAAGGGCTCTGATGGAGAATTATCGAATATTATATATTCCAACTTATGTACTTCACCGCATCCACCCGCAAAACTTAGCTCTGATTCTGATATAAAGCCTGTTAATGTTTACAGTAACATAACGCTAAAAGATAATCATGTTTTTGGAAATAATCCTGCTGATGTGGGCAGAGGTGGATCTGGTGTTTATCACAATTTGCTTTATGAAAATGATGCGGTCTTAGGTATGTACGTCATTGAACATTAATGTTAATTTTTAGCGTAACGAATAATATACAGATTTAGTGTGTAAGAAACTTAATGCCAATGAAAAGGTTTACAAAAACTACGTTGAACCAAAGAGAGTAGATTCGACTCTGTTAAAAATTATATGCTCTTGTTATTTGAGCGTATTTTGTGCAACGCATTTCTAATATTTCATGCATAAATGTCGAGAAATTTTTGAACAAAATATGTTTGAATTTTTTTTTTTCTTAATTTGCAATAAGATTTGCCGCCACCGCCACCAGCTGTGTTCAGTGCTATAACTCATGAATCCACAAAGTATTTGAAAAATCAAAACGATGATGAAATTCCACCACCACCGAGTCCTGTGAGCTCCTCTTACAGTGAACTAAGGCGTGCAACAGATATATTTTCTAAAAATCCAGCACCAATAGCAAACCAACAGCAACCAAGCCATGTTTCAAATATTCGTTCAGATGGGGAAGCACAAGCTAGCAATTTGTATTATCCACAGTATGTAGAAAACACAAATACTGGAAAGTCTGTTATCATTGGTCAGCAAAACTATATGAATATGAATTACAATAATGAATATGGCAGTTATAACGAAAGTCCAAGCTTACAGGTAATTTATAGTGATGCATTAAAACAAAATCATAAGTAATGAATAAATCGCACATTAATATTTTTCGATTTTATAACGGATTTCTGCTTTGAATAAACTAAAAATAATCGTACACAATTATCAAACACGTAACACACTTAAAAACCTTTAAATACAGAGTATCAGCCAAGGTTCTTCGGACTATTACGGTTATGGAAGCTTTTCGCAGGTACTTAAAATGTTTGAACTAGACTCAAATCAATATTTTTTTTTTATGTTGTTCAAAAAATAATAGTGACTTTGATTTGTTTATTTTCGTTAAGGAACTTGATTGTGAATTGCTAAGCTGGTTTAAAAATTGGGTTCTAAAGCTGATTTTCTTGATTGATTGATGCCGCTATATCGATATTTTTGTTAATTTAGCTTACGCAAATTTTTTTGGGAAACATATTAATTAGTTAGGTTTTTATTAAAATTGAAATGAGTAACAAATGAAGCAATTAAAGCTGAAAATATATTTTATTCACGGGCTACAAAAACCATTAACCTCAATCGTGAAAAATTTTCTCCCGGGAATTGTAAAATTCCGTTTTTAAGATAAAGTTGAAAACCTTATTGGAAATTTTAATGCAAATTTGTTCATCAACCATCAATATTCATGAGTGTTAATAAATAAAATAATGAGATGTGTTGATCTGCTATTTTAAAAACGGAAACTATCTTTAACAACTCCCGGGAAAAAATGTTTCACGATTGGGGCGATTATGAGGTATTTTGAGAATTTTTATATTTTTCACGAAGAATTCACTTTATTACAAATATAATAAAGTTTTGTGAGCTCAAACTCAACTCTGGGCAGAGACAAGGCTGTTAAAAATGTGAAAGAAATCTAAATTCAAATATAGGGTAAGGTGGGGTAATGTGTGCGTGTGATGTGTAACACTGCGATTTTTCGTACAAAATGTCAACATATGAGTGAATGCACAACTGCGATATGTTTCTTTTGGCAGCATCTAGTTTTACATAAGTAATGAGGTAGGCAGACATATATTTCATTAGAGTTCTAAAAGAGCGTGAAAATATTTTTTTTAAAGTGTTTTAAAATTTACAAAAAATAGCGGTTCGTATAAAATTTCTTCAGATTTCAATAGTGAGCAAATGTAAATTGTGGTATTGTTTAATATCTTTAAATATAACAAAAGATTTTGCATTTTTTGTCGTTGTAGTAAAATTCCATTAATGAGAAAAAAGTGACTTAAATTGGGGTGATGTGTAACAAATCTTATATATTATAATTTCCATTAAAAAGGCAACAACGTCAAACTTTGAAATGCAATCACATCAACGGCATTACACCCTTGTGCAAATTAGTGTGGACAAAAACATTTTCTCCATGGTTTTTACAAATTGGGTATGGCAGCACTACTTAATGCTTCACTATGAAGCTTTTTTTGTTAGCTTTAAGTTTATTGTATTTCTAACCTCAAAACGTGCACGTGTTTGTATAATTCGGGAAGTTTTATTATACAATTTTAAACATTTTGCTTGTTAGAGGTTACATATAACATTTTTGACTAATTTTATTGAATTACAAGAGAGAGAGAGAAAGAGAAGAGTTCGGATGCGTTTGAAAAATGGATATCGGAACAGAGATACGGTCAAAAGTAATAACGCTATTTCAACATTCTCATGTGACACAAAGACAGATTACAGAAGAATGTGGCATTTCCTAAAAGTGCAGTAAACAAGGTTTACAGGGAAACCGGCTCAATTTTGAGTCAGAGGAAGGGAAAATGTGGACGTAAAAGAAAAATCACAAAAAAAGATGCTATATTGTTAAGGCTCAGTTTCAATTTTTTTCAGTAAAAAAGTGGGCTTTTTTCAATGACTGCAGTTTTTTTTTATTTCATAAAATATCGGTTTTTTTTTGTTTTTTTTTAGTTAAGCCTTAAATTAATAAATTTTTATCCATCAATAGTTATGGACGAAAGGTCTCTTGCGGCTTGCATGATATTTCCTTACCAGGGAGCGAAAAACAAAAAAGAAATCAAAAAAGTTTGTTTTTAGAACAGTTTTTTTTGCCTTCTAAGTGAACCGACAAAAAGTTACAAATAAAAAAAAAAAATAAAAAATGCGCATAAATTACAAAAAAAACCCAATTTTTTGTGAACGAAATCGGACCTTATAAATTAAATAAAAAACAAAAAAATATTTCTTTATTTAATTTGTTGGTTCACGCAAAGCGTATTTAATTTTAAAAAATTATTGAACAAGATTTGAGTTAATCAACGAATATTTTTCGAATAAGAGTACAAGCCGTTTCAAAAATGAAAAATTCGTTTAAAGTTTTTGTTTACCTTACTTTATTCATAAAAACGTTTACTATTCATAAAAACTTGAATATCTCTTAAACAGCTTCGAAATATATTCTAAAATTTTTCTTACACATTCTTAAGATGTTTTTCAACCAATAAAAAAAAATAATTATAAAAATAATAATACGAAAATTTTTCTAAATAATTTAAACTTGGCCTTAAGAAACAGCAAAATAAACCCTACAAAGACCAGTGAGGACTTACAAAAAGATCTAGCTGTTGGTGGAACCATTTTGCATGTCTCAATAGTACAGTGTCGTTTACTAGAAGTTGGAAGAAGAGCTCGGAAACTCGTAAAGAAACAACTCTTGACTACCGCAATGAAGAAGAAGAGGATAGTTTGGGCTAAGAAGTACAAGGACTGGACTCAATATGATTGAAAGAAGGTGTTGTTTTCCGATGAATGTAATTTTTTTTTTGCAGGGCATGCGCTACCAGTTTGTTCGACGGTCTGACAAAGAACTACTTTCAGCAGCTTACATTCAACAGTCAGTCAAACATCCCGAAATAAATGTTTTAGAGCTACTTCTCGTTTTCTGGTTTAGGATATTTAGTACCCATAACAGGCATGACGAACAGCCAAAAATACTTTATCGCACTGCAAGAAAATATGGTTCCTGGGTTATCAAAGTTAAATTTGGAATATGCGATTTTTCAGCAAGATTTGGCACCTTGTCATATATTTAAAATAGTAAAAAAAATTGAGTTTTAGATTGACCCGGTAATTCACCTGACCTCAATCCAATCGAGAATTTGTGTCTATATGCAAAACTAGGCTCAGAAAGATGGATTTCACAACCAAAATCAAGTTAATTGAGTTGGTTATGGTAGTATGGAGTCAGTATACAGATCCCAAAATTCGTAATGACTGCAAATCACTGGTAGTATCCATGCAAAACGCATAAAAATGATTCTCAAAGCTGAAGGTGGACACATCAAATATTAATCTGCAATGTTTTCTATATATTTCTTATTTTTCATGAATAAAACACATTTTTTGATTTTTTCCAATTTTTTCATCCATTTTTCAAAATATTCAACATTCACTTTTGATTGGTTCTGCAAGGGTTAGGCATTAAAACCAATTAAAAATTATATTTCTTAACACTTTTATTGAAGCAAATAAAAACGTGTTACACATCACCCCACTTCTGCCTAGCTGTTCCGATCACGATAGATATAGAATCGTAGTAAATAGGAACTACGTTTCATTATAAGAGAAGTTATGGGTCTGTTGTATTCAGATTGGTCTTACCTTAGTTAGTTTTCATCCATGATTACCGGTCAAAAGTCAATAACAATATAATTTTTTTCTTCGCATAGTTTTAGAGTATATTATTACGCAGATTCAAACTATTGAAATTTTAATCCTTGGAATATTAAAAATTTGTTTTAATGAGTCAAAAGCCAAAAAATATTGATAAAACAAAATGAATGGGAAGAAATATGTATTAGTTTAAACCTTAAATCAGCACATAATTAATAGTTTTATTTTTTAATATCTAAATTTTTGCAAATACATAGCTCATTTAACTAAATTTTAAAAAATTCATTACATCACTTCCTGGTAGTAAATACACTATAGACTTAATTTTATTTTTTTTATTCTAACAAGCCTTAAATACTTATTATTTGTTTTAAAATGCAGGGCTCCTCTACATACGAATCTATATATGAACCGATAAATCCTCCGAGTCAGATTTCAGCACGGTCAAATTATCTGCTGTATGTGCAGTATATCAATGGTGCTCAAGCTGCTGAAGGTAGCAATGCTGGCAGTACTGGAAACATTTCATCTATAACAGCTGCAAATAGTACAGAAAAACCAAATCTATCTGTTGAAGTAGGTTCTTCTGGAAGTAGTCACATGGCCGAAAAACAACATAATCCCAAAGAAGCCGAAGTGGAGGCTTTAACAGATTTTTTAGTTCACTCAATGGATCCGACGAATGATGTCGATAGCTATGGTAATTAAATTGTTTGTTTTAAATGATATTGCATACAAATAGTGTTAGCTTTTTTCAAATTCAATTAAATTTTAGGCGTTTGTGTTAAATGTAAAGACCGCGTAGTTGGAGAAAATTCGGGATGCACAGCAATGGACCAGGTCTATCATATATCTTGCTTTACATGTTCGCAGTGTCAAATTAACTTGCAAGGAAAGCCCTTCTATGCCCTAGAGGGTAATCCATATTGTGAATACGACTATCTACAAACTCTGGAAAAATGTTCGGTTTGTATGAAACCGATTTTGGAGCGTATACTTAGAGCTACTGGCAAGCCATATCATCCACAGTGTTTTACTTGCGTGGTATGTGGAAATAGTTTAGATGGGATACCGTTTACCGTTGATGCAACCAATCAGAATTACTGCATTGCTGATTTTCACAAGTAAGAATTTGTTTTTTATTTTCTAAATTTTTATTAAATTTGTTTTTTAGAAAATTTGCGCCACGCTGTTGTGTTTGTAAGCAGCCCATTATGCCAGAACAAGGTCAAGAAGAAACTGTAAGAGTTGTGGCTCTGGACCGTAGTTTTCATTTCGAGTGCTATAAATGCGAGGTAATATATTCATCGCTTTCAACTATTTTTTTAAGTAAATCATTTAATTCATATTAAAAAAAAAATTATCTAAAATGAAAATTTGTATGGAAAAAAGTTAAGCCATAGTTGTTTTGTTTTAGGATTGTGGCTTGCTACTTTCATCAGAAGCCGAAGGTCGTGGGTGCTATCCATTGGATGATCATGTTCTTTGTAAAAGCTGTAATGCTAAACGAGTACAGATGTTGACAAATCGCATGACAACGGATCTATAAATGCATAACTTAAAGTCCGAGAAAGACCTATAAAATTGAATTCCAAATTCTAATAAGTGTAATTTATTAGTATACCAAATTACTAATTAGTATATTATCATTATATATATATATAAATTAAACAAAATATTTACTACCAAAACGCTTTCAAAAGTTTAGCAATGAAAACAACCTGTGTATTTTTGAAGTGAAAATTTTTTAACCGCATATATAGCAATATAGCGAATTGGAATGGGGAGTTATTGGATGATGACCTAACTCAAACTCAACAGCAATTGGCAGAAGCATTACATGTGTCACAAGAAACAATCAGCAGACGTTTATTAGCAATAGGAAAGATCAATAAACTCGGTAAATGCGTCCCTCACGATGAACGTCAAATATGGAAAATCGCAAATTCACTTGTGGAATACTGCTTTAAAGCCACGAAAGGAAATCATTTTTGCATCGAACAGTGACGTGACGAAAAATGGATTTATTTTTAAACCCATCCGCTTCATTCCCTTACCCGACGCGCTCGCCTAGGAGACTCTTCAGAACCAAGCACAAGATTTATTTGTTTATTCATTGAATTTCTAACTCCCTTTATTCCTATGCCCCTCCCCTTTTGATCCTCTTCAGATTCCCACCCAGTAGATAGCTTACAGTTTCATAAATATATATTAATTTTTTATTTATTGATATCTTTTCATAATCAAGTTTGTTGAATTAAAAAAAATAATTCTTTGCTTGTTTTTCTTAGAAAAACTAAATATTAGACCGTTATAAGCTTACAGAATTTGTTATAGTATGATTATTACTTTTAACCTTTAACTGTGGAGGTGGTGGTAAATTTTACCCTCTCTTTACATTTTTTTTAATTACTCTCTTCGGTTGCGCTCTAGCATTTCAATTCTCTTTGGGTTCTCTCATATCATTGTCATCAATACTCAGTCGTGTTTTTACTGTGGTAGGAGTAGCATGATCGGAGAAATGCAGATGCTGGTGTAAAAATTACCACTCGTCAAAGCTTATGTAATTTTTTTGTTGAAATTTTTTTACCACCACGTCAACGGTAGCGTAAGCATCCAGTATAAAAAAATATACCACACGTCAAACTTAGCGTTAGATTTTCATAGAATTATTTTTACCACTTGTGAAAACTTATTATTAGAAAAACTTAATATCATGTTGATATTATATATCTATCTATATTGATATATACATATCAGGTTGATGTTACATGATATGTGATTTTAGATTGCAGATCATGTCAAATTCAAAAAAACTTAGTGATTTAGAAATAGCCCAAATTCTAGAAGACGATGATGAAGTTAGCGAAGTCGACGATGAAATTGTCGATCCGGATTTCTGCATTGAAGACAGTGACGCAACTGATTAAATATGCATAGAAGATGGTGCATGCAGTGAATCCGATGGATCGGATGAAGAGTTTGTTGACAAAATTCAGGGCAAAGGTGACGAAGCAAATGATATAGAAGAAAATGTATGCGAATCGACAGTAAAATATTTTTATGGAAAAAACGGGTTCAAGTGGTCAGCATCAGGACCAACCCGCTGTTACAAAACTCCCCTACACAATATTGTGCGTAAGACAGTTTATGTGGATATTGGTCAAGAATTTTTGATAGCGATATTGAGGACATGATTTTGGAGCATACAAATACAAAATTAAATGCTAAATTTGATCTGTCAAAAAAACCTGAAGCGAAAAGTCTTGATAAAATTGAGTTGAGAGCATTTTTTGGTATCTTGATCTATACATCTGTATTCAAATCTAACCACGAGGACACAAAATTTATTTTTGCAACTGATGGAACGGGAAGAGAAATTTTTAGATGTACAATGTCCGAGGCACGATTCCTTTGTATTCTTAGCTGCCTAAGATTTGATAACTCTTTTGATAGACAGCAACGATTGTTAAGCGACCCATTAGCTGCAGTTTCCAAAATGTTCAACAAGTTTGTAGAAAACTGTCAAAAAAGTTATTCAATTGGTACTCATGCTTGCATTGATGAAATGTTATTACCATTTCGAGGTAGATGCAAGTTCAAGATATACATGCCAAAGAAGCCCGCAAAATACGGTATTAAAATAATGTCCTTGACAGATGCACGTACGCAATACCTTGCTAATGCTTACATTTACACTGGTAAAAATTCTGATGGAGTTGGTTTAACAAATGAAGAAAAACGCCTTGCAGTACCAACACAATCAGTGCTAAGGCTGTGGAAAATATTAGAAGGAAGCAGAAGAAATGTTACTGCTGACAATTTGTTTTCGTCACTCCAGCTGGTAAAAGAGCTAAAAGAACGACATATAACTTATTTAGGTACAGTAAAGAAGAATAAAAGAGAAATTCCACCAGAATTTCAGCCCAAAAAAAATAGACCGTTGAGATCTTGCATATATGGTTTTACCAAAGACGTAACAATTTTATCCTACGTGCCTCGTATAAATCGTGCAGTTGTTTTATTATCCTCCATGCATCATAAAAAGGAAGATGACCAACTTACTGGGAAACCTGCAATGATAGCTGATTATAACAACACAAAAGGAGGAGTGGATGAGCTCGATAAAAAATGCTCGATATATTCATGTGCTCGACGTTCACGCCGCTGGCCATTAACCATATTTTATAGAATTTTGGATGTAAGTGCTGTGAACGCGTATATTATTTTTCAATCATCAAAGGATTTTGAAAATAGCTCAAGGGGAGAGTTTTTAAAAAAATTGGGAAGACAATTGGTTTTACCACATTTGCAACGACGACAACATAACCAAAGGCTTCCTCGGCTACTACGAAGCGTAATTACCAACATTTTGGGTTCAGACTCCGTAGCACCGCCGCCGGTGGAGCCCGTCCCTGTTGCTCGCAAATTGTGTCACATATGCCCTAGTAGGCTAAAGCGGAAAACTACACACAGTTGTCTGAATGTAGTAGACCAATGTGCATGGGCTGTAGCAAACGGATTTGCCTACACTGTGTAAGTACAGAATTGGATGAGTAAAAAACTTCCAGAAAGGTTCATCAGTATTTTCCACAGTGGATTTTTTTTTTAAATGATCTCTTTTATATCTTTAAACATATACATTTGGCTGTGAAGAAATGCCTTTTAAGTTTTGGATTAACTTTAAATTTTTAATTTATTTTATAAAATTGATATGTAATATTTTTGTCACATAAAAAAAAGGCTTGTGAAATAAAGTGCCTGTTTTGTTGAACATAGAGCAAAAAAAAATTTAATTTTGAATTTATTTTAATGAAAAAGGTAGTAGCTTGTTTTCAAACCAAAAATAATCATCAAAATAAATTTTTTAATCAAATTTTTTAATTGAAATTTGAAGAGGTAATATTTACCACCACGTCCACGACTATGTCCAAAAAGTTCACCTCCATAGTTAAAGGTTAAGTATAATTTTAAGTTTAAGTAATGGCGCATTACTATTTAATAGCTTAACCTCGTATTTGTTGGACGATATCGTCCACAGTAACATTTGAGAGACGCTGTATCTCGTAAAGGGGAGGAAGATGGTAGGTTCTTATATTAAAAAAAAAACCAGCATGTATAAGAAAGTTCCCCAAAAGCCGTTAGTAGGCGACACGTTGTCTGTTAGAAAGGTGCCGTCAAAGTTGGCCAGTGGACGAAATCGTCCAACGACATCTGTGTATTTTTTTTTTTGCATTTTTTAAAGTTAAAAAAAATATTTTTATGAAAAATGCAATTTTTTTGCTGTATTAGATATTCAGCCAATTAAATTTCAAAATAATTTAAGAAAATTATGTGGGCATTGTGAAAATCCAAGAAAAAAACTCGCTGCTCCTACTGTGAGCGTGCAGAGTGTGACGATCATCGTGAAGTCGTATGTTTCGCTTGCAAAACAAAATAAACGTTTAAAATATTATAATATGTGATGAGAGTTTTATACTTTTACACAAAAATATTTTCTTTTTCTTCTTATTATCTGTTTGGGCCCGAGATTTTACTTTTTTAAGTTGTAGCCCCAAAATGCTCGTTTTTCGGTGTTCTAATATTGCTAGCGAGTCGTTGTTTAAATATATTTGTACAAAACCTTTAGGAATATTTTGTTGGATAGTTTCACTAAATCCCCGAAAAAACTTTCGAGGGGTCCGATACCTTTAAAGGGATCAAAAATAGCCAAAGACGATTTCAAAAGGTCGAAGACGGAGCAGGGTTATTTGCAGCTATAGAACAATTGCAATGACCCTTGTCAAAGCCGGTGGACAGTCTAGATAGCTCATGGCTATAACCGAGAACCCTGGTATGACTTCTGGTCATAATAGAAAAGAAATAACCAAGGTTGATTTATAAGGTTGTCGCAGGGCTGATCGCACTCTCTTCTCGGTACCCATAATTGTCGAAACCAGCCAATTTTGCGAATGACTGCGAAAGAAAAACGGATGATAATAGAGAGCACTTGCAGATTTTCTATGAGCTGTCAACTTCGATTTGATAATTATGGGCACTCGCTCTCTCCCTTGCGACAACCTTATAAATCAACCTTGGAAATAACGAAAAACAACCAACAGGAAGCCGGCTATTGTTGCCGAAAAGTCCACCCGTCCTAGCAAGTGTCATTGCAATTGTAAGAGATTTTATCTGAAGGTCAGTTCACACTATGGTGAAGAATTTATGCGAACCATACGTAACCCGAAGCGGAAAAAATCGTTGCTTTCATCTAGCGAAGCCGGTCCTTCGGCGCCAAAGCCAAATCGCTTCGGTAAGACCACCAAGTAGCAATTTTAGGCATATATAAATACTTGCAGAGCTTATAGTGCTATCTCATAAGGCAGCAAGCTTTATGAGAGCTTCAACTGTAGCTTTAGTAGCGCTACTAAAGCTCTTGCAGAGAATATATAAGGCTACTTTCGTGTGTTTAAAAGCACTATTTTTGCTTTATATAAAGTGTAGAAGTAGGTGCAAGCTTTTAAAAGGGTATCTGTCAAACCAAATTGCTCTTGCTTGCAAAGCTCTTTTTTATTATTCTTTTAGCTCTACATTTGTCAAAGTATGTGTGTGTGAATAATTAACTCTATATGTATATACAATTTGATAAGTGTTTGTGACGATTACGATTGTGAATTTAATATTGGACGTCAAGTTTTTAGCCGCTAGCAGCTAAAAAAGTAAAGAATTTTCGACTTTTTCTAGTATTGAAAAGTGACAGCTTAGGATTTTTTGTCACTTGAAGTTCTTTCTTCACACGCATTAAAAAATGTATCGCTTTTTTTGTGTGCTGCGCACTTTGTATTTTTCAGATTCTGAAAAAACCAGCGTCATAACGGCTTAAGCAAGGTTGCGTAGAGGAAGCGTAAAGCCTTCAACAGAGCGTACCTAAACGAGTGTTGAAAGATTGTTTAAGAAAATCTATTAAATAAGGATGTTAATGTTTTCAAGTTGTAAGCTGTGCGGTCGTGTGTGCTAAATTTATCCTAATTTAACTGGAAATATTATAAAAACTCTTTTATAAAAACTATTAAATGGGAAAGAAATGTTAAATTTAGTTGGTCCTTTCTGTCATGCATGCGTAAAATAATTTTTTGTTTTTAATACATAATTTCACCCTATGAATTCCTCTCGAATTTCTTGACTGTTGCAGCTACGTTGCTAATTTGGCGCTGGTATTGAATAGTAATTTTTAATTTTATCATTAAATATCGCGAATAAATAAAATCACTTGCTTTTTATTAAGATCTCAAAACATTCTACGTATCAGCGAAGGGGAAAAAAGAACGTTCATCATTCTGATATATACCGATGTACGTGATAAAGTGCATTTGAATTATAACATGCAAATTTTTAAGAAATATAAAACGTCATTCAGTGGTAAATGAAATGAAAGAACTTTCAATATATATGAAGTTCTTCCGAGTGACACATATACTAGATCTGCCAGCTTGTTTCCATTTTTTATATAAAGTAATAATTCATGGATAAATCGAATGTGTAAAGCCGGTCGCATATTCTGATTATTAAATTTGGTCGAAGTAATTGTTTGCCTCAATGATTCTGACTTCATCAAATTTTCCTTACGCAAGTAAGGCTATTATAGCTACAATGGAATAATTGAAGACAGGCGGAGATGGTTTTTTATATTTTTTTCCGCAAAATATATATTTGCAGCTAGAAATCCAATGGTGAACAAATTTCGGGCCGCTGTCAAGAAGTTTACAAGTTATAGGTGGTAAAATTGGTCTGAAAAGATGTTGTATTTGCAAGTACAAATCACAAGTTTTTCAGCCCGATTTTTGCAACTTTGGACTCCTGTGACTTCTAAGCTACTTCAGAGCAATCTGAAATTTTTGCGGAATCGGACGTAGAAGGTCTTAATATATATAATCAAAAAAAAAAAAAGTAAAATTTCAGTCTCCGTTCATCTTAATTTATGCCGCTACAATTTAGGTTTAGTTTATACATTCAAATTTTAACAAGCCTACTAACAAAAGTGTTGAATAGGATAGAAATATTTGATCTAATGCAGCTTACAGATTAGCGAACATGTGTGGCACACGGCTGCCATGCTCACATAGGCAATTTTTATTTTATTAGTTCATTATAATTTCAAAAGCCCCAAAGGCCAAAATATAAAATTATTAGTGTTATAAATTATGTGCTTATAGATTTAAATTTAAATTATAAACATTACCAAACAATATATTTAAATATATTTATTAAATACAAAATTTAAAAATTCCCAAAAACACAACCGTTGGATTACACAGGTTCGTTCCGCCATATTTTTTGGCACACAACTTTGCTGATGTGTAAGCTGCAAGATTTTGTTAACAATCTAAGATAGCTTTGCTCTTCTGTGTTTATTTACAGAATCAATATTGTTACAAAAAGAAGTACTTGTTATAAGGTAATATTTAGCTTGTAATTTTACAAGAAATTTGCACACATTTCCATAAATTAAATATTCCTCTTCATTATTTCAGTTCAAAAACTTGATTGATAATACTTAAAAATATGTCTAGTGGTGGTAGTTCAAGCTCCGGTGGTGTAGCTGGTGCCGCAGCAGCTGCTGCCGCACAGATATCATCACAAAATCTGCAATTGGCTCCGTTACGTAGTTTGGATGATTTTGCGTTAGGCTCAGCACGGTTTCAGTTGCCAAATCTAAAGGATCTAGAAAAATGGGGCAATCGTGTTGTTAAAAATTTGCTCTACTATCAAACTAACTACTTTTTAATGTTTTTTGCTATATATGGATTGATGGCTATATTCAATCCAGTTAAAATAGTTAGCGGCCTACTGTTACAAGCAATGCTGATTGCGATTTTCTTACAATTTTTCTGTGAAACAGCAAGTTCCAAAGCGAGTTTTATTGCTAACCGCATTATGGCTTCTAAAGGATCTTCGGCAAAGAACGATCAGCAGAAATGGTATTTCTTAGCAGCTGCCTTGCTGTTTGGTTTTCTGCTGCTGTATTGGTTGGATGCCATTTTGCTTTCTTGCTTTACAATACTTTTGCCAATATCACGTGAGTGATGAAAAAATATTTTTGTTACCTTTTGTTAAATTTAAAAACTACAATTATTTTTTTTTAACCAATAGTAACATTTGTACATGCATCTCTTCGCTTACGAAATATACGCAACAAGGTGGCCAACACCATGGAGAGCTTTGGACCCTCAACACCTATGGGTGTTATTCTGGATGCAATGAATGTAACAGCTGATAATCTTTTAAACTAATCTTGATTTACAGTATTGCAATTTTTTACAACTATGTATTAAATTTTGCAAATCTGAAAAATTATATTTATTTTTAAATATTTTGCTGTGAATTAAATTTTAAAGTAAAACAGTATTCATCTTATATGCTGTAAAAATAATGTTTAAAGCTAAATGTGTATTAAAATAAAAAACATTTAAAATTTAACAAAGAGTAAGAACATTAAAGTGAGAAAAAAATATTTATATTTATTAGTTTTGTTGTAAATCTGTGTAAGTGTTTTCATGTGAATTTAAAAGGCGCATGCATCAGCTCATCAGCAAAATATGGCTAGCGGAAAGCACGCCCGACAATTGGAATCTCCGCTTACTTTGCCCTATACTTAGCCCTATACTAACAATCTGCGCCAACTATCGAGGTATCAGTCTTATTTCCATAGCATATAAGGTTATCTCAAGCATACTTTATGAAAGATTAACGCCGATTACAAAAACACTGACTGATGATATTGTCCCCAGAACCAGAGAGCTGTTACCGCTGCTTTCACTGCTATCGAAAAGGAATCAGCCGAAGTGGGTTTGATGATAAACGAGGGTAAAACAAAGTTTATGCTGTCTTCAAACAGAGGAGTGTGGCGTCTTTCCTCCCACGTTTCATTCTACAGCTATAATTTTGAAGTAGTCAAGGGGCTTATATGCCTTGGCACCGCCATTAATAAATAACAACAACAAAGTCAGCCTGGACTACGGGCTCAGTAAGCAACTAAGTTCCAGAGTCCTCTATCGATCGACAAACTAACACTCTACAAGACGCTCGTTTTACCTGTGCTTCATTATGGCGCTGAGGCATGGGTAGTTTCGCAAACTGATGCAGTTGCTCTGGGAGTGTTCGAGAGAAAAGTTCAAGTCGGCGATGACTATCGCATTCGAATAAACCACGGGCTGTATGAGCTCTACAAAGACATTGACGTAGTTCGGCGTATAACTGTGCAGCGACTACGCTGGCTGGGTCATGGCCATTGTATGAACGACGAAGCTCTAGCGAAAAATGTGCTCGAGGCTAGGGTCGCTGGTCGACGACAACGGGGGGATCAGGTTGAGGAAGCCCTAACCGTATTTGGTGTATTCTATTGAACATGGCGCTTTCAAAGCAGAGGCGCCTGGCGAGAGCTGACGAGGCCAGCTAAAATCCGAGTACGCGTTTTTATGGCCACCTAAGTCTTCATGTGACTAGCTACAACTACAACGCTCTTGAAGCAACTAGGAAATTATTGTTCCTATAAATGAATATTATAACTATTATATAAAACAAAAACTTGTAACTTTTGACAGGGAGGGGCAATTTTTTACTCTTTCGATTGCACTCTCTTTTACCATTTTTTCGAGTATGGGAACGCTTCTCGGACTGAAACCCGCAAAACTGGTAAATGGACTAAAACTTTAGAGTACGGGAAAGAGTTCTATTATATATATATATACAGGGTGTCCCGCAATTGAGTGCAACTATTTACGGAGCTGAAAGGTTATGTCGAGCTGAGCAAAAAATCGTATGGGAGGGGGGGTCTGTTATCACACTCTTAGGAGCTACAGGGTTAATTAATATTTCACTACTTTGATTCACGTTATTGTTTCTAACAGAAAAACTAACTTACATAAAACTTATTTTGATAACTCATTAAAAAGGCAATGAAATCACCTTTCTAACGGTATATCAACAAACCCTATAAACTTAACCGTTACGGAATAAATTAAATTTTTTTTTAGATCAATTTTATAACTTATTCAATTTTCTTTTCAATGACACCAAAAACATAAACATATCTTTAAAAATAAAAAAGTTGGCTGTGCTAAAAAAATTATACTCGGTATATATGCAAATGAATCGTGATTTGTTCGGTCAATACGTCGACTCACTTTCACATGCATGTTGAGAGTGTAGACAGCTCTTTTGAGCAGTGTTACTGAATTCAGTTGCATTTCCGAATACACCAAAAGTCACTTACGTAATGACAGATTTTGGCAGAAGGGGTCAAATATTTCCGTTGCAATGAATAAAAAAAGCAAGAAAAAAGAAAAGTATTATCTTTGTAATTTTAATGCGACCAAATAAATATTTTATTTAAAAATATTAGTTTCTTCCATTGATTGTTATATTATTGAATAAAGTTACAAATCACAATTTTTCGCAAAGCTATCAAATGATAAAAACCAAAATCAAATGGATTCAGCAGAATCGATATTATCGTAAATATCTTCTATTCCAGGTAGAGCACGTAATTTATCGAGAAAAACGCTGTATGCTTTGATCTCTTCTGGCGTTAGTTGAACAACTTGCTAAAACATAAAATTTAGTATTAAATATTTAAAGTGTACAAAATCTCTTACATTTGGTATGAAAACATGTTCAGTATTATTGATTTTGTATCCTCGGTCCTCGAGCGATCTTCTGACTGCGGGCATTTCTATTATATTGCAGATGAACTATAAAAAAATAGACTGTTATTACGACTTTTGTTACGTAAAATATTTTCACTATCTTTAAGTAAATTATAAAGGGTGCTTTTTTTTGAAGCTTAAGAAATTTGAATTGAAATTAAATACAGATATTACATAATTTTAAATTGAAAATTTGCTCTATAATAAAGATAATTCTATGCAATTAGTGTTAGCTCATTCTGGAAGTTAAATTTTCGCCTTGTGCACCCAATTCATTCAAAGTTGCTAGTTTGTTCGTATAAGCCAATGACTTCACGTTACCCCAGAGAAAATAATCCAAATGCGTTTAAACGCACGATCTGGGTGGCCAATTGACTGGTTCACTTCGACGAATACCGCGTTCGGCAAATGTTTCCTTCGCTGTATGACATGTGGCGCCATCCTGTTGCCAAAAACATGCCTTCAATAAACATCCCACTCAATTCGGGGAACGAAATAACCGTTAATCATGGTTAGCCTTTTAATCATTAGGCCTGTTGGTCTAATTTTTAAAGAAGTAAGGACCAATAATTTCACCGGCCCATAAAGCGCACCTAGCAGCGATTTGTTTATGAATGTAATGGTGCCTCAAGAATCTTTCGTGAATTTTCTTTACTCCAAAAACAAAAAAATTTAACAAAAAAATTAACCTCATCACTGAACAAAATATTGTGATAAAACAGTGGGTTGATTTCCAATTGATTTTCGGCCCCTTCAACGAACATACGGCGCAAGCTATTGTTATTGGGCTTAATTTCTTGCACCAGTTGGATCTTGTAAACCCTTAGGCCGAAATCTTTGAGTAGAATTTTCCAAAGAGTAGATGTATTTGGACTCATTTGGGTCCTCTTCAATAATATGCACTTAAGCAATTGTTCTTCGGTGCGCACTGTTCAACGTCTTTGCGGATGAGGATTTAGAGCAGTGTCGATCATGTCTGGCTCGCGAGCGAAGAGAGGCGCTGCTAAAAAGCTTTCAGTGTGCAGGCAGACTCTAATTAGCTTGGGTAGCGTTGCTTGTTCGCTTGATACACATATGTTGCAATACGAAGAAGCGATGCGTAGTTCTTTATATTAGTTTCCATTCGATACTTTAAAAACGCAGCGCTAATTCACATAAGCAATCATTGTTGTCGTAGTTTGCTTTTGACAATAATCCTATTTTATATACATATAATTTGTTTTTAGGTAAATTTAGGCAAAAAAAAAAAATGTTAATGAAACTTATAAATAGTAACATCTATATATATATATATAAATGTAATAGTGTCCATATTTTACTCCATCACTTTTGAACCGTTCCAATGGTGTTGTACAAACTTTAAGGCCGGCAAAAACATCCCAGAATTGAAATTAAAAACGCATCTTAAAATCATCTCAAAAATATATAAAAAAATTTTATAAATCACGGACTTTTAAGCCGATTTTTAACTGACACTGATTATTCAGATTTTTATGCAACTAGTGATGTTGATTCCCAGCTTTTCTTCTTGAATTCTCTCTTGACTGAGGCCTTTGCTTTGGTTCCGATCAAAAGAATCAAGAAGGAATAAAACAATGACTCTGTGATAAACTCGAAAGAAGTGGTATTTGCTAAATCTATGCGTGATATTGCCTTTAAGGCATATTTAGAAGATAGGTTACAATTAAATTGGAATTTTTCGCAAGCATCGGAACCGTGCTAAGACTATCTTGAGGAAAGAGAAAAGAAAAGTTGGGTCTCGTTTATTTAAGGGGCAAAACTCCAAGCAAATGTGGAACACACTTAGAAATGCTGGCCGTTTGGACTTTCATGACTCTATTGATGAGCTAGATGGCAATATGACAAATGAATACCTTGTTTCTAGTCAAGAAATAAATTATGATGACATTTTCAGTTTTGAAAACTACGATGACTCTGAGGACTGTTCAAAATATGACACATTCAAAAATATGACTGAACTTGAGTTACTTGAAGCTATCATGAGCATTAAATCTAATGCTGTTGGGATTGATTAAATACCTATTAAGTTCATTAAAATAATTTTAGCATGTATTGCTAATCATTTACTGTATTTTATTAACCTCATACTCACAGCCTCTAAGTTTCCCTTAGCATGGAAATCTGCATGGGTTGTACCTATTCCTAAAGTCAGGTCATCAAACTCTGTTGATAATTTGAGGCCAATAAGCATATTGCCAGCCCTGTCGAAGGTTGTCGAAAACATAATTAAGTCTCAAATTGTGCAATATACCGATCGTCTATCCCTTATCGATGACTGCCAATCTGGTTTTAGGAATGGATACTCCACCTCGGCACTTCTTTTGGGCTTAACCGATTCCATAAGAGAAAGCACTAATGCCGATGCAATATCTTGGTTGCTTTGGATTTATCCAAGGCATTTGATAAAATTAATCATTCCAAGCTTATTGAAAAACTCAAACTAAAATTCAATTTTTCAAAAACTGCATGTTGGCTCATGTTGTCTTATTTGACTAATCGTAAACAGTTTGCATCGTGTAATGGTTGTGATTCTGATTTATTGGATATTGTTTCTGGTGTTCCGCAGTTTCGGTGCTTGGTCCGCTTTGTTTTATTTTATTTATGAACGATATTGTTGAGACTCTTGATGTGAATACGTGTAGACCGTTTGTCTATGCTGATGACATACAATTAGTTTTTTGAAGTCATATTCATTTCCCTGATGTTCTTGAATCTGCAGTTAACTATAACTTAGATCTTGTTTCTGCATGGATGTCTGAAAATAAATTAACTATCAACTCTACCAAAACTAAATGTGTTCTTTTTCATCCATACAATCTCTGTACCTATAATTTCAATATTAGACTACAAAATGTGCAAATTCAATTCGTTGAATATGTTAAATGCCTCGGGGTTGTAATTGATAGACAACTAAATTTTAACGCGCATATTAACATACTTAGCTCAAAAATTGGTCTGACCTTTGGGTGTTAAACTCAAAGTAGGTCATGCACTGTTAATGTCCTGCTTATCGTACTGTATTGAGGTCTATACGGGCACTGTAGGATACAATATCAAGCGTATTGAAGTACTTTTAACTATTTAACACTATTGTTGTACGCTATGTGTAAGGTCTTAGACGGCGTGACCACGTGTCTCAATTTGTTACTATGTTTTTGAAGTGCTCGTTAAGGACTTTTTTGAATGCAAGGCTTTTACTGTCGTTCTATAAATGTATTAATACTAATGTTCCGAGCTATCTAGTGGAAAAATTCGTGTTAAGTCGCTCTACTAGAAATTAACAAATATGTATACCAAAAATATCAACATCTGTTTTTGATCGCTCTTTTCTTGTGCGAACTGCTCGTTGTTGGAATGCATTACCCACATCTCTAGGAAATTTTTCTGGAAGCGTCGAAACGTTAAAAAGGAATCTACTGATTCACTACCAGTGAAGAACTACCAGTATTGGATAACTATAACAGTAAAATAACAATCACAATAGAATCAATTTTCAATGCTTTAAATGGTTACGACTTTTAGGGAAGCTCTGTAACATAAATTAATTTAAAATTTGTTTGTAAATTAATTACGACCTTCTTTCATAAGTTTTTAAGTTATGTGTTTATATAACTCCAATAATTTTTCAATTATTAAAGGTTATATTTTATCGAGCTCAAGGTCAATGTTGCTTTCCGAAGAAAACAACTGAAGGAATAACAACTAACAACAACAATACCCTATAGAGTATCAATCACATAGCAGACTAGACAGCTGTTTCGTTGGCCGCTACACCAACTCATCAGTAGCCTTTTATCGTGATTCTTGCTGTGATCCACTAAGCTCTTAATTTTCTACTTGTTTCACGAATGCAATTAGTAAATTACCCTGAATTGCGGTACGAGAACACAAATGATATGAAAGCAGCTTAAAGTTCCTCTAATTTGTGAAGCATACTGGAGATCTGAATACGGATACACAGTGTGTGCTTAGATTGTGGAGACAGCACTTCTCCAATTTACTTAATGGCGACGATTCCACCAATGCCGCCCATCGAGAGCACAGTGCAGTGCAACCAATCGACGATGACGAGTGGAAGTATCACCACCTAGCCATGAAGAGGTTCGAGTTGCTATCCAACGACTCAAAAACAATAAAGCAGCGGGTGCTGACGGCCTGTCAGCTGAATTGTTTAAAACCGGCGGCGATGAATTGATAAGGCGCATGCATCAGCTCATCAGCAAAATATGGCTAGCAGAAAGCATGCCCGACGATTGGAACCTCAGCGTACTGTGCCCTATACTTAAGAAAGGAGACCCAACAATCTGCGCAAGTTATAGAGGTATCAGTCTTATTTCCATCGCATAGAAGGTTCTCTCAAGCGTACTGTGTGAAAGATTAAAGCCGATTACAAAAACACTGATTAAACCTTATCAGTGTGGCTTTCGACCTGGTAAGTCCACAAATAGACCAGATTTTCACGCTACGACAAGCCCTGGAGAAAACCCATGGAAATCAAATTGACACACACCATCTCTTTGTCGATTTTAAAGCTGCGTTCGATAGCCCGAGAAGGGATTGCCTATACGCAACAATGTCTGAGTTCGGTATACCTGCAAAGTTGATTAGACTTTGCAGAATGACGTTGAGCAACACACGCAGCTCCGTCAAGGTAGGAAATGACCTCTCCGAAACCTTCAATACCGAAAGAGGTTTCAGGCAAGGCGATCCACTGTCTTGCGATCTCTTCAACATCATCATGGAGGGGATCGTACGAAAGGCCGGTGTGCATCGTAATGGCACCATTTTCTATAAAGGTGTCCAGCTCCTTGCTTACGCTGATGATATTGATATTGTTGGCAGAACCAAGAGAGATGTTACCGCTGCTTTCGCCGCTATCGAAAAGGAATCAGCCAAAGTGGGTTTGACGATAAATGAGGGTAAAACAAAGTATATGCTGTCTACAAACAAGGGAGCTCGGCGTTCAAACTCCCACGTTTCATCCGGCAGCTATAACTTTGAAGTAGTCAAGGAGTTTGTATACCTTGGCACCGCCATTAATACTAACAACGAAATCAGCCTGGAGATAAAGCGAAGAACAATAATTGCTAATAGGTGCTACTACGGGCTCAGTAAGCAACTAAGTTCCAGAGCCCTCTCTCGATCGACAAAACTAACACTCTACAAGACGCTCGTTCTACCTGTGCTGCTTTATGGCGCTGAGGCATGGGTAGTTTCGCAAACTGACGCAGCCGCTCTGGGGGTGTTCGAGAGAAAAGTTCTTCGCAAAATCTTCGGTCCTGTTCGAGTCGGCGATGACTATCGCATCCGAATGAACCACGAGCTGTATGAGCTCTACGGAGACATTGACGTAGTTCGGCGTATAACTGTGCAGCGACTACGCTGGCTGGGTCATGTCCATCGTATGGACGACGAAGCTCCAGCGAAAAAGGTGCTCGAAGCGAGGGTCGCTGGTCAACGACGACGAGGGAGACCATGCCTCCGATGGATGGACCAGGCTGAGGAAGCCCTAACCGCACTTGGTGTATCCGATTGGAGAAGGCGCGCGCAAAGCAGAGGCGCCTGGCGAGAGCTGATGAGGTCGGTCGAAATCCGGACACGGGTTGTCACGGCCACCTAAGTAAGTAAGTATAAGCTTGAAAAGAGATTTGCGCATGAGTTCGATATAATATAAAAATATCGATAAAGTTACTAGATAAAGTTATCTGCTCAAACCGGTACATTTGAAAAGGGAAACATTCCAAAGAATGTTAAAAATAATTATTTTGTATGTATATTTAGTGATTTATTTAAGTTTTGAACACTAATGTCTCCGTATTATTCGTTCCGTATAACTTTAAAGTAGTTTTTCTCAAAACAAAGTTTTTAAAAATTACGGGCAACCTAGCTCAAAAACTAACATACTTGACCGATCCTTACAAAATTTGGAAGGAAATTTTTTAAATTGATTTTAACCAATCTGAATGAAACTGATTTTTAAATAGTCTTTTAAAATCGTTTTTTTCACAATTTAAAACCAAAAATAATTAAAAAATTCAATTTTTTGTGGTTCCAAGCACGTATACATTTTTAAGACTTTTTTAAGATTCTGTCTCATTCAGATTGGCGATATTTTTAATACGTTTTTAAATTCCTTTTTTCACGAAAATAGGTCTTTTACAGCAATCTTTGTAGCCAACGCCATATATGTTTTTGAAAAAAAAAACAACATTTTTTTAAACATAAATTAATATTTTAACAATTTGAAAATTTTAAGACTACACAAATTTTTTTTAATAAAAGCCATCTCCTCAGTATCACTCTTTTTTACTCTCCTCTAATTGTATTACCGGCCTTGAGGGTGTATTTGGCCAGTCAGATATTGCGAAAATATTGGATTCTCTTCTGTCTATACAATTTTTCAAATAAAACCACTAAAAATCAACTTTTCGTTATTTTTTAAATAAAAATTTAAAATAACTTCTAGGTGTTAAGCGCTGAGCGCAGCGAAATTTTGCACATATATTCTTTGTTACAATGAATTAGCAGTCCGTGGTCTAGAGTTGGCGAGATTAGACAAGGGGACGAGTCCTTTTAATTTTAATACTTTATCTCAGTAAATATCTGCATAATGGTATTGATATTTGGCATTGGAATAGGAAAAGTGTGTGTGTGCCGAAATTATATCAGGGTTAAAGTTCATAATTCGACTATGCTTTGAACATCGCTTGTAAATCTAATAATATTCAAAATGCAGACAATTTGGCCAGTGAAATTGATATCTGAATAATTTTGAAATTCCATCTGAATTGAATTGATTAATAGAAATAGTTTATTTGAAAATTTGATTTATATGATTAAAATCCTCGTTTTTAGAAAGACTGCAGCTTTAGTCCTTAAATTAAAAATTTTATTACTGACAAGAAAATTTATGGTTGAGAATGGATTCACAGTATCGTTGTGCATGTTGGTTGTATCACGTTACATACATTTTACACATCCTGAATGATACACACTACATGCTAGCGGCGCCGGGTATTACAGCTAGTCTACAATAAAATTATTATTTAACAAAAATGAAAAGTTCACATTTCTGGTGGCAGATATCAGTTTTTTGATTGTAAAGTTATAATTTTGTAATTGTCAGTATGAGTAAAAATAGCGGTTGGAACCATTAAAAAATAAAAATTAAATTAAATACAAATATTTTGCACTCACATTTACCGAGCCTGATTCCGGGCTGATGACTTCAATGTCCTCTGCTCCGCACTCAATAGCATCATCAGTTACAGTTTCTTGTAAGGTATCCGCAGATGTTTTGCTCATATCCACGGAAGCTTCAATTAGACCAATATCATCAAATAAAT
This sequence comes from Coremacera marginata, assembly GCA_914767935.1. Taxonomy (NCBI): domain Eukaryota; kingdom Metazoa; phylum Arthropoda; class Insecta; order Diptera; family Sciomyzidae; genus Coremacera; species Coremacera marginata. The sequence goes on from OU612048.1 coordinate 7,084,014, forward strand.
GTGGCGCCTCAACAAACGTGGCACTATGATAAAAAAGTGGTAGCACACATTTAGACATTTGTCTAGCTTATTCAACATAAAAATTTCCAGTTGTTAAATGTTCAAATAGATATATTAATTCAAGTTAAAAATTGACTGCCGATTTTTTGCCTCTACTTGACATACATTCACAGGATATCGTTCACATTTACATTAAGCTTTATCAAAAATTTGGATTTGATTTTTCTCGGAATTTTTAAAAGCTATCGCCGGTTTCATATAATAAAATGATACGCAGTAGAAGCAACATTTAAGTTTCTATGTTAAGGAGATTTAAGTGCTGCGTAGGTTTGCGTATTGTGTATCTAATCTGCGCATATTAAATCGACGGCATTAGAAAAACAAACTACTTAGTGTAAGGAGAGACGTGGTAAGACTGCATACGACGTCAGTACCAAACACACTCGTGATATTGTGATTAAATTGTATTGTTTTTCATCTACAAAATATAAGCGAAAGTTTCCAAGAATTAGGTTAAATGTTTGCTGAAAAAAACTATTACAGATAAGCGATTTTTTCAAACACTTGAATTTTTTCAATTAAATTGATTTAGTTGAATATTAAAACAGAGTTCAGCTACTACAACTTTTTCGCACTTTTTGAGGCACGACTTGATTGAAGCTCAATTGAAAATAAAATTCAACCTTCAGTCATTGGAGGAATACTAGAAGGTGACGATGAAGTAATTGTGCTATCATCCACATGCGTAGTTGAGGGCTGCTTAACCCGAAGAGTGCTGAAGAAAAGTCTTTTTTCAGATAAAAATATTGTTTTAGTCCCGAAAGAAATAGTCGGTCAAATAGAAGTTGGGATACCTTCCGGTACGGAAATTTCATCATAGACGTTGATACTGGGCACTAACGTAGCTAAAAAATAATACAATTTCTCTAAAATTGCTATTTAACGTGTGAAGACTATCCCCGAAAAGTTTTAGCCTTTTTTTCATTAAGGCTCATCAGGGGAAAGGGCCCTGCACGAAGAGCAGTTCCCAATATCGCAAAAATTTACCATAAAACTATGAAATAATTGGTATATTTTAGCAATGAGCTTGGTGAGCGATTCTATCAACAGTTGAAGAATATGGAACACTGCTTTGAGAGGAATTGGAATAAAAGATGTTTGGTCTCTGGTTAAAGAAACAACCCGACAGTTGCAGCAGGCAAAGGAGAAAAACCACCCACCATTTGAAAATATAAAAAACATTTTTTTATTCAAATAATTTTTTCCTTATTTCCGTTTAAGTATGCTCAGAAAAAAATAGCTACCCTTGTATGAATTATTTAAAGGTTATTAAATTTTTAATTTTTTTGCGATATTTGGTGACCAAATCGGACTATTCGTTTTCGTGTTATGACTCAAAATGTATGAGCACCTTTTCAAAAATTGGCTTTAAAAAAAAAACAACGGTTACCGGAGCAAACATTTTTGTTCAAATTATTGCCTAGAGTAAATTGCATCATGCTTTACGCCATGTTCTCAGGACGCGCTCTGAATAAAGTAAGTTTGTCCGTAAATTATCCCGATCTAATGAAGCAATTGCAATTCAGTTTGACTTAATTTATTATTTAAATTAATTTTTAAAGCAAAAATACTACGCCATTCGGATGGCAATTCAAAATTAATTACCTTCGAATAAAGTAATTAAGCATGTCAAATTTTGTATGGTAAATTACTTCATTCAAAGCATAATAGAGCTGCAAATAACGAATGAGAGCCGAATTACGTAATTCAATGTGCCGTGAGAACATAAGTATACAATAGACCATTAAGATTGATGAAATGTTTCGAAAATTATATAATTTAAATTTTATGAGATTAAAAACTAATATTGTTATATAGAACGTACCCAGCTTTTCTTAAAATTGGCGCCATATCCATCTTCAATCCCAAAAAGTGTTCTGTGTAAAGAATAACCACCGCGAACACCTTCTGCTTGTAACGTATCTGTACTTGGTACTTCTTTAGGCAGCTCTTATCCTGTTGGCTCCTTTTTATATTGTTCTGTATTGTTGCCATTGGCATGTTTTTTCTTACGGCTTCATCAATTACGCTACGAAGAACTGAGTTCAACGCTGGATCCGGAGAGCCACCATCCTGGATCGCCAATCGAATCTGGCGAGCTAACTTCACAAATACTGCCGATTTTTGTCCATCTTTTAGGGCTTTAGTATGTCGAATGTTTGCCCACTTGGAGTGCCCAGCTTGCAGTGGGGAAATCTGCACGTGAAATTTTGAAGCATGATTATTAACTGCACTTATATGATCCAACACCCTGCGATAAAGAATCAGAGAAATATTCCTGGCTAGCATCGTGCATGCAAGCAAAGGAGCGCTAAGATAGAACTGGAACTGTCAAAAATTTCGGCAACGTTCGAAAAGGAAATTCAGAGGCTGAACTGATGTATTAAAAAAATTTTATTATTGTCATAATAGGTTTGTTTCCGTACACATTGTCGAGTAAGAGTCGAGTAAACTTCAATGTGGGAGAGTAAAATGAAATTGAGAATATTGCCCATGATACAATGATAAGGTAGGGCCGAAGCGATGAGTGCTCTCACGCGTCAACGAAGAGTGGATAATTAGAAGCAACATATATGTCAAAACGACGAATTTCGTAGAAATTGAAAATGAAGAAAATATTTTATGTTTCCAAGTTGCAAACAGTGCGGTCGTGGGTGTTAAACTTGTGCTAATTTGAGTGAAAATATTATAAAAAAAGTGTAGTAAAAACTATAAAATGTGACAGAAGTCTTAAAATTGCAAAAAAACCTGTAACAGTTTTAACCTAAAAAAAACTGCGAAACGTGAGCATAAAGAAATTTGTGATGAACAGCTGATTTTGACATCAATGTAGCTTTATTCTGCTTTCTACTCCATTCCTCTCCGTGATGACCTTACCATATAATTCTGCCATGATATTGCCAAAAGTACGGAAACGACTTCTAGCTAGTTTCAAGCACAAAAACAGCTGATTGCCTATGAAACGTAAACAGCGCCAATTTTAACATGTTAGAAAAGTAAACAGCGCCAAGTTTAACTTGATATTTTTTATTTATTTATGTGTATTGATGTTTATTGATATTTAAAACTTTGTAAATTTATTTTTTATCGCACAACATACGCAAACAACAAACGAAAAAATTGACATTAGCTTGTTCTTCTTGATGCTTGTTCTTATGCAGCTGAAACAAATTTCTTCTAGCATAGTTCGAGCAACTTTCGAGCTCTAAAGAGTGATTTTATATTTGTTCTTCTAGCTATAAAAATTACGGAAACACGTTCTAGCACATTGCAAGTTACTACAATCGAGTACGGAAACAGGCCTAATAGCTGCATTCCCGTGGTCGTTGATCTAGAGCAGTGATGCACACGGGAGCCTCACGGAACCACTCGGCTTCGTCGTCGCCGAAGTCGTGTATGCCAAGCTACCGAAGTTCTGCGACGCTAGCAGAGAATCAGTTCTTGTTTGTATCAGAGACAAGGTTCATTAATATAGGTTAAGTCACTTGAGAAAAAAGCACTCTTTTTCCGCCTTTGCTCGAACTGTCAAAGTAGCTGTTAGCTAAAAATTGTACAGATTCAGGTTTTTTTTCTCGATTTCCTTTTATCCATTCTAACAGTTCGACCGAGCTTCTCTCAAGTGACTTAACCAATATTAATGAACCTTGATCAGAGATAAAGAGATAGGAAACTTCAATTTTGGACTGTGGGAAGGGCATATTCCTAATGGTGTCAAATACTAACACAAAATGTTCAATACAAGCACAAAAAACCACATAAGCTCCTCTCAAATATGGGATATCCAAACTCATATACACAATTCGTGAGTTTTGCATAAAAAAGAGTGTTGAAAAAGGTGAGATCTGAAATTACCTTGAAAAGCATGAAGTTTCCTATCTCTTTATCTCTGTTTTGTACTTTAAGCAGTAAACATCTCATGAGCAAAGCGTTTTGTTGAATGCTCTGCTTGTACACACATACTAAGAAAAAAATGTTGCGCTCGTATTGGAAGCTCAACTTACGCTGTGGATCACTGATCTAGAGCGTAGCTCTATTTTATTCACAATACAAAAACAAAAATAAGAACCAGCTCTTTCCCTGGCTCTATATCTGGTCTTAAAATCCTGCCAAGCTTAAAACACTTTTTTCAAAACGAACATAGTTGGCAAATCTGAATTTCTCTTTCTCTCTCTGAATCTGAAACAAGAGGGTTTGAAATGATTTCAGTGTTTCTCGACCAAGCCCATAATAGTGTGTGAAATCAAAGTATGCCATCTTTGGTCAAATATTTTTCCCGACATTTTGGTGTGACTATCATCTCTGAGAATTATTTAGAATAGATGTTATGAGGGATCTTTGAGTTCATGCAGTGAGTTATGGAAAGGATTTCAGCGTTGCCTAGTGAAATCATAAATAGTGTGCAAGATCAAAGTATGCCAAGCAAATGATCATATTTTTGCCAATATTTTGGTATTTTTGCTCATTCCGAAAATAAATTAGTATAGGACCTATGAGCTGAACATATTATTTCATCTCTTTGGTTCTAGATAAGATTTCAGCATTGCTCGACCATCTTATGGCAAATATTTTTCCCGCTATTTCGGTGTGACTGTAACATTTGGAAAATATTTATTAAAAAATCAAAGATCCTATATAACTTCTATACTAAATAATTCCACTGTACCCCTTATATGAATGTGTTTTTGATAAAGTCGATTCACTGTAAGCTTTACTCAATATTTTTGTTAATTTCTAAAGTCATAAAACAATCTCGAGATGAATTGATAAGATGGAGCACTGTTAACAAACTAAATGTCAGATCGAACTCATACTGCACCTTACGCTGAAAGATAGTTGTGCCATCTTATAGCGTTTTCTTTTCTCGCCAAAAAATTCTGCCCTCTGAGAATGCAGATTTGTTTAAATTTTGAACTGAACTCAAAAAAAATGTAGACCTGTTCTTAGTCGAGAAAAGAACATAAAAATGCAACATTTTTTTTTCAGTTTTGTGTTGGCTACCCTGTTATATAGAGAAACGTCAAATAAATTGCAAAAGTCTTCCGTGAAATATCAAAACACAAAATTAAATTAAAAATTTCTGGCGACGAAAGTTTTGTTGAAGGTAAATGAAGGTAAACTTATTTGTAATATTTTCGTTAATATCGTTAAAATCACTGATGTGGCTATTTCGTTAATATCAGCCATTTGATATTTAATTAAAATAAATATTTATAAATTAAAAAAAAGTGGACAAATTTTGCATGTTTTGTACTTTTCAGGTCAAAATTTCCGAGAAAAGACCGCGATTTAATTTTAGAGGTCAAAATTGTTTTGAGAAAAGAACACAAAAAGTGCAGAATTCTCAAAGAGGGCAGAAAAAATGTAGAATTTATTCGAGAAGAGAAAACGCCATTAGTAACAAAAATAATTTTTGCAAGTCCTTTAGGAGGATTTTTTAAATGATAATTTTCCGGTACTTTTAAGACACCAACCCTGCTTTTTATCATGTGCGTGCATATCTCTGACTTTGGTTTTATCTAAAATTGAACTTATATATTAGGCAATTAAATATTTTTACCAGATATGTTGCATGAACGTATCCTTAAATCGATTGTGCAGCAACATATCAGCTGTCAGGCAAAATTTTAACAAACATTAAACATCTTTCAGTATACTCAGACAAAGGGGAAAAGTAAATTTGTCAGATTATATCTCAACAAAATGCAATATCTGAATTAATTTCACAAGAGTTATTTAATTTTTATCTATGCCATTTCGAATTATTTGCTTTCTGATTAGAATCTAATTCCCAAAATAAATCGTACAGTGAATATATTTGGTTTGTGCAAAAACTTCTTCATACATTATTTATAAGTCTGATAAAGTTATATGGTATATACAATTTATAAGGGTATTGCCCATTTCCCTGTTTTTTTGTGAATAATGGTAGTAACAAAATTATTAGAAGAATAGAAATAAAAAAGTATGTGCTTGGCCGCCACGCACGGTAGAAGTAAAACTTCTACCCAAAAATGTGAAAGATGTTTTAAAATTGCAAAAAAATCTGAAGAAATTTTAACCAACTGCGAAACGTGAGCATAAAGAAACTCGATATGGACAGCTGATTTTGACATCCAGCCCGATTTATTCTGCTTTCTACTTCATTCCTCTCCGAGTCGGCCCTACCTTATAATTAGCAGTTAGTAAACGTTATATTTATTATGAATTTTATTATTATGGAAGTTTCCTGTTGTTATTTTTTGGTTGAACAACAATTTTATAAAAATTTATCCATAAAGCTTTTCTGACGTTAACAAGAATGCCAACCAGTGGCAATACGTTATAACTTGGATGTTCAACAATTGTGAATATTTTTGTTTGTTTTAGTTTTTGTATGACACTTTGATGTTCGCTTTAAACGTGAAGTTATAACAGCTGTTTTCGATGACTGCTTTAGAGAAATAATTCTCACTTGAGTTCAGCAAAAAAACAGTTTTTTGAAGTTGCTACACTTGTTGAAGGTGTTTCAAATGCATTTTATACCTTTGTTGGGCTTAAACATAGTTTTAACTGTATTTTTCAGGTGCAAAAAATGAATGCAATATTTAAAATAACATTATATTTTAATAAAATTTATTTAAATTATTTTTTAAATATTATATTTATGTATATTTTTAATATTTTAAATGACCGACTTACTATCCCCCCTCCCCCTCCCTCAGAAATGTTCGATCCCCTCCCCCTAAAATATAATAAACAATACGTGAAACGATTCTACTTGAAAATGTTTAACAAATCTAAATCTTTAAGATAAATGTTTAAAGAAAGGATAAAAAATATATATATGAAAATCACTTCATTTTATATTTGTTTATTTATGGACTATACTTGCATGTCTTTATTTGAACGTAAAGTAATGGGTTGTAAATATGTTTGTAAACAAAAATCTCCGTTAATGTTAAACTAGTTCAGACAATGTTAACAATCGTTAAAGCTCTTTTTAGTCTGTAACAAAGCTTTTCTGACATTAGCAAGAACACAAAACAGCAGTTGGGTGTACCCCTTTACCGTGCCATGTTTGCTTTTTGCAGACACAGACAGTGCAGACACAAACCGTCGGAGAAATTTAGTACATACTGTTAAGCGTTTTGATATCCAAAACAATAAACAGATGGCACTTCCTGGTACACATTTGTGGCTGTACTGCATTGATCGATATGGCAGTGCTAGTGTATTGGATGGAATGAACGAAAAAAAGAAAAGAGAAAAGGGAGACGAAAATCGAAAACCGCATTTCATCGCATCCGTTTTATCGCATTCCGTTATTTATTTTTTTACGTCATTTTCGTTGTCTTGAGTTTCAAATCACAACCGTCTCTAAGGAACTTTCACTCCGACCTGCAATTGTACATGTTTGTTTCTTTAATTTATTTATTTATTGATTTATTACATTCTATTGACTTAAATATAATGGTTATATTTCACAATTTGGTAACAATATACAATGATCTTCTACATCACAATATACAATCTTTCTTTTTAGCACAATATCTTATAATAAAACAATTCCTTCTTATTGCTTCATTTAGTGTCCCTAACGAACCATCCAACGAACGATGAATATACGAACGAAGTTGTAAACTAATCGAAATCTGTATCCCGAACGAGTCTGTTTTCCAACCCTTACGTCAAGCTTACGTTGGCTACGTCATTCAAACTGTTATACACAGGCAGTTGTCAAACCAAAAACTGCCATATAAAAGATATTAGCAAATTACAGAATTTCGGCAATTTCCTGCAAAGATTTCATAAACTTTTAGTTTCGTTCATTTTGAGCAAATCAGTCGATTTCTTTAATTTTCATTCTTTTTAGTAATTGTTGATTTATACAGCCTTATTCATTATTTCATTTTAGAGAATGTGTAACTTTAAACCAGCTTTAAACAACACATCGTTATTCATAAAGATTTTTCAGGCTTGTTAAAGATCTGCGTAATTTAAACGCCGAAATTTGCGTTTAAAGGCATACAGCCTTATTCATAATCTCATTTTAGAGGCTGCGTAACTTTGAACCAGCTTTAAACAACACATCGTTACTCATAAGGGTGCTTGCGGCTTGTTTAAGATATGCGTAACTTAAACGCCGAAATTTGCGTTTAAAGGCTGCGTAAATTTAACCTAAAATGGTTTGTCGTCTTTTCAATTAAGGTTGATGCTTATGATAATTTATCATAGACATGCTCCATATCCGGCATTTGTAGTAATTTTTTCAGTAACAGATTGGCATATGTACAAGAATTCTTCATTTTTGTAAAAGATTTTGGATTGTTTAGACACAAACCTTACAAAATTAAGCAAGAATAAAAATGTTTCTAACTAGTAATTTAAGCAAGGTTGCGTAGAGGATGCGCAAAGCCTTAAACAGTGCGTAACTAAACAAGCGTTGAACGATTGCATAAGAAAATATATTGAATAAGGCTGTTGGCCGTCTTTTTGATTAAGGTTAATGTTTATGGCAATTTATCAGAGACATGCTCTATATCTGGCCTTTGTAGACTTTTTCAGTAACAGATTAGCAAATGTACAAGAATTCTTAATTTTTGTAAAAGATTTGCGATTGCTTGGATACAAACCTAACAAAATTAAGCGACGGATAAAAGAATGTTTATGAATAACAATTTAAGCAAGGTTGCGTAGAGATTGCGTAAAGCCTTAAATAGAGCGTAACTAAATAAGCGATCAATGATTGTCTTAGAAAATGTATTGAATAAGGCTTTTTGCTAATTTTTGTGCTAATTTTCGGAATTTTACTTTTTAAAAGATAATTAAAAATTCTCAATTTGGACCATTTTTTAAAAAACTATTGGCAATAATCAAAAACTTAGTACTCAAAATTGATTTGATAAAAAATGGCATTGTCATCTCTCTTATGGTCATTTTAAAACAGGCATATTTACAAATAGTCTTAAAAGAAAACGGATTTGTTAAGAAATTTTCTATATCCTTGCTTTTAGTTTTTTAATGGTATGTATTTACTAGGGAAACCAATCCCTTAAGCTTTTTTAGATTCCGGGATCATCGGGATTATTTCGGGATCGAAAAATTAAAATAAGTAAATAATTCAAAACATTTTTAATAAAATTTTTTATTATCTATTAATTGAAATTAAAAAATGTAGTTAAATTCTATTATAAAAGAAACATGACTAACAAAGTTTTATTAATTTAAAAAGAAAAAATAATCATATTAATTACAAAACAGGTTTAAGATACTTCTACAAAAATTACTTACGTTTATTTGATAAATAACATAAATTTGAAACACCGTTTAAATTTTTTCTCGTGTTCAGCGATAATTTGAAGTTAAAAAAGACTTTTTCAAAAGAAAACTTTTTATATTTTTAAGTATTTATTTTATTTAATTTAATTTGATGGTGTACAATAAGACTATGTCTTTTCTAGTACTTCATTGGAATTTGACAAATGCTTGTTTAACAAAATTTAATAAAATTTAACTTAAAACTAACATTTTTTTTATATTTTGTTTTTTTTTTTTTTTTTTTGTTTTTATGATTTTTTGTAACAGTTAGAAATAACAAAATCTCGAAAAATGAACAATACAAAATGATAAAAATTATGATATAACTTATATAAGAAATAATTACAACTAGAAATTTAATGACTTAAATGAGATATGTATATAAATAAAGTTGTACAGAGAAGACTAGTTAATGTATACTAAACAGAGAACTTAGAAAAGAAAAACGCATTGAAAGAGAAGAAAGAATTAAACAGAGCACAGTATTATTGATTTAAGGAATTGTAATGGTTAAAAATGGATTGTTTGAAGTTGGATCGTGAAGTTATTTGTTTTAAAAAAATAGGTAACGCATTCCAAAGTTTTATGGTGCTAATAAAAAAAGATCTACTACTGTTAAGGTAATTACACCTAGGAACAACAAAGTTAGTTGACCGTTGAGATTGAAAAAACTGCAGTTTATTAGTATAAAGGTATGCAGGGCTCTGGGTGTGGTTAATTATGTGTAAAAATAAAATGTTGCGGATGTTTAAATACTCAATCAGACCATAGCCAAGAATACCTTTACTTATTAGAGAAATATAATGATAACGATTAACTCCATATACATATCTAGCAGCACTATTAAATGCCACAAGAAGTTTGTGCTGAGATTGTGAGTCAAGCTGACTATAAACGACATTAAAGTATGTGATATGTGGCATAATTAATTGCACAACAAGCCTGCGACGAGCTTCAATAGGCGTGAATTCAAAAGACGTCCGTAAGTAACGTAGAGTCCCGTATATTTTTCCTATGGTGCTATTGATATGGTCGATACAAGTCAATTTAGAATTAATTATAAATCCCAAATTTTTCACTTTACGTACAAATTCAAGTTGTTCACCTCCAATAAACAGGGGAGGAATATCAATAAAGCAGGAGTCATTTCTCGCAATAGGAAGAACTTTAGATTTCAAGGGATTAATGAGAAGCAAGTTGGTAACAGCCCATTTATTCAATAAGTTCAAATCATAGTTCAGTCTGTAAGTCAGATCTTCTAACAGTCCAGTTGGTCGAGAGAGGTACAGTTGAATGTCGTCAGCGTATGCATGAACAGTAGCAAATTTACGAACTGAAAAAACATCATTTATAAAAAGAGAGAAGAGTAATGGACCCAGGATAGACCCTTGAGGGACACCAGCTACAACTGACCTAAGGGAAGAATAAACATTTCCTACTTTAACCCGCTGCAATCTCCCTTCCAGGTAGTTGGATATCAACTTGACAGCGCTAGAACCAAACTGAAAGTAATTTTTTAATTTATAACAAAGAAGAGTGTGATTAACAGAATCAAATGCTTTGGAGAAGTCAATGAGACAAAGCAGGGTCAGAGAGTTTTGATCATAGGAGATTCTAATATCATCCAAAATCTTAACTGCAGCTGTGGAGCAACTGTGACCAATCCTAAAACCAGATTGCAGCGGAGATAAGAGATTATTAGCATTTAAATATTCAGCAATTTGGCTGGACATAATACTTTCAAGAACCTTTCCAAGTGCAGGCAGGATACTTATGGGTCTAAGGTCAGTAGGTACAGAAGCAGATGCAGATTTAGCCACAGGTAAGACCGTAGCAGCCTTCCATAAATCAGGAAATCTTGAGCTGGTTATACAATGATTAATAATGTGAGTTATTGGCGATAATATGAAAGGTAATACTAATTTCACAAACTTAATGGGCATTTCATCTATACCAACAGCGTTTGAATTTATTTTCATTAAGCACATAGCAACCTGATCTTCACTAACAGGAGCAAATTCAAAGGAAGGAAACCACGAGTTACCTACCTGCACTGGCATGCTCGCATTACTAGGGATGTGTGTAGTGGTAGGGTTACACCTGCCCAAAAAGAAATTATTAAGTTCTTCAGGGTTTAGACTGCATTCCGCCGTATTCTTACTGAAAACTCTGTACTTTTTAATGTTCTTCCATATCTGTTTTGAGTTCAAGTCAGGGTTCAACTTGGAGTTAAAAAAATTGGTTTTAGCTTGCCTTATCATAAGATTAGCGGAATTACGAGCTCTTCTGAACTCATTCCAATTAGCTTCTGAGCGACATCTTTTCCATATTGAATATTTTCTATTTCTAAGCTTAATTGCAACTAATACACGCTTGGTAAACCAAGGACAAGAATTATCTAAGACTTGCACTGAACGTAACGGAACATGACAAGTAAAAACAAAATCCAATCTATGCATGAAAGCCCTAAGTTTTTCATCAACTGTATCATGAAACCAGCAGTCATTCCATCTAATGCCGGAAAGGTTTTGATATAAAGCCGTACAGTCTATTGATTTATAGTCATAATAAGAAAAATTTGAGGAAAAAGTTCTACCTAGATTAACATTAAGACAACAGAAAACTAAGTCGTGATCAGACAAGAAACTCATTTGGTCAAATATAAATTAATTATAATTATATAAAATAATTATGACCTCTTTTCATAAGTAATGTGTTGTATAACTCTAATAAGTTTTCAATTATTAAGAGTAATATTCATCGAGTTTAAGATCTATGTTGCTTCTGAAGAAAACAACTAACAACAACAATAACCTGTAGTCTGCACACAGCAGACTATTCAGCAACTACTTTCCATTAGACGAACAAGAATCGCGTTTTTGTGCGTAGTGAAGTGAAAAAGTGAAGACGTCAAATGAAAACGATTGTGAAAAGTTTTTTTTCACTTCACTTTAACGCAAAACGGGAATTGACCCCCTGGAAAGTAATTGTTAGAAAATCGTAAGTAATCTGTAAATTCCGACTACGATTGCCTCCACCACAAAACAGATTAATTTCCTGAGTCAGAATATCTGGCAATTTTGAAGTAACTGGTGTTGCAAATTCATCTAAAATTTTAAAACATTCATCGTCTTAACAATCTATAGATACTTCTTATATTAAACACAGCCATAGAGAGTAAATTATTATCTAGAGATTGCATCAACTCTGCTAAAACTCTGGCATGTGTTAACAGAGTTAATTTACTTAAAAACGTGAAGGAAAAAAACTCTGTTAACCTCCGTTAACACATGCCAGAGATTTAGCAGAGTTGATGCAATCTCTAAATAATAATTTACACTCTATGACACAGCCAGCATTAATAAAAGAATAAATAAAACAGGGCAAATGTTGCGATTTTTCTTGTGTAGAAGCGACAATAAAGCAAGCAATAGCAAGGACAACAACCAAAGCATAGCATAACCAGTAAAAATCTTCTTGAATACTTGCTAAAATATATCATTGAATAATATTTTATATAAAAAAATTATACAAAATATTTTATTTTCAAGGCTTTCACAAGGCTCTTTCAAGAAAAGCATGAATAATTACTTTTATACAAGGAATTTCAAGTTGAGTATGAATAACATGAATTATTTAGTTGAAATTGTTATCTGGTAAGCCAGATCTTTTTTCGTGTAAACAAGCGTTATTCATTGAATATTAAAAAAATCTTTATAAATAAGTTTTGTGTCTAGCGGGAAAAAATGTGCGCATTCAATATATATTGAATTTGTCTTCTGCTTTTTATATCTTTTCTGATGGTTTATTCGATGGTTTCTGATGGTTTAAAGATCAAGTTGAGATTTATAAAAATCTCGTGTCACGGTTTATGTGGCCGAATTCCTCCATAACGGCTCGATCGATTTTAGTGAAATTTTTTTTATATATATTTAGTAGGTATGAGAATAAGTCGTAAAGTATTTTTCACCCTCCTATGCAAAACGGGCGTGGCTTCGCTCATACAAGCCACATATTCGATATAAAATAGATATGGCAGTAAAAATCACAGAATATTGAAATACAGAATGGAGTTACCACTTTGTGATGTTCTTTTAATGGAAAATTTGGACGAGCTATGGACAAGGGGGTATAGCTCCCCTCACGCTCCTATGCAAGAAGGGCGTCGCTTCGCTCACATAAGTCAAATTTACGAATAGCTTTGGAAGCAAAAATCACAGAACATTGAAACTCAGAATGGAGTTACTATTTGGCAACCGGAAAAAATAGGACGAACATTGGACTATGAGCGTGGTGTCAAAAAAACTGTCAAATAAAAGTTTTAAGTTTATTTATTATGTTCCATATAGTTGCCAGGTATAAGTTATATAAATAAATTAGAATTTTTTTTTAGTATGGATATATTTTCAGAAAGAGATCAAAACCACCCGTATAAAGAAACTTGAAAGAGCTTGGCCACTAATCAAGAAAGCAATTAATATATAGCCATTACCTAAAGTATGTTTCTACATTGTTGAAAAAAAGCGACAAAAAGAAAGGGGAGAAAAAAGTGGCTTTACATGTTTAGCCGAAACCCAATCAATTGCTATTGCCTACGGACTGATTGAATCAATTTAAAGGGTTGTGCAATTAACCGATGCAATGCTAAAAATGTTTAGATGTTAGAATTTCCGCAACATGCTCCCAAAAGCACAAAATTACGAAAGAACAAAAGACTGGACGCAAGCACGCAAGAATATCTGTGTGGATTTTGTCTTTTAACTGGTAGCCTTTATACAAACATATATTGCTGGAAAAGGTACCCAAAAGCTTAAGACATAGACGCACAGTGCACTTTTTAGACCAATTTGACAAATATTTTATCAAGTGAGTAATTTAATTCAGTAATAAAAAGGTATACAAAAGTATATAAAAGGAGGTATAGAAAGGTATATATATTTTTGATCAGCATCTGAGCCGTGTGTGACACGATTACAGCCGTAATTTTAAAGCAATCGCAATAAAATTCAGATTTTAAGCTTATTTCTAAAAGATTAAGATCAGTTCGAGAATGAAACAAATCGGATGAAAACCACGCCTGTCTCCCATACAAAATGACTTTATTTTAACTGTAAAGTCTCTAAAAACTGCTCAAAAATGAAAGAAATGCCATGAAATTTTGTACCTATGCATTGATATTTAATATAAACCATCATTCTGATATTTGTCAAAATCGTGTGAAAACCACGCATGTCTTTAATACAAAGGGACGTCATCAAAGTAGACTTTCGTAAATGTATAAAACATTGTGTCTGAATGTACCCAAATTCCACTCACATCGTTTTTCCAACCCATGTCAAATTTTTCACATATGTATATTCTTCTGTATAAGGTGGACTCTTTAAGCTAGAAAAATGGGTGTGGCATTTTACTTTTAATCGAACTTCTGTTATACCTGTTTTATTCTTATTCTGCTTTATTTTACACACATAATCCTTGGTAATTTTAGCAATCTTAAGTTTATAAAATTGGGCGGTACTAGACAGGGGGTGTGGTAATTTATTTTTAAACTAGCTCCATCTACATCAGCTAAACGCACAGTCACTTGAATGGCAATTTTATTCTCAGGCGTCTCCAAATCCTTGGCAAGTTCTTCATTTATAAAACAACGTGTTGCTAAAACCGCTACTCTATCTAAGTCAAGGATAGCAGAAATACGGCTGTTTTCACTAAATATTGGTGGCAGCCTGTGTGCTGATGTTATCATGTTGGAGTTTTTTATTCACGGGCCCTCCCCATACCTCGATTCAAGTAGGCCTCTTCAGTGTTTCCGTGATTCTGCTTGCTGCAAAACCGGACAACGTTTGTCCGGTTTCAACCAAATTTCGCAAATATATTCTTTAGTATTATGAAAAGTTTTAAGATTTCAAAAGTGGGTGGTATTGGACAAAGGGCGTGTCAATTGAATTCTAATCAAACTTCCTCTACACCGTTTGTCTGACTTAAACCAAATTTTGCACACATATTATTTGTCATAAGGAGCAGTCCGCAGTTTATAAAAGTAGGTGGAAAAACGAACTTCTACAGCGTTTGTCCAACTTCAACCAAATTTTTAACACATATTTTTTTAAATAATGAGCAGTGATTAGTTTGGAAAACTGAGCGGACATTTTGACAGGGGGCGTGACAATTAAATTTCAAACGAAATTTTTTTACACTGTTGGTATGAATTCCACTAAATCTCGAAATTATATTCTTTTGTGTAATGAGTAGTCTATGGTCTGAAATTTTGGCGACAAGGGCGTGGCACTTTGATTTTTAACAAACTTATTCTATGGCCTTTGTCCAACTTCAACCAAATTGAATTAATTTTAAATGAAATTCCTTGACACTGTTGGTATGAATTCAGCCAAATTTTGCACATATATTCTCTTAGAAAAGTAGTTGGAATTAGACGGGGGGCGTGGCAATTTCAACACCGACACTGATTTTCCCACTTAAACCAAATCTGTATTCTAAAATATAATACTGGATCTAAAAAATTGGGCGGGACTAGACAGGGACGCGGCACTTTAATTTTAAACGAGCTTCTTCAGAGTTTGTATGACTTCAAACAAATTTTCCCCAATAGTTTGTGGAATAATGTGTGGTCCTTAGTACAGAAAAATAGTCGGTGTAAGACATGGGGTGTGGTGCTTTAATTTTAATCGAACTCCGAATTTTAATCGAAGCTGTTTTTTTGACTGCCTCCAAATGTTATTCATATATTCTTTGGAATAATGAGTCTTGAAAAGTTGGAGGGACTAGACAAGGGGGCGTGTTATTTTAATTTGTATACTTTATCTCAGTAAATTACTCAAAATCAGTCAAACCCCCTTGTTTAAATTAGCTCTGCAAACTTATTTTTTATATTATTCACCAATTAATTGCAATCCCTAACCTACCGCAAAAGCCAATTCAATTTTGGTAACTTTGTTACTCTCACATTAATAATGAGAAAAAAATAAATAAAAATTAAAAAGTGTGAATTTGTGCTATATTACATTGACGGTAAATAGTGTGAACTCTGCAATATTATCAATAAAAAGATATACGAAAAAAGCGCAATAAAATTATTGTATATAATAGTGCTAGTCCTGCAGTAAATTCAATTTCGGTAACGGTGTCATAAGTTCGTTATTCTCACTTAAAAAATAAGCAAAAAAATAAAAAGAAAAAATGTCTTGCGCAAATATTGAATGCAACAATGATGACAGAAACACATCCAAAGTATCGTGCAATGGGCTTTGCAAGAAATCCTTTCATGCTACATGCGCCGAATTGTCTAAACGAGGCCTACCTACTTTCAAAAGTATGCAAAAAACCTTTTATTCTTCTGTGACAAGTGTAAAGAAGTATAGGCTACTCATAGAATGCTCGTAATTAAATGTTTAAGAGACACTTTTGCCACTTCAATCTCCGATAATAGACAATTTATGTCAAATTATTTCAAGAACTTTAATGTTGTCACTCAAGATATGCTAAGAGTAGTTGAGGATCTAAATTGCAGCTTAGAATCCTCAAAATTCAGTAGAGGAATTAATAATAAGTACCTGCATAAACTCTTAATCGGCATGAAAAAGTTAACTCAATGATGAAATAAAAAATAACTCTGATAATTTAATGGGTGCTATAATGGAAAATATCAGTAAATTGCTGACAACCTCTGTCGTCAACAACATTAACCTAATAAGTGATAGTATTAAATATCTTAGTCATGATCTAGATTGTTTATTGCAAAGTTCTGCAAATTCAACAAAACCAGGTGTGCTACAGCAGGAGCCTATTCTCCCGGTTCTATTTGACCAGATCAGTGAAGTCAGCAACGAAGTAGCGGCCACTCGCCTTGAACTCGAAGATGTAAAGAATTTACTCAAACACGTCTGGAGTAACATTGACATTGTCTCGGATAGCATTCTGCAGCAATCAATTACACCTCCACAGGCGCATCACATGACTCCTCGTCTGTTCTCGAAGAAATTACTTTAGCATCCAAGCATTTGCCATCTGTTGCTCCTACACCACTACCTCGATTTTCGATACTCAATTCTTCCACTGCCTCAGACACCTCCATTCTTACAACACTAGACACTCCTCAAAGAGTTATCGAACATTTTGTAGCATTGTGGACGATTACAGAACGGGAAACCCGGATCCAAAAGCTAAAGTCGGTCAATGAAGAGCAGTGTACCACTGTACTTGTTAAAGTTTTAAAGGTTAAAGGTTGTTAAACTGAAAAGTATAAAAAATACTTGTTTCTTTTAAAATTTTCAAAATGAGCATGGTTATTCTTAAAATGAGCATGGGAAGGATATAGAAACTTAATAATTAACAGAAAAGGAGTTTTGTTAATACAGATCCACATGGTATGAAAATAGGTTTTTAGTAATAACTTTTGATTGGAAAAGAATATTGGGGTATATTTTTCAAAAACATTATTTTTGAAGCTATACTCTTTTATAAAAATTATATAAATAACATTTTTAAAAAAATTAATTTCATCAAAAATCGAAACAATACCCTTGTTTTTTTATGATAGAAATTGTAAATAAATTTTTGTTTAAAACTGAATTAATTTGTGCTAATAAATGTCATGCCATGTGAAAGGGAGTTGGAAATGCAATTTACAATTTAAATTATTTTTACAACAAAACAAGTTTTATGTAATTTTTTGAGGAAACATTAAATATTTTGGGCTTTTTTTGAAAAAAAATATTAAAAATACAAATGTACAGTAATTGGTATTGTTAAAATATTTTTTGGCAAGTACTTTTATTAAACTTTATAACAAAAAAAAAATTTTGTGAAATATGTTGAAAACTTACGGAGTTATTTATATAGAAAGTCATATTTTTAAATTTCCGATGTTTTTTTTCTCATTCATTCGGGCAAACAAGTTAAAAGCACAAAGTTGTATAGAAGCCCTGTTAGATATAAACTTTTCCGATCAAATATTTACACATACGGAAATTTGCAAAAAAAAACACAACATTTTTGATACACGTATTGTGGTCTTCATCTCTAAAAAAAAATTTTTTTTTAAGAAAATAAATGCATATTTTAATAAAGAAAATTTTAATATAAAAACTTAAAAAAATCAAAAAAAGGTAACTTTAAGAATTCTCTTAAATCAAATATAAATGAAAATGAAACAATTTCGAAAATGCGCTCCTTATGATATCGACTAAATACTGTTAAAAATGACAACAACAAAATTACAATGAAATTGATTTTTTCAAAATGGATGCTATCATGTGTGACTTTAAAATACCTTTCGTTTGATACCATATTTGTATATATTTCTATGAAAAATAGTAAAATTGTGGCAAAAAAACTAAATTTTCGCTGATTTCAAAACCTCATTTTGACTCAAACAATAAAAAATAAAAAAATACGTCGACCTTAGATTTTTGTCCTCTATCACATATCCAAAAATTATTCAAATCGGTGAGTGACACCTGGGGACCTTTCCTTGTGAGTTAAATGACTTGCGTCAATTATTCAATTGCTTCCATGAGCAGCTTGGCCTGACGATAAACCAAATCAAGAAGGATCTTGCCACTTATGGAGCTCACGTCCGATCGAAACACGTCTCATTTCTGCAAAAGTCACATAAGGAGCATCAACAGTATTATTGCTCCTAACTTTCACCCTAACACAGCCCCTACTGCTCAAAACTAGCCAAAGTCACCTAACAACATTCTCAAGTAATGTCCAAGGATCCTGCCACCTCAATTAATTCTCAAAATATTTTATCACAACTGTGGTGGTATGAAAAGGTAATTTAAATAAACTATTTGTTGACGCCAAATCTTGCCACTTCAAGGTTTTTGTAATTACGGAAACTTGGTTAAATAATACTTTTAAAAATGTGGAAATTCTGGACTTTCTACCGAAACAACCGTGACTACTCCTCCACAGGTCTCTCACGAGGAGGCGGTGTACTAATAGCTATCCATAATTTTCATTCAAGTGAGCTTATAGAAACGCCTAACCACAAACTTTTTGAACACCGTATAGTAAAAGTGCATACAGGAAAAAATGTCTATATGTACTTTGGTGTCATTTACATCCCTCCCAAGTTCTAGTGAGTTAGCATACAATGACTTATGTGAAACAATCACTACATTTACGGCAACATTAAACGAGGAAGATAGAGTTATTATTTTTGGTGACTTCGACCGTCCAAATAATTCATTTGCCATTGACGAAAATGACAACTATCTTCTGCCTGTAAACCTCTCTAGCAACATAGACTTTACATTTGTAAGTACCTTTTATAGCAATGATCTATAACAAGTCTTTGCAACACTAAACCAAAACAACAAGTGGTTAGACTTAATCTTTATTTGTTTGGCTTAATAATTTGTTTCCTAACACTATCCACCATACAGCCTTAACAGTTATTTTCTCTGATTTAAATATCTCTTTTACCCAGTCTTTCAATAACTCCATTGTGTACGACTTCCTTAATGCTGATTACGAAAGCATAATATCTCTTCTAGATGGTATTAACTGGGATTGCGTTCTATTGAACTCCAAATCCTCGTTCAAGCAATCTCTATCAAACTCTCTCTCTCTCTTCCTAACTAACCCAGCCTCTGATCTTTTTTCTTGTCTTCTCCTCTTTCTAGTATGTTAGTACCTTAAGTATATGTACTCTTACTTTTAATTCTCTTCTTGCCTCTCCTTTTGACGTGTTCGTGAAATCATGTCATTCAGATGGGCGTATTACGCCAACTTTAATTCGCACATCTTCGAACACCAAAACAAGGAAAGGGTAGAAGAAATAAAAAATTAAAAAAAAGAAAAAAGAATAAAATAAAATAAATAAAGTTAGAATAAGTAAAAATTGCCTTGTTCGGCCCATAATTAAATAAATAAGTAAATATTTGCACCATGTTATTAATATTTGGCATAGGAGTTTGTTGGAACTCTGTGCGTGACTAGAAAGTAGGAATAGAAATGTGGTTTAAAAACTATATCTTACATTTAAGATTCATAATTCCACTATACCCTCACAGCTAAAGCCTGGGATAACAAACTACTTTATATGGCAGCTAAGCGTAAAATTAAACAAATATTTTTGCAGATTATACATAAAAATTGTATAGACTGCTAAAGACTTCGAATATACTTCAAGTCGCTACCGGGAGGGGTTATTTTAGCTTGGATACCCTGCCGAAGCTCCATTCCTAACTAGTTTTTATATATTTTTTGACCCGAATAATTCCCAAACAGTACACTGTGCGACACTGTTGGACAAATCTAGAATCTATTGAAGTGTGAAACAAATGCATGCTTCATACCAAGTGGATTAGATATAGCATTGAGTATATCCTTTTGTGAGCGAACTTTGGTGTGAGTGGTAGCTTCTCTTTATTTGTTTCTATTTAAATTATTGTTTTACTTTGATAATATTTAGGCAGAACGGTAGAAGGGTTGAAATTTGTTTGACCTTATAGAACGCAATACAAGTGTAATTTTTTTTGATGAGCGTATCCTGATTTAGAACCAGCTAATTGTGTTTCTTCTTAAAAACTTCAATTAAAATTGATTATTGCGAAAAAACTTTTACTGAATTCTTCATTAGCTTGAATTCTGCGGTTATTAAAGATTAAATGAAAGTGGTTAATAGTGATGTTATGAAAGTGCGTCTTTAGTGCTCATAAAGTTATAGTTTTGGAAAAAGAGCATTGTTAAGGCTTTTCGTCTTCTATTTGGAGTTAATTTATTCCATTAATTTCTTCAAGGGGTGGGTAAAGGGTCCGTAAGAACTGAAATTTGGGTACATACTTTTTACAAAATCAGTTTCAATTAAACGAGTAAAAGTTCCTTTCAATTTGAATACAAAAGTTTACGCGAGAGTGTTACGAAAATTGTCTATAGCCATTCTAATTAGAAATAAGTCACTCCGAACATGTATAGTTTACGGAATCATGTTCACAGTCGAACATAGTTCCAATCATTCCTTTGATCCGTTCTTAGCATGTCCAAACAGTTCCGTTTGAATGGTTTTTTTTCCATATAAACAGCATGAATCGACATCTCTTTCGTACTTGTTACTGGGTAGCCGAGTTGGTTGTAAAAGTGATAAGGCCAGTTCACATTATCAAATTTTTTGTCAAATTGTTGATCAAACACAATAGAGCAACGTGGAAATTTCATGGAACTCCCACAAAACATTTCCACAGGAATACCATGGGAACAAAAATTTGACAAAAAATTTGATAATGTGAACAGACCTATAGAAAAAAAAATATATATATATCTCTTGTTTGGCAAAAGTAATTGCATGAAATGACAGAAAAGACTATTAGAAGATATATCGCCGTCCTAGTCATGTGCATTGTTTCAGTCATTTGTTTGAACATGCAAACTGGCGGAATTAGATAGCTCCGGGACATGTCCGAGAGAGCTGCTATGTATGAACATGTTTAAGCAATTAATATATATAGGATAAAATTTATATAAAGAATGTTGAATAGGGTTCATTATATTATGCATATGAATATAGCAATTTTCAAGAGGTGAGTTTATTATATTCATATCCTTAGCAGATTATATTATAAATTTAGTACACAAACATATTTTTCTCTTCTACAGATCAAAGAAACTAAATTGCTCCGCGGACATGTTTCTGCGAACTATTTCCGATGTATGAAAGAATCGTTTAATGTTCATTCCGGCTCCTCCGGAACTGTCAAACACAAGCCTAATCTGAAGCATTATTGAAACAAAGTTTTGAAAATAAAATTATTATATTTTGACCGAACTTGGGGTCGCGCATTGACATATTTCTTCATATCTTCGGTATTTACTGTCCGATCTTAAATAATTATACGTCTATGTTTTTGTATTAAGGAGACCTATTTCTTGTCTCTAGTACATATTGACCTCAGTTGACCTATTATAGTACTGACCGGACCGCAGTTTCTACCATCTTAAGGAACCATTCATTAAACTTTTCAAAACAATTTTTCGGTTTTGCCACTACAAATATTAAAAAAAACATATTCTTTTAAATTTTTTGCAAAACGTAGGAAAAATTTTTAAATTATAGCAGTCAAATGATCCAAACTGAAGTTTACTTGACTCAAATATTCTACGATGGTTTGACGAAATTCAATAGGAGAAACCAGTGTTTGAACTGCTAACTGCAAAATAGCAACAGCACAAAAATCTTTGCTTTGCTTTGCTGTTTTTCAGAAAATAAAACAAACTGTTTTCAAGCAAGTGTGGCGGCCGTGGCGTAGTGGGTAGAGTGTGTGACTCTTACGCCAGAGAACCCAGGTTCGAATCCTCCATCTGACACAGAAAATTTTTTCAATTGAATTAATTTTTCTGTTCGGCCGTCACCTCTCTGCAGACAATGGCAAACCTCAGAGAGTAAAAAACTGCCATGAAAAGCTTCTTGAGAACATAAGCCGTTCGGAGTCGGCGTAAAACATGTAGGTCCAGTTCTCGATCATTTGTGTGCAAACATTTCACATCACACACAACACAATTGATCATAAGAAGCTCTGTCAAAGTTCTTTCAAGGGCTGAAATGGCCATTTTGTTTTTTTTTTCGTTTTCAGGCACATGTTCGAAAAATAGTGATTTTTTTTTCAATCAAATTCAACGACTGAGGTAGCAAACGACATCTATGATCGATCTTATTGTTTGCTCATCAAAAGCAATAATATACTTGACTGCAAGAAATGCGGCGCCAAGAAAGCAAAGCCAAAGCATTTCAAAGAAAACGTAAATAGCTGCAACTATTGCAAATGTGATTCGGATAAGAATGTTTTCGGTGGATATTTTATAAAAATAGTACAACATGACAAAAATTTAAAAATTTGCCCTAAGTTTTGCAAGAAAAATTAAAAATAAATTTTAAAACTATTTCTAGTCCAGATATCAATATCATCAGCTTACGCTAGCAGTCTCAGATCAGCAGCTCGAATGATTTTCTCCATAATTAGATTAAAAAAGTCGCACGATAAAGAATTACCTTATCTGAAACCTCGTTTGATAACAAATGGTGGGGAGAGGTCCTTCCGATTTTAAATGCACTGCTGGTGTTGCTCAGTGTCATCCTGCATAGATGGATTAATTTTGCAGGTATACCAAATTCAGACATGGTGGAGTATAGGTTATTCCTTATTGGACTGTCAAAGGCGGCTTTGTAGTCGATAAAAAGATGGTGGGTGTCGATTTGTTTTTCTAGGGTCTTTTATAAAATTTGTCGTGGCGTGAATATCTCGTCGGCGGTAGATTTTCCGGTTTGAAGCCACACTGATAAGGCCCAATCAGTTGGTTTACGATGGTCTTTCACATAATACGCTCTACAGGACCTTATATGCGATATTTAGAAGACTTATCCCACGGTAGTTGGCACAAATAGTGGGATCGCCTTTCTTGTGGATTAGGCAGAGCACACTGAGGTTCCAATAGCTTGGAATGCATTCTTCCAACAATATTCTGCATAGAAGCTCGTGAATGCATTTAAATAGAGTTTCGCCTCTGTTCTTAAACGGATCCCACGGCGTTGTTGTTCTTAAGCCGTGTTATGGCTGTCAAGACTTCATTACAGTCGGGCAGCAGAACTTGAACGTTGTCATCCATAATTGGGATTTCCGGGATATCATCTCTATGGGCGGAATTGTTGTCATCATCGCCATTCCGAAGACTAGAGAAGTATTCCCTCCATAACGTCAGTGTACTCTGGTTATCTGTCACTAGATTCCTGTTTTCATCCTTGCAGGAAGAGGCCCTTGTCCTAAGGCCATCGACCAGGCATCTTATCTTTTCGAAAAATGTTCTGGCCTCGTTCCTGTCGCCATACATCTTAATCTTTTCCCACTAGCGCTTTTCTGCCTCTTTTTTTCCGCCTGAAAAGACGTCTCTCGCCTCTCCTCTTCTCTCTTTATCGCTTCTTAGCAGCACGCGTTACAACCGACTGCAGGGTGGCTTTGTAAGCAGCGTTTTTCTCTGCAGTGGCGTGGTGACACTCTTGGTCGTGCCACTGGTTCCGGCGGGGACGGTGGTAGCCAATAACCTCTTCGGCAGCTGCATGCAAAGAGTGAGAGATGTGTGCCCACTGCGCGCATATATCGTCGATCGGAGGAGTGCTTTCTTGAAGCAGGATTGAGAATCGAGTGTGGAAGGCTTCGGCTGTCAATCAAAACGTGATCAACTTGTTTTGGTTGCGTGTTTTTTGATCAGGGGACAACCAGGTGGCCTTATGAATATTGAGATGCTTGAATCTAGTGCTACTTACGACCATGTTTTCGGCTGCGGCGAAGTCAAACAGCCTCATTCCGTTATCGGATGTGTTGTGGTGGAGACTGAACTTTCCGACTGTTGGACGAAAGATGTTTTCCTTGCCCACTTTAGCGTTGAAGTCACCAAACACAATTTCTATATCGTGACGGGGGCAGCGCTCATACGCGTCTTCAAGGTGCTCGTAGAAAGTATCTTTGATCTCATCGTCCTTGTCCTCTGTCTGAGCATGCGCACATATTAGGCTTACATGAAAGAATTTAGACTTGATGCGGATTATGGCAAGTCGTTCGTTCACAGGAGTGAATCGCAGGACGTGATGCCGTAATCTCTTGCCAACTACCCAACCTCGTGCACCCAAACTCGTGCTTTTCCGCATGGCCGCTGTAGTAGATATCACAGGATGCTTGCCGAGAGCAACCCTGTCCCTTCCATCGTGTTTCTTGGATTACAGTGATATCAGCTTTGTATCTTTCCAAGATATCAATCAGTTGCATAGAGGCACCTTCCCAATTTAGAGTTCGAACATTCCAGGTGCATGTCCGTAAATCATTATCAGTTTTTCGCTTGGGGTAGTCGTCATCAGATTTGGGGATAATTTTCTCATATTTCTTATGTAGCTTTTCATTGAAATGGTTTTTTACGTGGTGAACTTCAAACACGACGCATAAACTATTTAAGGCTAGGTGACCCGCCCGCTCAAATTAGCCATCAAACTGACGGATGCAAGTTTGCCGTTGCCCAAGGAACACCACGTGAAGGTTTGTGTCGACTTGGGAAGACTTCGACATGGATATTGCTGGCCTCGCCTGGCAGTCAGACACGTTGCCGTGTAAAGGTTTGCCCCCTGTTCCCCAGTAATCCTGTTCCCGGGGAACAGGTAGTAGTAATATATAATGAGTAGCCAGTGCAAAAAGGGTGAAGACTGATGACTTTGTTAAATTTGAGTGGGTTGGGAGTGCCCCTTTTGATATAAAATAGATAAAAGTCATTTGTTAACTTGTTATATGTTCTGTGTAAACTCAAAAATCACTGCTTTAATTTCGATGGCAAATTAAGTATCAGGCAATTTTATCTTTTAGGATTAACATAGGCAATGTTATAACACGGTATTATATTGAATGGTTAAAAAAAAAGAAATGGTCATTTTAGCTCTTGAAAGGACTTTGACCGAGCTTCTTATGATCAATTGTGTTGTGCGTGTTTTGAAAATGTTTGGACACAAATGAACGCGAAATTGACCTACAAGTTTTATACCGACTCCGAACGGCTTATGTTCCGTCATACGACAGCTGAAAAACTGCTTTAAATGGCAGTTTTTTACTCTCTGAGGTTTGGCATTGTCAAAATTAATTCAATTGAAAAAACTTTCTATGTAAGATGGGATTTGAACCTGGGTTGTATCGCATACAAGTCACGCACCTCAACATGTACATATATTAAATATTACTCAACCAGTATGCCACATTTATTAAATGGTTTATCAGATATTTAGTTCTTGGAGGGAACGTTTTTTTTTATAAATTTTAAAAATTTCGAAACTCACATTGTATTTAGTTTTTAACAATAGAATAATCTTGAGCTTTTAACACTAAATTTTAGACACTAAATTTTTCATTTAGTGGTGTTTAAAGCGTTTTTAACTTTTTTCAGACGCTATAAAATTTTGAAAGTAATGAAATCATTTTGAATGTAATGAAACTTATACCAGTCGCACTAGCTACCAAGAATTTGGGGTAAGAAACAATTCGGAAAGAACACATTTTGTCTGTGTAGTAAAGGAAAGCCACCGTCTGGCTAACACAATATTTCTATGAGTTGTACTAATAAAGCCCTTGGGCTAGAAAGTTTCAATCAGCGGCGATTGATGTTACAATTGAGCCTGATTGTAATTGACGTAGGCTTTTACAAAAAAACCCTTTGAAACAACTTATGTATGAACAGTGTTCAATGGTAGACATACTCGTATGGCTCTGTGAAAATTTTTCGGCCTTATTGGGACAAAAATGCATGTTAAAGACCAATAAATTACCCTCGAAGAATTTAATTTTAAAATCTGATACATCACTGCACTGATATACTCTTAATTTTGGGAATGTTTTTAATGTTCTTCTAGATTTTAACCGGTATCATTAAATTTAGAACATCATTAAATGAAAGTATTGAAACAACAAGTTACAAGATGTTTTTCTTTTTAATTTATTTTTCTAAATTAGTCATAAGTCCG
The DNA here is from genome assembly GCA_914767935.1 of Coremacera marginata. NCBI lineage: Eukaryota > Metazoa > Arthropoda > Insecta > Diptera > Sciomyzidae > Coremacera > Coremacera marginata. The sequence continues at coordinate 7,110,883 of OU612048.1, forward strand.
TTCTTTCTGTAGCCTCATCATACATTTTTGCTGTTGAGTGCTTTAATCAAACAAATCCGTAGCATGATTCTTGTAACCTTTTAAACCGTTTGGTGTGCAAATCAAACAATAAGAGAAAAAAGGGTTGACTTTTCACCACTTGCCCAAGGGTATGTTGATGTATAACTTGCTTTGCCAAGGGGCATATTGCTGATGAGAACAGGCGCAGACACAGGCCTCATAATTTGCATGTCTAATTTGTAACATAATAACCAACATGCACGCTTCCAGTGGATTATTATTACTTTTATAAATATTTGCCGTAATGCTTTTTATTGTGTAGAATAACGACTGTCGACAATAACGACTTCAGTGCTCTCAATTAAATGCTGTTTACGTGTCATGATCTTAATTAAGATGCTCTGGTGGCAAAACTGGCAAGCTGCACGTTGGATAGATCGGTGTTTAATTTTCCCACAACTATTTGTTATTATGTATATGCATATTTCGGTAGCAAAGGCAGGCTGTGAGTAGCCAGTGCAAAAAGGGTGAAGACTGATGACTTTGTTAAATTTGAGTGGGTTGGTGCCCCTTTTGATATGAAATAGATAAAAAGGTATTTTATTTCCATGTGTTAAAAACTGTCCCCATTTGTTTAAAAGTCTGGTCTAGTTATTTTAACATGTTTTCGTCGCAGTATGTTTTCTAGTACTAATATTTTTTATATCAAATCAAATAACAGAATAATTTCAACTAGTTCTCTGATGAGTCTACTGTATCCACAGATCAAAAGTTATGTTAGAAGTTCTATAAGCAAACCTCATCGATTGCATAGTACAACACGTACGAAAAAAACAGACTTTCCAACAAACAAAATCATTCACTAATATTATCGTTTACGAATCGCATTCTCGTACATTTCATTCAATAGCATTTATTATTTTGATCTCTTTCTTCTACATATTGAATCTTTCGAAAATAAGTCTGATTTCATCTTTCATTCGAACTTTCTCTGTTTAATATTCCAGGTTAAGGATGTTTCGCTAACTGCAATAATGATTATGCTGCAGAAGAAGTAGCTGTCTTTGTGAAAGTTGAATTTAATTGTGATTTTTCTAGTAGCAAATTTATAAGCTGTGATGTGTCAAAAGTTTGTTGTGTAATTAACAAACAAAAATATTTTTTTTTTGTTTGTACAGGTTTCATAATAATTCGAATGTTGACGTATTTTTGAGCGATCTTGATGGACTTCTTTTGCATGAGAAGTCGGATAATATAATTTTTCTGGGTGATATCAACCTCAATGATCCAACTCGAATATCTGGCAATTTCTCTTCATGTATTGATCATATTTTTGTAAAATTAAGTCGTTCTGCTAATATTACGATTTACAGTTCTGTGGCAAATTTAAATATTTCAGATCATTGTATGACGTGTTTGTATCTTGAGAATGTTGAAAGACCTCATATTACGAATGCACAAGTCGTTCTGCTAATATTACGATTTACAGTTCTGTGGCAAATTTAAATATTTCTGATCATTGTATGATATGTTTGTATCTCGAGAATGTTGAAAGACCTCAAGTTACGAATGCAAATTCTGCTGATTTTTACAATAAAATCAATTTTTTCCTTTTAAATGATAGACTTCAATTTAAATTTTGGGATGATGTCTACTGTGACTCTCTCTAGTGCGTTAAGTAGTTTTTTAGTACTCTGGTTGAACATGTAAATGCGTGTACTTAAAAAGTGGCTAAACATGATACTGAGCTAAAAAAACTTAAATGTCAGGAAAATTATTGAATAAAATTAATTGTAAAAACAAACTTTTTAAAAAATGTTCTAAGCATCCTTACAACTTAAATGCTAAAGCTCGTTATAAAGAACTCTGCAAAGAAATTTCTATACAGGTTTCTACGAGTAAAACGAATTACTTTGTTAGTGAATTTAACAAAATCAGAGGAAATATTAGGAAAGAATGGCAGCTTGTAAACAATATTGTAAATAAGTCCAATAATAATATTGAGCAAGTAACTTATGTATGTTAAATGTTAAAGGATTGACTATCCATGAGTCTGACGCTAAGGTTGATGCTTTCAACAATTTCTTTTTAGAAATTGATGAAGATGTGGTAGCTTATGTTGGATCTAACGATGTATCTTGTACATGTTTAGATAACGAAATTTCTTATCCAAGCAGTATATTTTTTTAATCAATTTCATCTTTTGAAATTTATAAAATTATCTTGTCTCTCAAAAATTCTAATTGTTCTTCTGGTTCTTCTAATTGGTCTATCTAATATGTTAAACAGATTATTTTTAATATTGTCAATGTCCTGTGTCATATTTTCGACAAAAGTATAGAGAGTGGTGTTTTCCCTGATGACCTGATTCCGATCTCTTTACTACCTGTTTTTTCAAAAATTTTTGAAAAAGCTGTGAAAACAAGAATGCTTAAATTTTTAACAAAAACAACATTTTTTAGTAATTGTCAGTTTGGTTTCTGAGAGAGTTTATCCACTGATGACGCACTGCGAAAGTTTTCTACCAATATTTGCATTGGTTTGAATAATAAGCAAGTCTGCGCAGCTCTTTTCATAGATATAACCAAGGCCTTTGATACTGTCGATCATGAAATTTTACTACTAAAACTGTACAAATGCGGCTTTAGAGGTACTTTGCACTGGTGGTTTCGTTCGTATTTGTCAAACAGAATGCAACGGGTTAAAATAAATAATACACTTAGCCACTATGTTAAGATTGATGTTGGGGTCCCACAGGATACTGTATTGGGACCTATTTTATTTTTAATATTTATTAATTCTATCTTTAGTTTGCCTTTCGTAAGTAAAGTTATAGCGTTTGCTGATGACATGGCGTGTACGTTTACGAGCGAGTCATCCTTAAACCTAACCTGTGACATTAACCATGATTTAGTTCTTCTGAGCCATTGGTTTACATCACATAAGTTGGTTTTAAGCGACAAAACTAAAATCATGTACTTTAGTGTATCAGGTAATGATCCAAACTTATCTAATTATACCTTCCATTGTGCAAACTCTACAAAATTTTTAATTAGCAACGACATATGCAGTTGTTCTTTTCATGTAAAAACATCAATGATTCTTGCCTTTGCTCATCGAAATGTTTTTCTTTTGAGTGCGTTAAGACTTTCAAATATCTTGGCTTAGTAGTTGACTGAAAATTACCATGGATATATCATAATGCCGCACTTAAAAGGTATCTTATGGGTGCTACTAGACAAATTTACTTTTTAAAATCTCTTTGCTCTTCAAAATTGCTGACATGTATCTACCATGGTATTTTCCATTCCAAACTTCAGTATGGTATAGTTTGCTGGGGAGGAACTCATGCTAATAAAATAAATCAACTTCCTTACGCTCAAAAGCATGTTATTCGGATTATTTGTAACAAAAAACGTTTAGATAGTAGCTTTTCTTTGTTCAAAAAATTAAATGTTTTGCCAATTAAACAGTATTTATATTATTGAAGAGCCTTGAAAGTTTTTTTTATCAGATCCGGTTATTTATTGAACAGATGCCTCTCAAGCTATAATTTAAGAACGAATAATCAATATTTTGTCACAGTTCCTGCACAAGCTTCATTACTTTTTAAGCTTTTATTCATGTACTGCTCCTAGGCTTTTTAATAGTTTACCAATTAATGTACGTCGCATTTTTAACTGTCCTTTGTTTCTTAAAGAAGTGAACTCATGGCTATTTGATTTTGATTTCAATATTATTAAATTCATTATCTCTGTTATATTATAATGATCTTTTTATTTGTATGTCTTTTTTTTTTCTTTTCCAAACATCATAAATAATCTCATCTTGTTTAAATTCATATATGTTGGTTTAGATTTTAATTCGTTGCATTGAATTTGTATTAATTTTGAAATAAATTTATTAAAATGTGACCCCACTGCACTACTTACTAATATATTAAATTAATTTTAATTTTGTTGTATGCTAGGCTTACTCCATAAGTCACTTGTTCATATTGAACAACAGAATGTAGCATTTGCTATTCAATTATGTATTTATTGTTACGAAATTTATTATAGATTGTGTTAATGGCATGTTAGTATAATTAATTGATTAATAAATAAAATTGAATTTAGTTGAATTAAAAGTGGTTCACTTATTATAGCCAGCGGGAGAAATTCCTACTTCGTTAACGAATCGTCAGAACCGAAAAAAAGCAATTCGTTAACGAGTCGCCAAAACTATAAAATGCAATTCGTTAACGAGTCGTTTAAGCTGTAAAAGCAATTCGTTAACGAGTTGCGAATTACTAAAAAAAAAAATTAAAAACTTTCAAGAAAAAACATATCTTTTCAAAGTTACGAAGCGAATATTGCACATTTTCAAGCACATATTAAAATATATGGCAAGACGGAATATTTTTAACAAAGCTTTTTTAAAAACTAGCTTTTCGTTGGCAAGTTGTCAAAACGATGAAGTTCGTAGAAATTTCAAATGAAATAAATATTTAATGTTTTCAAGTTGTAAACAGTGCGGTCGTGTTTACTAAATTTGTGATGATTTTAGTCAGCCCCGTAGCCAGGATTTACACGGATTCTATACAAATCCGTTTTCTTTTCAGACTATTCGTAAATATGCCTGTTTCTAAATGATCATAATAGAGATGACAAGAGTTTATTGAATTTTTTTATCAAATTAATTTTGAGTTTTTGATTTTTGCCTATAATTTTTTGAAAAATGGTTCAAATTGAGAATTTTTAATTGTCTGTTTTGTCTTTTAAAAAGTAAAAAGTTAAATGACAAAATTTTACTAATACAACAATGTTAGTTTGACAGGTAAACATAGCAAAGATTTCTTGCAGTTTATTAAAATCAAAATAAAAATTAGCTATAAAAATGTTTTTAATAAGTTCACCTGTTGAAGCTTGATTCACAACTTTTATTGGACATTTCACATAAATAGGAGAACAAAAAAATGTTAGTCTTTAGATTTAGTTCCGTTTTTGGCTATATTACGCTTTTATTGATCCCCAGTTTGTGTACAAGTATTTGAACCTGTGTGAAGCCTAGTTCGAGTTATCGTTAAAGCCCAAAATATTACTGTTCTCCAAAACGATTTTGGCAATTTGACTTATATTCAAAAGAAAATATTTTAAAAAAATTTATCTGAAAATTGAATTGAATTGGCAAAGTCATCCAATTCTCAATAACAATTACTATATGTATATTAGAGCGGTTCATTTGTATGGAAAAATTTTGCTACCAAAGGACACTTATTTTCTGATTCTACGTTCAATTCTAAGCAAAAAAGTCCATTACACCATAGGTGCACGATAAACTTCGAGGCGCCCCATTTTTGATTAAAGATTGTACGAAAATATCATTTTAACAATATAATTTACAGTGCAACAAAATGTAAGTTTTTGAAAATCTCAAGGGATTTCTCAACGATTTCTAAAGGTTTTGGGTCCGCTAAATCCGAATCTGAAGTCAGAATTTTCAAGGCTCCCTAGGTTTTCCTGCTACATACAGAGGCAACACCCTATCACCCTTCTGTTAAGTAAATCAATATTTCCTCCCTAAGAAAGGGCCGAAAAGGGTTAATATGTATGGTTAACCCCCATTACTTTTTTAAATAAAATATTTTTTTCCTTGGAACCCATCCCCTCTGATCCTTCTTTAGGGGGGCTCCCATACAAATATTATGATTTTTGTATATTTTTATTAATATTTCCCTTTTAAGTATTATCACTCCCCATTACTTTTTCAAGAGGAATTATATATATATAATTTTTTTAATTAAACTTATATGTTTTCATATATATATTATTTATTGTACAGTTATGTCGACTTCAAAACATTTGTTTTAGATATCTTTTACTATTATACCCATTATTTTATTCACTTTCTTTTAAAAGTATTGAAGTTTAAAAAATTTAATTTTATTTATTGTAATGTTTGTATGAACTATTTTCACATTCTTTTATTTAGTCTTGTATGCGAGTACAAGTACGTGCGGAAATTTCATATCGGAAACATTTCGGTATTGAGTACAGTATTTGAATGTTTTACTTTTGTTTTGTGGTGTATTCACTCGTAGTTGGTTGTTGACAATGATAGAGTGTAAGTATACGTGTTTCAAGCAAATGTTTTGAAGAGGCGTTCGGATGTATTCGTGCAGATGTCTAAAACCTATACTAGTTATCCCGTGTGGCGTTAAGACACCAAAATAAAAAATATCCCTATAGGAACAAACTAACTTGTTTTTAAAAACAACTAATTAAAAAACTAATTTAAAATAAACCAGTATATGAACTACTTTTAATTATATTAAGGCGGCAACTACTCTGATGTTGACATGTTTATATTGCAAATTTTTATTAGATTACAAGTTTATATATATTTAACCATGTTATTTCATCAAATATTATTAACTTTAGGCCATCAGTAATACTTTTCAATTGGTTATTTAAAAGCAATTAAAAAAATAATTTAAATGTAACTAATTTAACAAGTAGTTGAAAATATATGCAGACGAAAGTCAATTGACTTATTTAGCGGACATCACCATACAAAATAAGTTAGTTCGTTCTATGGAAAAAAGTCAGAATTTCAACTAGTTGTGGTTGACAAAAAACTACTTTATCAACTACTTTTAAATTAGTTGATTTTCCTACAGGGATCTAATGATAGGTAATTTTCTTTTTATATTGAGGTTATTTTTACATTTGAACCAAGAATTTCATAGAAACTTTCTATGTTTCTGTTGAATTGTTAAGTAGCCCAGTTTTTACTTATCAAAGCATTATAATAAAAATCTATCACATACTTTTAGGCACCACAAAGAAATTCGTTTGTTTTTCATAGAAAATTGTTACAGCTTTTTTTAAAAAATACACAATATTTAAGAAAAAATAAGACCTTACTGCATATCTACAAAGCAAGACCTTTCAATTGCTACTCTATTTATGAAAATTGCATCTATAGTATAGATTTGATAGTCATTACAAAAAATGCGCTTGCGTAATAATACGTTAATATATGTTAGATAGTAATAATAATAAAAAGAATAAAGATAACACTAAAAACTTTGCCAGATTTTTTAGTAGAAGTTTTCTCTCCTTAACAAGTCATGTGTACTCTAAATGCTCTTATACAAAATGAATATCATATTATTATACCGATATTATCGAATGTACGAACTCTTTGATATAACAACAAAGTAATCTTAAGTTAGTCGAAAGCGGTCTTTCATTATACTACAGTTTTGATGTGCTCCAACTAGTAAGCATTTAAATATAATTTATTTTAAAAATAAAACGTAACCATTTCATTTGCAGTTATTATTATTATAGCATGAATAAGGATTCCTCTAAGAATGTCCTCTAGAGTCCTGCTTGCGTGCTAATTAAAAACTAAACTGTATTCGTACGCTCCGATATGCTGAGTAAACGGATTAACAATAAATATTAATCACTGGCTTAAAGAAGAATATGGAAAATAATTGCGTGAGAAAACAATTTCGTTCCTGAATGTTGTATTCAACAAGAGCCAAGGTTTGGCTGACTGTTCTCTACTGACCAGAACCGCAACGGCTGTTGCCAATTCGCACGTCCATGTTGCTGTTGTTGTTGTTGCTATTGTTATTGTTGTTGTTGTTGTTATTAAATCTGAGCTTGTATAATTCGATTACAAACTTTTGCAAAGAGGCGCATTATTCTTTCGGTTGATTATACGCCTGCACGTGAAATTATTGTTCAAAATGTATTTGTTGGAGTTTCTGCTGTGCCGTCCGTCCTTGCTCTGTAGTGCAGTTTTGATTGTTGCAGTTGCTGCTAAAAATATAAGAAAAAAAAAATACAAGAAAAGAAAGATATAGAAAAATATATAAAGAGGATATACTTAATTTATTTTTAAGTGTTAAGAAAATTAATTTAAGTAGATGAATTGCAAAGTACCAAGCGGCTCTACGATATTTTCCCAAGATGTAATCAGTATTTGAAAGAATTGAATGATGACCCAGATGCCCACATATTCAAAAATGCTATTGGTGTTTAATTTATTTTGCGCACTGCCAAAATAAACCTATTGGTGTGATGAATATGTGTCCCAAGAATACTTTTACATATGAAAACGAATTTATTATAATTTCTGCAACGCTTTGCTTTTAATGGATGAGGTGAACTGGGTGAAGCGATGGATGAAGAATTTTTTATGAAATTTCTTAAAAATAAAACTTTTATTATAGACTAGCTGAATACCCGACTTTACTCGGGAGTTGATATAAATAATTTTTGAATACATTCGTCGATTTGAAATAACTTTTCACAAACTATTGAAGGAATATTGTGTGCATCTTTCAAACCGGTAACTTTGGCGGAAAAAGCAAAATGTAGCTTCGACATCAGAAGATTATGAGAAAAAGTTAGGGAAATCGTGATTTGTTTCCAACTTTCATGCAAATCGGATAAGCGGCTAAGGAGTTTTTTGGCGTTTTTTTTAAATATTTGTACTACAGCGCCCTCTGTTGTTCAAGATAGAACAGAGTGGATAAGTCAAGTCTATATAGAGGTATATGCAATTTTCATGTAAATAGATAAACGGGTTAGTTTTTCGAGTTCTTTTAAAATATTTGTACTAAAGCGCCCTCTGGCGTTCAAGATAGCACAAAAAAAGAATAGTCCAAAACAGTCACCGTATCAGAAAACCACTATATACCAATTTTCATGCAAATCAAATAAACGCCTTAGGAGTTTTTCGACGTTTTTCCAAAATATTTGTACTACAGCGCCCTCTGGTGTTCAAGATAGAACAGAGTAGATAAGTCATAAAAATTCACTGTATCCGTAAACCTCTATATACAACTTTTCATGCAAATCGGATGAACGGTTTCGGAGATAAGCTAAAAAAAAGAATGCCTGGATCCCGATCGCAGCGCCCCTACCGGGTCCAACCTTTTTTACTGCATTAAAGAAGCTTACATGTTGACCGGGGATGTAAGGAACCTAGATGTCAAGTTTTATTTAAATCCATCCAGTGCTTCCCGCATGATGCCTTAACAGAGAGGCAGACAGACAGAGAAAAATTTTTAAAATGCTGTTTTCGGACTCCTCGTCATTCAAAATGTCCAACCCAAAAAGAATTTCAAAAAAATATTTCATGTACAGATTTTTTTTTACAATTTTATATATATATAGATATAGTAGATAGATAATGAAAGTGGCTGACTCAAAAAGGAACCGCATTGTGTTAGCACTGCGGCAGAACACCGTCAGGTCCTCTTCGATTGATAAATATAACTACTTTAAAATGTCTTCCGGTGTGAAGGATATATATATATATATAAATATTCATATATTCAAAGTACACTCCATTAGGATTAAAAGAATCTGAACAGAATGATTCTTTAAAAAGATTCGCGAATAGGCCACAAATTTTGACGGGATCGTCAGTAAATCCAACAAAAGTTTAAAATGAAGAAGGGAATTCATCGGATTTCTTCTTAGTGTTTATAAATCCCCAACATTTTCTTGGATCAGACAATATTCTCAGCTAAACATCATTTTAATGTTCGAGATATAATATAGCTGAGCGATTTTCACATTCCAGAAACAAACGCTTGTAAGTTTCTAGGTCATTTGAGCCTAAGCTACAGACGTATTTCTTCCATGCCTTGTTCCTGTTGTTGTGAAGTGTCTTTAAGTCTTTTGTGTACCAGGGGTACGCAATATTTCTCACAAATTTGAGGCTATAAGGTACGGACTGAGAAAACATAGCAAAAAGTTCCATACAAAAAAAAAAATTAATGGATTCATCAAGGCAGTTCCCATTTATGTATTCTAAGATTAAATTAAGTTTACTATGAAGTAAATGATTCAACTTCAAAAAGTCATCTTTTTAAAATTGAATTCAAAATCTTTATCTAATGAATTCGAATATTTTCTCTGTCGGATGAGTACCAAATACTCAATGGTGGATGGTTTTCATCAACAGTAGTTAGAGCATGAGAGGCCCTCTTAACAACAACATTGATACTGTCTGTAGTTAAAACCAGGTCAAGAAGTCTTTCAAGACTATTTTAAATACAACCCACTTGTTGTAAGTCTGAGCATATATTATCAACAAACATATTTTCTTAGCGGGTCTTCGAATTAGTTGCACAATAGTGTGTATCATTGTCAGAAGAATGCCATTGGGTAGATTAAAAGCACCCAATAATAAAATGTCGTCATTAACGTCAAGTAAATTAATTATCAAATCTATGCACTCCGCAAAGCTTGCATAGACCTCTACACTACTCTTAGGAGGAACATAAGCATTAATAACACATACATTGAAGTTACAATGTATAACTTTAACGCAAATTAGTTCAATATTAGAAGAGCAGGGAACTGACAAAGCAGTTCCTTACAGCTAAAAGGACACCACCACAGACAGACGAAATATTGTCAGTGTATCTGTCTTTTCTAAAAACTTGCAAGCTATTATCAAACAATTCCAAGTCAGTAATGCTTCCATTTAGCCACGTTTCTGTAAATGCGATACATCCTCAGAACAATTCTGAGTCTATTGAAATATGCTCTGCGTCTTAGAACGTAATCCCTTACATTTTGATAGTAAAGGGATAGCCTATTTAGTTTTTTTGAGTCTGACGGGCGACTTGAGTCGTCAATCGAGACTTATTTTTAGGCTTAAACTCAGAAACGAGAATATTATCGGACAACAAGTTAAAGTTAAGAAAAGTTGCAATCTCTCCAGCTGCAACTGGAAGAATAAAGGAGGCGTGGGATGGTTTATTACCAATTTTTTTGCATGAACACAAAGTATTTTGCCTTAATAAATTATTATGCTTGATAAACGTCAATACATTCTCTATAGTTGTGTCGCGATAAAGACGTGAAAAAAATAAATTTCTATAATATTGTCTTTTCAACGAGCTTAAAATGATCAAAATCGGTTGAGATTTGACGAAATGGGAGCATTTTGTATGGTATCAAATATAAATATGAGAATGAGTGTTTGAAGAAGAATAAAAAATACCTTAAAATGGCCGCTATTCAGCGAATTTATAGCCGATTTCGATGATCTTAGGTTTGATGGAAAGGTATTTTTACGTGTAATTAATTTTACGTGGAAAACAAATGTTGTTGATTGAATTTTATTTAATTTTAATTGATAGAAATACCAATTTTTTATTTAAAATTAAGAAAAATTCAAGAATCTGCTTCGCTACACGCTTCATTTTGTATTTTATCGGATTGTTTTATATAGTTTTATTTTACGTGAAATTCTACCGAAAAGAAGTGGATTTTGTTTTTCATTTCTAACAAGGCAAATAGGCATAAAAATTCAATAAATGTCGGCACAGCAAAATTTTAGCACTTCAACTTTAGAAATTATTAAAAAAAAAAATTGTGATGACATTGAGAGGTCAGAACAGGTGCGATGGACTCTTAACATATCCCTCTTTGAGAATTTCTAAAAAGTTTGGTTGTGCTATTTTAGCCGTCACACTGTGTTGTTGTTAAATAATTGTTGTCAATAATATTTTCACAACACTTTCTTCCAATAGCAATGGAACTATTGTGGAAAGCTTACTACAAAACATATTTCCAATTGAATACCAAAGGCTTAGATTAATATTGTGGTAATTGGAATTTCATAATATTTTTCCAAGGGCTCCCTTTTGCTTATTTCAATAATTACGCGTACGCATTCACAACCATTTTTACAAGCTTTTTCCAATAACGATGCTTACGCCCGTAAGCTTGGTACAAGCATATTCCAAGCATGTTTGGCTGAATTTTTCTTGCATATGTATTTTTCCACTTTACTAAAACTTGATTTCATTTGAACCTGACTTATGCATGAGTATACTCGTAAAACCTTAGGATTGCTAGGATTGTAGAAAAGCAGCCAAAGAAAATTATCTTGAATATGAAACCATTCGAATAAATTGCGTTCCATTTTCATTGCCAACTCCAGCTCTTTTCTTCTGGTACGGTAGCAATCTCATTTGTGTCTGTCAGTCCACTTTAATCTACTTGGTTAACGTGAGTGACTGTGTTTCCATTATGAATCAAATGAATCAAACTTGTAATTGTAATAAAAATAAGAAATTAAACGTAGCTTTCATGAATAAGAAAACAATTGCGCATAATATTATTGAGCAGCAGTCAGCTTCAGCTTCTTTGTAAGCATTCAATATTCTTATGTACATGGGCGTAGCCACTGGGATTGGACCCAGCGGGCCCCAGCCCCAACCTAAATCTTTTATCCAATATTCTTTTTTTTGTGGTGTCTCCGTTATATGTTTAAGTGATTTACTTTTTAGTGAACTCTCAACTAATTTGTATATATCATAATTTTATTAAGGTCATTTCAATGTGTTTGAAGTGTTTTATTGTTAATATTTGCCTCTACCAGTACCTATGAAGGTGAAAAACAGAAACAGATTCTGTTCAAAATGTCTTTTTTTTTGTGGTTAGTCGTACATCTTTTGACAGGTATTGACTCGTTGGAGTACTTGGGTGGGTGCAGCATCTTATTATGCATGAAACTTTACCCATATAAAATGCAATTGTAGACAAACTGGATGATGATGCAGCTTCCATTATTTTCGCAAAATCAATTCTAGCAGACGATAGAATTTGAGCTCAGCTTGCATATATACAAACAAATTTTGGATTTCTGGTAGAACCTAAAAAAAGTATTTTTAATCATTTGCAAAAGAAAGGTAATTTTGATTTATTTTTTTTTTTCAAATGCTATTAATACAGTTTCATAATTAGGAGTACCGATTGGCAAAGTGCTATCAATACTGCATGGCGTGGAAAACATCTAAAAAAATGCCAAAGGATCAATTGCCATTCAGTGTTTGAAAAATTTAAGGGGTTACATGACATTGGCTGTTTTTTGAAATCGACTTTTTTTTAATATTTTGTATTTTAGTAAATATTCTTAAGATTGTAAGAAAATTTCATGCAAAACTTCCTACGGGTTCAAAAGTTACAGCCGGATTAGTGAGAGCGCATTTTTAATTTTTGCGCTACCTACGTACGGCAGCTGGTATATACTTGTTTTACTTGCTACCTGACTTTTGGTGGTTGTTATTTCGTACCTTATAGTATAGTTATTTGCAAATGTTTCAACTACTTGGTATCACCATAGGAGCTACAGCATTGAATTTTTCCAATGGAAATGATGCAAATCGTTTGAAATGCACCGGAGTGAAGGCATATGAAGCTTCGAAAGAAGCCCGAATTGCTGAACGATTGCAAAAAACTATAAGAAACAGCACAACATAAGATAACGAAGGCATACAGTACGAAGCAGGCATGGCAGATTGAAGGTTTTTTTTTTTCACAAACTTTGAACGCATTTATCTCGAAACCATGTTTTTCGTACTGGTTGCGGCACTAACGGGTTCATTTTTTGACGGAATTTTTTTTTTTCGTATTTTTTAAACTTGTTTCGCTATCGTATGACACGAGCTTTTTTTTAATTGTTTTTGATTTTTTATGAATTTTTAAAGTCAATATTTTTTTCGAAAAAACACACTTTCAAATTTGGAACATCACCATAAATTGAAAAAAAATTTAAAAAAAGCTCGTGTCATACGATAACCAATTTTGTTAAGATTTAAAAAAGTCATTTTTTTCCAGATCGGACAATTTTTGCAACTCCCAGCGCTGCATCCACGAGGCCCCGTTTTTTCTCTGCCGCCAGTTTGGAGTTCTATAAAACCATGTTGGAGTAAAAAATATATTTTTTTGAATTTTTTTTCTTGTAATTTGTTCAATTCTCTACAATAATAAAAAAATTTTGGAAAAATGTTTGTTTTTGACTGAGTAATGAATTTTTTAAAAAAGGTTTGTTTTCTCTGCCGCGAATGTCATGTACCCCTTAATTCTGTTTTTTTCTGAAAATAGAGACTTTAAAGTTATTCAAGACATTGCAGATGCAATCGGTGGATTGGAAACTGCTAAACTTCCAAAAAGGGGCTGTTCATAAATTACGTCACATGTTTTTGGCCAAGTTTTGACCCCTTCTCCCCCTATGCCACACTTCGTTTCAAAGTCTTTCTAAATTAAAAATTAAAATTTTTTTTTGTGACGTAACGCTCGACCTAAACCCCTTCCCCCATGTCACACTTCGTCACAAATGTTCCACTCCGCCCCCTAAATGTGTGACGTACTTTATGAACAGCCCCAAAGCATTGAAGCAAACGACTTAGAGTCATTTAATTGGGCATTCTAGGTTTCTGCCGATGTGGAAAGAAGTTTAAGCAGTCTTAGAACAATGCTTCGGGACAATCGTATAAGGATGTTGCCAAAAAACTTTAAAATGCATCTTGTATCAATGTGTTACTACAATGCTTTACAAGCGGACTAGTGCATTGTGTTCATAAAAAATTAGTCACTAGACATACACGTATTCTTCGAAAAATGTTTTTATTTATGGTTGTAGATATCTTAAGGCCTTATCTCAAAACATTTCAAATGGATTTTATTTTAAGTTTAAAGAACTGAAGTTTAACTGCTTTTAAATATTAGCATTATAATGAACTTTAAAATAAATGCCTTTTTTGCAACACTATTTTGCCTTTTTTTTGCCTTTAATACCATTTTATTTTGCCTTTTTTTCAATTTTAAATGCTACAAAATCCGTTCCCTGCTCTTTTCCCTGCTTTTAAAAATTTTTTTAAAAAGTAGACTTAGCCTTTTGAATTTTTATTTTATCTTTATTCAATCAACATAATTTAACGTCATCCACATCTACAAGTATAGCTTATATTATTTTGGACAAGCTATGTTCGCCAAGCGAACTGTCACTATTGCCTAGATAATTGTATCATGGTTGCACATGTTGGATTGTTTGAACATTCAAAAAATTGTCCCGTTACTTGTTGTATAGCATGTTAAATCGTTTGACAGGAGCTATTGATTTTGATATATCTTATTCAATTTTTATTTTTTCCATTTTCAGCTTGTTTCATTGAAGGTATAGAAATCGGTTGCCTTAGGTCTGATTTTATTTTTGATCCAAATATGAAACAATATTTTCACTATATTTTCAGATATAAAAATGTATGCACAAATGTGCTATGAAAAAATTAATGAATGTAGCTTTTCGGACTCACCATTTACACATGTTTCTTAAACTTTGCAACGATAATCGGCGGCAATACAAACCCGACTAATAATGCCTTAATTTACACATTGCTTGTTCATGTATATTTCAGGATTTCGGGAACCCAGCCCCACCCTATATAAAAGGTGGCTACGCCCATGCGTATATATCCAAAAGAAACCTAGTTGGAAATGACAACGAGAGTAAGAGTAATTCTGTATAAATGATCGCTGCCTCGGACGGCTACCAACGTGACTATTGGAAAAAAGAGAATTTAATAATATTTCCAGTTGTGTATATTGCATTTATTTTAAAGTTCTTTTTTAAAACTAGCCGGAATACCCGGAGGGAGTATATGAAGGATATGAAACGGGATACAACCAACAATGAACAATCATCAATGGATCCAATCTCAACCATATACTTTTAGGAAGGTAGGAATATTAAGTCGGTAATATTAAATTTTTTAATAAAGTTTCAGTCTTCAGAAAAGAGATAATTATAATCAGATTCAAATTATCAAATAAACCTTATTTATCACATAGATATCAATTTCACGGGCCAAATTGTTTACGATTTGAATTTTAATTACTTTACAAACGATGCTTAAAATATTTAAACCCTATCGAATTATGAATTTTAGACTTGATATAATTTGAGCCCACACCCACTTTTAGCGGGGTACTTGGAAAATAACCTACTCTGCCCTATGCCAAATATCAATACCATTGTGTAAATATATACTGAGATAAAGTATTAAAACTAAAGTGAATCGCCCCCTGAATCGGAAAAGTTAAAGTTTTTTTAGTATTTGTAAAACAGCGCTCTCTGGCTTTGGAGATAGTTTAAAAGAGATAGCGCCAAAAAACTTGCCGTACTCGAAAATCCCTAAATACCGATTTGCATCCAAAAAGAAGGAGCGGTTTTGGAGTTTCTTACCATTTCTTAAGAGACTTGTACTACAGAACTTTCCGGTGTTTAAGTACTCCTAAATACTGACCGTATCCGAAAACATCCATACACAAATTTTCATGCAATTCGATTCAGCAGTTTAGGAGCTTCAAAGGTTTTTTAAAATATTTGTACCACAACGTCCTCTGTTTTTTAAAATAGAACAGAATATATAAGTTATCAAAATTCGCGGTACTCGAAAAATATGATATACAAATTTTCATACAAATCGTAATGTAGCGGCACTTGCCTGGTCCATGAAAATGGACAGATTTCACACTTGAATGTGAAATATGAATTATTTTCACCATCCACTATTTAAATATGAAAAATAAAGACTTCTTTTCTGGTTTAGTTGCCTTTTGACACGTTTTCAGTTTTTGATGTGAAGCTTTTGACGCCTCATTCTGTGATTTGCTTCGAAACCGTTTTCTTAGAAATTGATGGTTTCTTTGTTGCTTTCCTTTATTACAACAAGAAAATCTAATATTTAATATTATATCATCAAATATTAAAAGCATTCCTTGGTTCGCCGTAGGGATCGATTACCGATTAAGAGTTCTATACACTACCAACCGATCCAAAAACCTTTATTACGCTGAGTAGTTGCTTTGTGTTTTGCGCTGATTGTGTATTTGCTATTATACAAAAACTAACAAAAATTATGCTTCTACTTGCTACAAGATGTACAAGCAGCAGCACAAATGCATTCACATAAAAAACCAAAAAATCTAAGTGGCCACCTAATCCGCCATTGAATTTTAAGATTCTGAAATCAGCTTCGAAATCAGTTTGACACTCATGAAAATACATTTCATTAGGTGACAACCTGACAACCCTATTGAAAAATATTACATAATTTTGAAATTTTGACAATGGATTCGGATTCAGGGTGTTCGCCCCAGAACGCAATTCGTAAAAATAAAAAAATTCTGAAATCAGATTCGAAGCCAGCGATCCCCGAAATCTGTTAGAAAATGTTGAAAACTCGTACAAAATATATTATAAGGTGGTAACTCTGTGTTAAAAATTTAGGTGGCACCCTATCCGCCATCTTGATTTTTAAAATTCTTAAATCAGATTCCAAAATAAACGACACCTAAAACTGTTAGATGATGTTTAAAACTCTTAAAAGTAGATTTCAATGGGTGGCAACTCTATTGTAAAAAAAGACATACTTTTGAAATTCTGATAGCGGATTCGGTTTCAGCAACCCATTTTTACCTAAGTACTGGCTCCAGCACCGAATTCGTAAAAATAAAAAAATTAGTTGGCAATCTATCCGCCATCTTGAATTTTTGAATTCTGACATCAGATTCGAATTTTGTGACCCCCAAAAACTGTAAGAAAATGTTTAAGATTCGTAAAAAACATATTATTAGATGGCAGCTCTGTTGTTAAAACTGTAGATGGTACCCTATCCGCCATCTTGAATATTTTAAAAATGTAACATTAGATTCGAAATAAAATATGTTGTCTTAATTTCAAATTTACAAGAATTTGCAAAAATACAAAAAATATAGGTGGTAGCCCAATAGGGCGAAGGCTCAAATGGTGACCCAGGTAATAATTTCACCTAAATATTTGAAGTTATTCATACTCAGCTTGAAAAGGCATTGTTTACGTATAAATGTTATTATTCATGCTTTTCTTGAAAGAGCCTTGTGAAAGCATTGAAAATTTAAATTTCTTGTATTATTTCTTATATAAATCTTTATTCGATGATACATTTTAGAAAGTAGTCAAGAAGATTTTTACTCAAGCTTCGATTTTTTTTTTGATAAACAAAGTTTCAGTTTTTGAAAACGATAACATTATAAATCCTTGAATTAATAAAAAAGCATTCACTATCATAGAAAAAAGCTTTTTAATAATAAAAAAATTTCACCTGAGCGCGGGATTGAACCGTGGATCTCTCAGTCTATAAAATGTCTTCTTTAACCGCTGGGCTACCGAGGCAATTTATTGAGTTGAAATTAAGTTTAACTTTTTTTTAATTAACTTATCGAGAGCGTACTTAAGGGAGTTCAAAGAAAATACTTACTAAGTTTCAACGTCGCGCGAGCAAAGTCCTGAATAGATGAGTGGGTAGAGCGTGTGGCTGGCGATACAAAGGATCCGAGTTCAATCTGTGGATCATGGTAAATATACAAAGATTTTTAAAATGTATAAGTTTTCTGTGCTTAATAAAATGAAACGATGAAACGTTGAAAAGGAGATTGCTAAAACAATTAAATTTCTTTTTCTCAGCTTACGAGTTCCTGAATAATCCTTGAAGTTCTTGTATAAAGGAAATAATTTCATACGCATTTTTTCCTTGCATAAACCTTTTATAAAATTTGTTTCAAAGATTGTGCAAGAAAGTTTAAATTTTCTATTCTATATAAATTCTTTATATAAAACTTTACTTAAGGCTTATTTAGGTGAAATTGTTTACTGGGGAATAGCCATCCTGAATTTTATAATTCTGATATTAGATTTGAAACCTTAGAAGTTTTGAGCTCTTAGATAGCTCTTTTATACATAGTATGTACTTTCTTTTATACTTTTGTATGTGCATTGTACTTTCTTGTTACATGTTTATCAATATGTATACGTGCTTTTTCAAGTTTAACCCTCAATAAAAATCGTCACATCGCCACCTCAGAAGTTTCACTTAAAAAAATACCATTTATTTTACTGATTTAACTTATTTTCCTATCTATTGTTTATGCTTCATTGAGCAAGCCTTAAACCGAAGGTGCGCTTAAAGCGAGGGAAGACTGTGCGCTTAAATTAAGTTATGTTTTTTTTCTGCTTATGCAGCGACTAAGTCCGCGTGCAAGGGAATTACTTATATACGTGTTGGGATTTCTGACAAACGTTTGAGATACCCTTAATTTTTTTACTCAAAGGAATTGAATGGGTAAGAATTGATTAAGGGATGGGTTTGTGTTTATAGCAGTTGATAATTTGATATAAGTACTACAAGAAACATATCTCAAAAAAATATATAATTATTATATTTCTAGCACACAAACATATTGTATTGATAAATATTTTGTGGCATTATTAACTGGATGGTTGGTTGGTCAAAGTTAGTTGGTCAAAGACAAAAATCAAACAATCATCATATGAAGCAAAACTACTTCGTAGACCGCTTACTGTGTAAGGCATATGTCATCAGTGTTTTCGCGGTTATGCCTGAACCAACCCAATAGGCAATGAAGCTAGATCTCTTCTAAAGAAAGCGTGCATTTACTGCTTTTTTTGGCAGTAAGACACATGACTTTCTCGCGAGCGCTTCTATGAGGCCTAATTTTTCGCTACCCAGGGCAGTACAACAATTATATTTTTCCTACAAAAACTGGTTACTTTTTCGTTAAAAGTTAAAATATATATTAATTCAAAAATATATTATATATTTTATATATAAAAAACTTTAGATATAAAAAAAACCGGTTACTTTTTCGTCAAAAGTTAAAATATATATTAATTCAAAAATACTGTATAATAATCAACGTCATGACTTAGAAATATTCTTATCTAACAAAAATAGGTATACATAAACAGAAATATAAAAAAAGATTTTTTAATTGTTAACCTCTCCTTTAAGCCATTCTAAAGGAGTGCTTATAACAGGCCTCTTTAAAGCAGGAAGAGCGGAAGGCATGGAAAATTTGGCCATTTTATATAAAAAGGTATGTGGGCTTGGATATGAGTAGGGTAGGCCTCCGACATCCATTTTAAGGCCTGCTAGTAGCCCTTCGTATATCTGCCAATGCCTACTGGGAATGTAATGCACAAATGTATACAGGTGTTGGAGGTCTCGCTGTAACATTGAGCTTAAAAAATAGTTGGCTGATTCATCCATAAAAGTCACGAATTTAAAGACTTTGACGAAATCGTTATTTCAAAAAATATAAAGTCTGTCATTTCAAAAATCATCTGAAAAAATAAATAAATCAGAATAGACTAGCATGTATGTTATTCTTTATTTGCATACAATATTTTGACATGTAATTGTAACGAGTTTGTGTGTATTTGTGCTCGTCAAGCGAAATAATTATTCCTATTTTTACAAAATACAAACGTTCTTTGAACGATGACTTGTAAGATTTTGAGCTAAGGTAGTTTCGTATGTGACGTTCTGTGGGTAGGGTAAGGGAGGTTTGAGTGTTTGTATATCGGTGTGTAAGATAAGGGGTGGTGTTATGACTTGACGAAGATTGCTTGTTAGCGTGAACATTCAATTGCTTGAGTTGCTTAAATAAGAAACGAATAGGCCGAAGAAGTGTGGGTTGTTCATTATATGCGCTCTACTCTGAGGTTCATTATAATATGACCGCGAAAGGAAAAAAGAAATCCCAGCCTTTGTGCGTTTTGAAAGCGGGCAAGATTATGAATAGGCAAAGAGAAAAAAAAAAACAAAGCCATCGTCTAATGTTACTTTGATTAAATTCTCTCCCCAATGATTATTGGTGCTTCATAGCTGTTTTTATTGCTTCTTTTTTCACATTTAGGGCGGCGCACAGTGGGGCCGAGCAAAACTTCTTTTATCCTAATAACTTTTATTTTATATAAATTAATATTAATGCCAGTGCAGTATTAATATATTCTATTTTTGCTAGCTTTTGACGTTCGCTGTCCCATTGTGCAGATGGAGCAAAATGCAGATTATATGTTGATTTTTTCGAACGTCTCAAAGTTTCCATTACTTGTGGATTGATTTTATTTTATTTAATTTTTTTCTTATATCCAACATTGAAATATTATGGCTTGTCTTCTCTCTTTAAAGAATTACTTGTCTGCTCTCTCTCTCTGGCCGGCTGTGTTGTGCTGCACCGACTCTTCATGTAATTTATTATCAACGTTCGCAAGGGATTCCAATGAATCTAGCATTTATGCGAACATGAACGCCGACTCAATCGCAATGATATGCTGTGGACAAGCAGAAATATCATTTGCATGAAAAGGGTCAGTATTGGCAGAGAGCTAGACTCTGAAATTTTTGTTTTTTTTTTGCAAGCCGCTGCCGAAAAAAAATCATTTCAGCTATTAATATGTTTTTTGAAATATTTCTAGTGGGGGGAAAATGGAACAAATAACTGAAAGGGTGAGAATTTCTGCATTAATTTTGCATATGTTTTGGCTCGATGCCAGGGTTCAATGGTTGCCTAATGCATATTTTGTATACAGTGGCGTCTCTAAGGGTAGGCGAAGTAGGCCTATGCATTTTTTTCCTTAAAACACATCATTTAATTCTAATCGGAATATAAAGTTTAAATTGCGTTTCATCGAATAGTTTCATGTCTCTAACAATTTAGTCAGTCAAAGTTAAACAGAGTACTACTAAAGTATAAATTGTCATAAAAATGGCACCTAAGAGTGGGCACCTAGCTTGTAAAATCATTCGAATACCATTTGTAAATTTTGAGTGTACAATGAAATTTAAAATTTTGTGTAGAGTTGAATATAAAGATATAAGTATATCGCAAACTAAATACAAAACAGTCACAACTCAAAATTTTAAAATTTCTAGGTGAAGAAAAAAACAATTTTATTTTTGAAGGAACTCCATACAAAGCATTGAAACACAACTTTTTTTTAAAACTCTAGAGAAAGAAGATGTGTACAAAATGTATTTGATGTGTTTCAGTGAAAGTATATGATCATTACAAATAGTTTTACATTAAAAAGTAAAAATTTGCAAATATTGAGTTGTGACTGTTTTGCATTTAGTGTGCGATATGTCTTCAAAAAGTTCAAAAAACCAAAATATGAAAAGTTACTATCCATTAGTAAATTTCAATAACAAGGCTGAAGTGGGGTGATGTGTAACACATTTTTGTTTATATATAATATAAACAAAATTATATTATTTATGCAATATATATAATAAATGTGTTAGGAAATTTCAATTTTTGATTGGCTTAATCCATTTTTGGAGTTTACTCCTTTAGAATCGATTTTATATAGCGAGTGAAATCAAGTTTTGGACAAAAATTCAAGCTGTACGATTTCTGTCATTCGTCTAGTGACAGTTGTGGTGCTCGGCTGTCAGCCGCGCGGTTATGCGCAGTAAAATACCAACAACGAAGAAATACCAACAAAATACACACAGCAGCAATCTGCTATTGTAAGAAATTGGCCGCGGAGCCAACAGTGGGCAACAGTTGTGCAAAAATTATCTGAATGGGACAATTATTTGAGCGCTCACTTAAAGTGATCAGTTAGCGGACACCATTTTATCGGGCGAAAAATTCTATGCTATATGAACTTAACTATTGAATGTTTTAACCCTTAACTGGTACACCGCAAAAAATGTAGTCATAATTTTATATCCTTTTTTAAAGAACGCCTAAAATAACAACACCACTACTCAATACGAAAGCATTTACGCACCAGAAAGCTTGTACTGAGCATGTACTGAGCGTTAGAGATTGAATGGTGAAAAAATGAGAGAAATATAATCTATTATTTTTTTAGCATGGTTCCACAGACAAAGTGCACCAGTTAAGGATTATTCTTTGACTCTAAATTCTAAACTTTGACAACCTTTCTGAAGCTAAGTATAACAACACATTCAGAGAAAAACATCGCTCACTAAGGTATCGCTACTATAATAGCTCACAACAGTTGACTCCGCTGAATGCGGCCATTGAATTGCAAATTTTTATAAGACTCCATAGCACATTTTCCTTTCGAAATTTTAACAGTAAGTATATTTAATTAAAATGTAAAGATTTGTATGAAATCATCCCCTATGCCACGCATTGCTTGGTTGTTTTCTTTTCACCAGCTCGTGCTTGCGAGAGTTTCAATAAATTCCATGTTGCTCTCATCTTCTCTTTTTTTGTTCAGCTAGCCCCAGCACAAAAAAAAAAAAATTGTGTTTGAGTATGTACGCATTCGCATCGACTCGTTGCTTATACGAGTAGTTTATATTAAAGTGCGATTTTATTATAACTGATAATAATATAAAAGCTTGGCTTATTACAAACCCAATAAGTTTTATATCATTGAAATTAGTTAAAAATTCGTCGAGTTATTTAAATTTTAAGCATTAATCTGTTAAAAACAGCACAAAATCGTTGTTTTTCATCCTACTTTGCCTAAACTGAGAATATAATCCTTTTAGTAATATAAGAGACGCCCCCTCACCCCCTTTACCTATTATATACATCTCAAATTAAAAGGTTATCGATCTAGAGGAGTAAACTCCAGTCTCGCGTCGGAGCTGAGTTGGTTCTGGAGATATATGCAATTAAGTGCAACCAACTTTTTTTTTGTACAAAACACTACAGTGACAAAAAAAAGAATGATATTTTCGGAATTAGCCACCGATTTTATATGAGAAAGGTATAGTGCCATTCATTGTTCAAACAACTTTGCGTAATTTGTAAGACAGTGTTATTATTGAAAAATTATAGGAAGTGCCAGCATATGTGATTGGTCAGAAAGGGCTTCCTACATGCTTCCTACTTGGGAGGGGCTAACTTTGCAATGATGACAAATTTTTCTACTGCAATTTATTCACAATAGTACACGTAACAACTTTATTTTTAGCAAAGCGTATATAAAAGAAATTGTATAAAAGTTATTTACAGTTAACCTCAGAATCGAATATAAGTCAAAAAATTTTGTATATGTTATTAGTCAGCGTTTCCTTAAAGCAACACTTCGCAGCGGCTAATCGAAAGATCGGAATTTATTTTTTTTTGCAGAAATGTCATATTGAAGTTCAAAATAGGCTAACATATAAAAATTTTTAAAATCGATTCACGGATTCTGGTTGCGGTAAAAGATGAGTTAAAGGCCTATTCCTAGCAAAAGAACCAATTCGAAGTGAGTGTTTTCATGGCTGTGGAATATTTTGAGAAATGGATGTAATGGGACAAATATTTCAAATATGATTTTTTGGTCTTTACCAAATCGGTGGGATGATGTGTAACACCAACAAAATATTGGTTTAAAGATCAGGAACTTTAAGTTTTTATGTTTAAAAAAAATTATTATGATACGAATTTAATGAAATCTCCTGCACCTGCAACTATTAACGTTTATGCGGCGTTGTTAGAACACAGCTTTTCATTGACTTCCTACCACGATTGGATTTTGGTCTAGGCTGAATAGTATGAATTAGGCCGATTTCTTTTAGTGCCGTTGATGTGATTGCATTTCGAAGGTTGACGTTGTTGCCTCTTTATTGTAATTATAATGTGTAAGATGTGTAACACATCACCCCACCGTCAGAGGTACACATCACCCCAATGTAAGCCACTTTTTTCTCATTAATGAAATTTTACCACAACGTGCAAAAATTTAAAAATCTTTTGTTGTATTAAAAATGTTTCACGCTTTTTAAGAGCTCTAATGAAATGTATGCTTGCCTACTTTCAACACTTATGAGCACAACACTTATGAAAACACTTATGAAAAACATTTTGCAGTAGCTTATTCACTCATATGTTAACATTTGACACGAAAAATCGCTGTGTTACACATCACCCCATGATACACATTACCATACCTCGCCCTACCAACAAATTAAGAGAAAAATGATGATATTTCAGATGCCTATTTTTTGACTTTTTAAAAATAAACATTCACAAAACAAGAGTAAATAAATAAATAATTTATTTTTTAAGTGAAACGTCTTAGGCGGCGATGTGTTATTTTTTATTGAGGGAAAAATTTCAAAAAATATCTACACATGTTTATAAACATATAATAAAAAAGTGAAACGTTTTTGTCTATAAACAAGTAACAAAACAGTGGAAACGTTTTTTGTAAACATTGTATATAAACACGTACAAGGCATATAAGCGTCGCCTAAGAGAGACTACGCGGTTTGCAGTTCAGCTGGTTTTGAATCAGTTTTCTGGATTTTAAAATTCAAGATGGCGGCTAGGTTTTGTATTTGGCCTCGAGTTTTTTGTATTTTTAAGAATCCTTGTAATTTTGAAAGTCTGATAACGTTTTGATTTCGAAACTGATATCACAGTTTTAAAATTCAAGATTGTGGATAGGGTTGCAACCAAATTTTTTCTAATTTTTACGAATTTATGGCAATAGACTAGGTAATACTAGGTAAAAATGCGAATACTAGGTAAAAATGGGTCGCTGAATCAGAATCCGTTGTCAGAATTTCAAAATATACAGGTTTGAGTTTAAAGAGGAAATTTTTAAGTTTTTTAAGACGCATATCCTTAAATTTAATGATTCCGTATTCAATTATAAGTTTTATCAAATCATAACGTGCATTTTAAAAGCTCAAACAAGAGCTGCAGCTTCGGAATATGACATACAATAGTTTTTGGATTAAATTTATTAAATATATTAAACTTAAAAATATTTGTTTCCTCGAAACAAGGGGTAAAAGGCAGGGAACGAAAATAGATTCTAAGCCAGGGATGCGCAATATTATACATTCACATTTTTGTGATTGTATTGCAAAGTTTGTTATTGCAAACTTTTTAAGAGTTTGCACTGAACGAAAAGCATAAGTTTGTTCATTTATACGATCACAGCATAACGCTATCATAGTGAAAGCTTATTGCTGAGCCGAGCCGAAGAACACATTGGAGCAGAAGAGATGCATGGATTGGTTTCTTAATTGCTTCAATGACTTTTTTTGGCAGCAATAAGCGTTCACTACCCTATAGGAACAAACTAACTTGTTTTTAAAAACAACTAGTTAAAAAACTAGTTTAAAATAAGCCAGTATATGAACTACTTTGAATTATATTAAGGCGGCATCCACTTCAATTGTAAATAGTTTTATTTGCATTATATATGAAATAATTCAAATACTACTTAAAAACAAGTGATTGATAAACTACTTTGAATTTGATTAAGTCGGCAACTACTCTGATTTTGACATGTTTTAATTGCAAATTTTTATTAGATTACAAGTTTATATATATTTAACCATGTTATTTCATCAAATATTAACTTTAGGCCATCAGTAATAGTTTTCAATTGGTTATTTTAAAGTCCTTAAAAAATAATTTAAATATAACTAATTTAACAAGTAGTTGAAAATATATGCAGACGAAAGTCAATTGACTTATTTAGCGGACATCACCATACAAAATATGTTAGTTCGTTCTATGGGAAAAAGTCAGAATTTCAACTAGTAGTGGTTGACAAAAAACTACTTTATCAACTACTTTTAAATTAGTTGATTTTCCTATAGGGTATGTTCTCAACCTTAAGCAACACAAAATCGAGCGGCCGCAACTTAACAGCTTAAAGTTCGTTCAACGACTGATCGTATCGAATTAACAAACAAACGCGCAAATGATATGATGTCGTGTTCTATAAAGCAACGCGGAAGCGAGCGACCGCAACCTTAAAGCATGAAGTTCGCACAGCGACTGATCGTTTTATTGTATTCAGTGCATGGTAGAATAAAAGAAGGTAGATGCATTTCGGACTTCACTCTCTTTCTCAATGCCATAATTGTCAAAATCAATACTTTAAATCACTTTATTGTTTACATTTTTCTAATTAAAGCTTTCTCATCGCATTCAGATTTTCCATGAGCTAACAAATTAGTTTTGACAGTTACGGTAGTCTGCCTCTCCGAAATGCATCTACCTTCACTTATTCTACCATCATTCAGTGTAACAAGTTCTCACACCGACTAAAAAGATTTTTTAATTGAAAGCTCTCGTATGCATGTGAAAGCTATCCGCCCACGGGCGGCCTTTTGCGCACTCCTGTTCTAAACGTAACGTGTGTAAGAGTACTGCAGCATTCACTCATAGAACAGTTTGTTAACGTTATGTAGCATTGGTAGCTTCACTCAATATTCTGTAGCGTTATAGTTTATTTACTTGAACTCAGACACAAACAACCCACTACGATGGCATGAAAATGAGCATAATCATTATCATTCCGTTGCGTTGCTACACAAAAAAAAAACAATTTCATTGTGGTTGCGAATAATTAATTTAATGTTTCTCATCTACTACATAAACTCTCAAAAATAATTTATATATCTCGCAACTGGACTCCTAGAGGGGTCAAATATATGAGCTGGTACTACTATTTTTTGCCTCTCAACATTTCTACTGAACACACCTACCCACACCTGGACACACCTTAATGTTTTAGTAATTGGTCTCGATTACAGCCGTTCTTCTTTCTAAAAATAAATAAAAAAATTGGATAAAAAGCACGCCTACCTACTATACAAACTGGCTTAATCAAAACACTAAAATCCTTAAAAAACTCTTTAATCTCTTTTTAATAGAGAAAAAATCTTTAATAGAATATCAAAAGCAATGGAACAGCATTCTCAGTTAGACGTTATCTATACTGATTTTTCAAAAGCTTTTGATAAGATTGATCACAATATATGGCTTTACAAACTTAAAAAGTTTGGTATACAAAATCCACTTCGAAAGTTTTTCGGTAGCTACTTGTGTAACGGAAAATTATTTGTTCAAATAGATTCATGTCGATCAAATTTTGATTATAAATGCAACCTCTGTAAGATATATAATCAGTAGACTGAATAAATAAATAAAAATAAAAGAAGCTAATTTAAGGATTTTAAATTTTGCACATAAGACAACGTTCTTTGAGTTTTCAATTAGGAAAATCTAGTTGGAATCTACACCTATTCCACATGCACAGTGATGTCATCAAAATTATAAAATCTAAAATCAACATATAGCTGTGAGCGTATCTTAACTTCGACCAAGACGAAGTTAATTTTTAAATAGATTTTTTATCAATAATATTGTTATTTCTTACTTTAGACTGTAATAAAATGACATTAAATTGGGTGCCGTTAAATAATAGTTTTTAACACTTTTCAACCCATATTTGTTGTTTTTATTGTATAAAACGTAATGCCGCTAAAAAAAGGATACTGCTTCAAATGCTGCAGGACTGTACCTCGAAAATCTTTCAGAGCCTGCTTTGAGGGTAGTGTAATAATCGAATTTAATTTTGGCACATGATACACAACCTGATGTGTATGCGTTTTGATACATTTATATATTAGTATATATATTTCAAACAAAAAAAAAAAAAAAACCTCAAAAAAACTAATCAGCCCTTTAGAAAAAGTGTTAAAATTGTCATATCCGCAGTGCTCATAAGCAATGCGGAACCGAGACCAAATGTGTTACAAATCGATAGTGAAATCAATACCACACTAAGGCTACCACTCAGTAGAAATTGCAACTAACCCCTTTTTTCATGGCAACAAAAAAGAAATGATATAAATTCATACGAATAGAAAAAAAGGAAACACGCGGCACGTGTAAAAAAAGAAGGATATTCTAAATTCAGCTTCTAAGTTTTAATGAAAATTGAACAAAAATGTTCAACCAAGCATGAAAGTGGAGGAAGCAACTTTCGCTTTTTTCCCAACAGCGATGCGAAATCATTTCAATACCCTTCATATGCAACGTAAGGGAAAAAACTTTTGTATTAAATGTCGACGTAAGAAGGCGTACGGAATTTTAAGAATTATATTTAATTTCTTAAAGCAAGATAGATTCGTCATTTAAATATGGTGGGCATGCTTATCTATTATATTCGATATCCCTTGATATAAAGTTGAGATATGAAATAGGTTACAAATTTTTTTATAAAAAATGTTCTGATTATGGTTCTGATGTTTTGATTATTATAATAATCAGAGAGGCCAACATAAGACATTTTAAATCTATAAAATTCGTTGTACGAATAAGAAGGCGTACGGAATTTTAAGAATTGTATTTATTTTCTTAAAGCAAAATAGATTCGTCATTTAAATATGGTGGGCATGCTTATCTATTATATTCGATATCCCTTGATATAAAGTTGAGATATGAAATATATTACAAATTTTTTTATAAAAAAATGTTCTGATTATGGTTCTGATGTTTTGATTATTATAATAATCAGAGAGGCCAACATAAGACATTTTAAATCTATAAAATTCGTTGTCAACCCACTTTTCAATACGGAAATTCTACTGCACTGTGTAGTGCATATCTCGTTGTCGGTGTCATAGACTGCATCTTTCAAAATTGTTCCTTTAATATTTTTCTCTTATGCCTTATTTTCTATTCGATTTCTAACGAGGGAGTAAAATGAAAGGAATAAAAGAATGAAATTCCCAGCGGCAAATGGACAATAAACTTCGTCGATGAAAGGCAATACACTGGTAGGCGGTAATGTACACATGTACGCATACACTTTTAAGGCAGACGGGATACATTTTCGATTACAAAGTATGCAAACAAGTAGTCGAGCTTCCTTCTCCCATATACAACTTCACGTACAAATTCATATATGAATAACATAACACAAGTATACTGCCATTCATATATGAAATATTGGAGTACTCTGTAAATTTGCCGCTGGGTTTCTATCATTCTTGAGTGATGCTTGAGAGTTTATTCTCTTTCATCGATGAAATATATTGCCCATTTGCCGCTGGGAACAAAATTACGCGTTCCGCAGTCCTTTTACCTAGTACTCTCTTTCTCATATGACTAAATGACGTGACCAAGCGCTTTTGCATAACAAAAACTAATGCAACTGTACGATCACTTAGACAAATTTAACTAATTGGGAAGAAAAATTTTGAATGAAGGTGAAGTGAAAATGAAGTGTGTGGTGAAAAATTGTTTAAACGACTAAAAAAAGAAAACACAGAAAACAAAATTAGATTCTTTTTTAATACAAAAGTTTTAAAAACTTAAGAAGAAATTAAATAATGTTATGAATAATAAAATGTATTAATTTTAAAAACAACTTAAAGCAGTATATCTTTTAAAATTACATAGAATGGTCTGGCATAGTAAATAAATACATGCAGTGAATGTAAACAATAACGCTTTCTGACGTCATGCTCTCTCTCTCTGTCGCGGAACGCGTAATCTTGTTAACGATGTCTGTACCCAGTGGCAAATGGGCAATAGACTTCATCGATGAAAGGCAAAATACTCGAAGGCATAATGTTCACATATTTGTATTCACTTTCAACTTACTTTTAGAAGACAATGGCGCTTTATAGGCCAAAGGGCTACATTTTCGCTTACAAAATATGCCAACGAGTAGTCAAAATTTGAAGTCAAGCACACAGGTTACATTTTCGACTACAAAGTATACAAACAAGTAGTCGAGCTTCCTTCTCCCATATACAACTTCACGTACAAATTCATATATATGAAATATTGGAGCACTCCGTAAATTTCCCGCTGGATATATACCAAAAATGTGAGTAAAAAGAGCGGAAATTCTTATTAATTGGAGCGAGCGAGCGAGCGTAGCTTTCATGGTACCATATATTCGCAGAATATTATCGGGATCAGATATCAGCAATTGGTTGACCGATTTTTAAAATTATTTTACTGACATAATTTTTACGCTTCTAAAATTAGGTCATGATGGAGCCGGAATTTGGAAATTTTATTAAATTTATTGAAAGGGTAAAAGAAATACTTTGTCTTTTATCCATTACCCTTCAGAAAAGGTGAATAATGACTTTTGGTTAATATATTTGCAGCAATATTTTTCATAAATTTTATACGAGTAGGTCAGTAATAACAGCCACTATGTCAAAGGTAAGTATAAAATCTTTCTATATTCTATAAGTATGGTAAATTGCTAAATTTAGTGTAAATTTAAAGTTCAAATTAAATTTTAACAAAATGCAAATAAAAAATTTATTACTCATTGATGCGGGAGGGCAGCAACAAGAGGAAAACACAGGTGCTTCGTTGGACACACGAGAGAAGCGAAGCTTTTTCGTAGTTTTATAGATTTGATAACTTAAATACAAAAACTTAAAATAACATAAAATAAATTAAATTATATATTAAAGAACACACACGACACAAAATTCACCAAACATTTTTGATACCTTGCCGATGTCATGCATGCGTTAGTTAATTCCATATTAATTGATATTATCAATTTTTTTGATACGTAAAAAACACACTTGTCAACGCACTTGCTAACATTTGCTTGTACCAACAACCCCACAAACGCATTCACAACGCGAACACACCGAAGCTGGTGACATCTTGTGGCAAGTACAAGCAAATTGTTTGTTGTAGAATAGCAAATACACAATCCTCTATCTATTGATAGATGGTGACGATCTACTGCAGCATAGTATCTGTTATAAAGGGTGGTTGAATTTTAAGCGCCGATGTTGATTTTGAGTAAAACACAAATTATTTAGGAAATTACTGTCATTTCTTTCTATTATGATAATATTGGTATGGTTCAATTATATTAGGCGACCTCGGCGGCACACCTCCATCCGATGGTCCAAATTTTCGATGACGCTGAGGCATAAGTGAGGTTCTATGCCGTTAATGTGCCGAATTATCTCTCCCTTTAGCTTTTGAATTGTTGCTGGCTTATCGACGTACACCTTTTCTTTCAAATAACCCCAAAGCAAGAAGTCCAACGGTGTCAAATCACATGATCTTGGCGGCAAATTGACATCGCCACCACGTGAGATAACACGGCCATTGAATTTGTCGCGCAAAAGAGCCATTGTTTCGTTAGCTGTGTGGCAAGTGGCACCGTCCTGTTGAAACCACATATCGTCCACAGTCTTATCTTCCAATTCGGGCCATAAAAAGTTCGTTATCATCTCACGATAGCGAACACCATTCACAGTAATTGCCTGACGGCTCTTCAGCCACACTATCGTAAACAGCAGTAATATTTTCTGCAGTACAAGCTGTACGAGCATGCACTGGTGTTTTCACATCTCCTACAGACCCGGTTTGCTCAAAATTTTTGCACGATTTTTCCGATTGTACCCACATTGGACGATTAAATTGATCGAAGAAATCACGAAGTGCACGATATGCATTTTGATTTGAACGCCCATTTTCATAATAAGCCTGAATAACCTTAACGCATTGCTCGATTGTGTATCTTTCCATGGTTCAAATTGAGTTAGTCTGAAATTAAGAAATGTCAAATGAAATGCAGAAAAAACTTGACGTTTAGGTGTGGTTCTGCCCTTAAAATTTAACCCCCTAACTAATTTAACCCTAATCTAACAAGGCTTCATGGCCTGGTGGATAGTGTGTTGAACTCTTAATCACAACGTTGCGGGTTCAATTCCACGGGCAGGATAGAAGTAATTTTTTTAATACATTGAAATTACAATTTCCTGTTATAATAAACGTAAAGAACAAAGAAGAAAGCGAACACAAGTTCTTCCATTTCATAACTGTCACGCAAACTATGCGTTCTTCTTTTTGCAATTTTAAGCTTAAAATTTTTAAATTTTTCATTCGTACAATGCGCTTTATTCAGCAAATAGTTTTGAAGATTATCTAATTTAGCTTCATAGTTATTGTCTTCACAATCATTCATAACATCATATAGGTGTCTCCCAGTTAAATGCCACAAACCAGACGATCCTTCAAGCAAAATAATTTATTTTATGAATAAAATTTGTTTTTTCATTAAACTAGACATCCATAAGGGACGATAAAATCTGGGGGGTGGTAGCGGGCAGCATTTTCTTTTGGTTTTTGCTTTTTGACATCTTCCTTTTTTAGCCGATGCCAAAAATGTTACCTAATAACACCAAACAATATAACAAAAGATACATAATTAAAAAAAAAAAAAATAAATAAAAAACTGGCCATTTCCAGACATTCATTTCATCACTTTATTTATTTAATCAATCTTATGGAAGTATAAAATCCTTACAGACTATACGTTCATTAATTCTTCTAACTATATTAAATATATATTATTAATTGAATCTTTAAAAATACTTCTTGGTACAAAGAGAACGATATCATGATAAGATGATAGCTTATTAAAAACATATAATGCCCTTGTGATAGGCTCTTAAAAAGCATAATTTGCCTTAACATGTGTTATAAAAAATAATTTATAAAATCTAAGTTGTTTGGATGGAACATTAAACATACCACCTTGTTCAAAAGGAAAGGTTCATGCACACTGTGAACCGGACTTAACTGTCCGATTCTTGTCTATGACAAGGCTGCCAAATATCAGTGTCTCTCGTTGACATTTGGTAAAGTGACAGTGTTTTGTTTACAACAACTTTTTTCGTGTCTTCGATTTTTACGATGGAAGAAAAAATTGAGCAACGAGTTTGTATCAAATTTTGTGTGAAAAATGGTTTCAACTGCGGCGATACGCGTAAAATGTTGGTGAAATGTTACAGTGACTCTGCTCTATCTCTTAATGCAAAAAAAGAGACCGAGTTGCTATCGCGAAAGACATGCTGGAAATGGTCGAAAACGACGAATCATTCATCGAATCCATCATTACTGGTAATGAGACATGGGTATACGAGTATGACACGCAAACCAGGTATCAGGCGAGTGAATGGCGGTCGCCAGACGAAGCAAATCCGAAGAAACCACGTCGTTTTCAGTCAAAAAAGAAGGCGATGCTCACTGTTTTCATGGACTACAATGGTGTAGTTCACCATGAACTTTTGCCAGCTGGTCAAACGGTCAATAAACGGTATTATTTGGGCGTTATGAGACGTTTACGTGAAGCAATTCGCCAAAAAAGACCGCAGTTGTGGCAAAACAAATCATGGATTTTGCACGACGATAATGCACCATCGCACAATGCTCATCTTATTTGTGACTTTTTGTCCAAAAACAACACGATAACCATCCAGCAGCCGGCAAATTCACCTGCCCTGGCTCCGTGTCATTTTTTTCCTGTTCGATCGAGCCAAAAAACCGTTTCGAGGAACGCGTTTCACCAGCAAAGAAGAGGTCATGGAAAAATCGGTAAACGCTCTGAAGGCCATACCAAAAACCGTGTTCCAGAAAGGTTTTCGTGACTGGGTCAAGCGCTGGCATAAGTGCGTTGCAGCCGACGGGGATTATTTTGAAGGCGACAATATTGATTTGGATGAATAAACTTGTACTTTAATTTTTTTCAATAAATGGATCTTTTTTTTAACAAGGTGGTAATTCGTTCTAACAGCTATTGGCGGTCAACATTTCCGGAAACTATATCATATAATAATAGAAGCGAGGCAAGCCTTTACTCAAGTGATTTGATACCTTAAAGCAATAATCGTGAGTTAAATGTTGGAAGTTGCCCATTAAAATTTAAGGATCGCAAAGAAAACCTTAACAAATAAAATAAAAACAAATAAAATATTAAAGAACTTAAGAAAATCTTTAAGCAAGAAGAAGAAGCTACATTTTTTATTAGCAAAGGGAGGGAATCGCATTCTCACCTTTTAGTCAATTTTATTCAATTTTATTTTAAACTTGGCGTTCAAAAACCAGGAACACAATTTATCATTGAGCAAGCTTTAATATAAAATGAAGTAAAACTATTTCTTATGCTGCACCTTAATTTCAGAATAATTAATTTAATTTACTAATGGATATAATAAAGTTTATATTGCTATAAATAGCATAATTTTCAGAAATTCTCTTCTAAGCACATTCTTTGTCCAACATTTCTGTCTCATATGTAACGTTACCTTAACTTAAGTTAAGCTTAAGCAAGAAACAGATAACCGTTAGAAGCAAAAAAAAAGAAATCAACATGCAGACCTATGGACACTCATATACATTTAATTTGCCTAATTGCAATAATTCTAATGCGCTGCTTATTGATGTCGTTGTGGTTTTATTAGAAAAGCGCATCGGCGGCGGAAAGAACTTGATGCAAGCCAAAAACACAGGCCAAGCAACTCGTATATTTGGACGTTAAAATCAACATGACCAACAGCAAATTGACACAACTGAAGTACCACCCCAAAATCAACAACAAAAACTACTACAACAAACATGAACAAGACAAGGACACCGCATTGCTGTAACACATGTTTGTTGACCACTGCCCGGCGGCACGTGTTTATTGTTTGCTTAAAGCATTTCACGTCAGTACGATTGAATGAGCAGCACATGATAAACGTATACGCGCAACAACGTGGTACATTGGATGTCCCAAAAACACACACACACACAAAGTATTGATATACATGAGACATGCCAGATGGCTGGATTTTTCCCATTTTTGGGGAAAATATTGATCGAATTGGGGGAAAATGTAGTGCTAGCTATTTGATTATATTTTTTTTTAAATAACATTTTTTTTCTATAGAACTAAAATAAATAGAAGAAATAAATTTACCATTGTTTCTGTGGGGTATAGTTTTCTTAAAAGTTATTTCTCAATCCAAATAAAACGTTTTTGATATATAATATACATAGATCTCTAAGAAATATTTTTAGTATTTCGAATCAATTGTTACAAACCATCCATGAATATTGCTAAAGAGTCTTATGAAGAGTCTTAAAAAAAAATGTTTCGATTTTTTTTTCTGCCTTTAGTTAAGACCATTAGTGCTTAATTTTTATACTGAAAATAGAGACCCAATTAACAAGAGACTATTTTGGTTATAAAAGTGACAAAAATTGTCACCCATAAGCGAGTTGGTGACAAAAAGTAACAACATTTTTGCTTTTATCTCTGACAAACGATATTGAAAGGAAAATGTCACCCTAAGCAAAATGTTTTTCTCATTTGTATGTGCAGTATTTCTATATAGTCGTTGTAAAAAAATTGTTTGTAAAAATTGGTTCTTACCGAATATTCAGGACAGAGCAGTGAGTGGCAAAAACAAATATTATTGGGTCTATAACTTAATTTGTGCGGTTTTTTTTTCAAAATTTGAACTTTTATTTAAGAAAAACATGTAAAATAGTATTATTAAAAATATTGTCCATCGTAAGCCACTACTTTTTCCCATCTTTCTGGTAACATATGGATTCTGCGCCAAAAGAACTGCTCCGGCTTTGAGGCCAAAAATGAATCAAGCCAATTTCTGCTTGATACTCTGTTCTGAAGTGAAGCGTATCCCTGTGAGAGCGTTTTAGCATAGACCGAAATAAATGATAGTCGGACGGGGTCGTCTTCTTTTTTAGATAAGACGGGTGTGCCAAAACTTCCCATCCAATATTTTCCGAATAGTTTTTAACCGGTCTTCCAACATGTGGCCGAGCGTTGTCATGTTGAAAAATTATGGGTACGTGTCTGGTCGCATTTTCCGGTCGTTTCTCGGCTATGGCTCTCTTTAAACGGATCAATTGTGTTCGATAGAGGTCACCTGTGATTGTCTGGCTCGATTTTAACAGCTCATAATAGAGCACACCCTTCTGATCCCGCCAAATACAGAGCATTACCTTGGCACCATGGATATTTGCATTTGGATGGGAAGGTCCTGGTTGTCCGGGATTCACATATGAATGTTTGCGTTTTGGGTTGTCATAATGGATCCATTTTTCATTCCCAGTCACGATCCGATGCAAAAATTACTTCTTTTTGTAGCGTTCAAGCAGTATTTCGGACATGCAAAATCGTCTTTCCACTTCTCTCGGCTTCAAATTATATGGCACCCAATTTCCTTGCTTTAAAATGTATCCGGCTGCTTTTAAACTTTTTGAAATGGCTGCTTGAGTGACTCCTAGCGATTTCGCAAGTTTTTCTTGTGTTTGGCAACAATCTTCATCAAGTAATGCTTATAATTCTTCGTCTTCAAACTTTTTTGGTTGAACAGTACGTTCTTCGTCTTTTAAGCCAAAATCACCACTTTTAAATCGTGCAAACCACTTTGGCACGTTCGCTCAGCTAGAGTATGTTCACCATA
Organism: Coremacera marginata; assembly: GCA_914767935.1. Lineage (NCBI taxonomy): Eukaryota > Metazoa > Arthropoda > Insecta > Diptera > Sciomyzidae > Coremacera > Coremacera marginata. The sequence goes on from OU612048.1 coordinate 7,147,580, forward strand.
AATTTCCACCAAAATACGATGACTTTCGGCAGCAGTTTTCTTCATATTAAAGTAATGGAGAAGAACTCCTCGCAAAAACACTTTTCAGGCACAAAGTTCGACATATTTGAGTAAAAAGAAATATTAGGGCTGTTCACAATCAGGTGCAAATGGTCTTGCATCATAGCATTTGGAAAATGGTAGAGTATATTTTTACTCTACACTAACAAAATATACAGAGATGCATTTACTACACTTGTGTTAATATGCAACACTTAAAGCCCATAGTTTATACTTACTATACATATGCAATACTGAACTCCAAGGAAACAGCTGATTGTCAAAAATATAATGTCAAAAAAATAAAAATAAAAAACAAAAATATTTAAAGTATGTAAATAAAAAATGAATTAAACGGGAGAAACCCAATAAAAAATTCATTATAGAGTCAATGAGCTATCAGCCATTAATTTTATTCTTTCCAACAAGTATTCCAAAGTAAACCGAAAAATACCGCTCACGATTGATGGCAAATTTTTACAATTGCATAAATTTACAATGTCTAATACTCAAGATTATGAATAGCCCTATTGTTGTTTACGCTTCAAATGAATGACATATACTGAAAAAGACGCACAATGACAGTAGCTTTCCAACGCATGTTCGGAATATTGGAACGATGGAATAATAATTAAGTTACGCCATCTCTTAGCAAGCCGCACGAATTAAGTTATAGACCCAATATTTGAAGATTTTCAAACATTTTTTTTTGAAAGTGATTTAAATATGAAATGTAAGGTAGCCATAATAGTATAATATGTATATTTATTACAGGTCTGTAGTCAAAGGGCGCATTTTAGGGGTTCACATCTCCCCATAGGGTCCAGAAGTATGAGAAATAATTCAAATGAGACTGTTAAAATCAAAACGTGACCTTGTTTTTTTAAAACAAAATTCAGATAATGATGTAAATTTACGTGAAGATGCAAAAGTTTCAACATTTTCAGCGCACATTTTAGAAACTTTGCTTAATCAATGAAATCCTTTTTTTTTGCCAAATGAAAGATTAACTTTGCAAGAGTATATTTAGTTTAGTTATTATATATTTAGTTTAATATATATAGTTCAATATATATCGTTTAATGTATAAATATTAAAGAACCATTTTCAATTACGGGTTTTGGTGCTCAAAGAGACTATGATTGCCAAAAAAGAACATATTTCAAATTATAACTCGAGCGAATATAATTTTATAAATTGTAAAAAATTAGGTTTTTCAATTTTGAAAAGCTGTACAGAAATTAAGCCCTGCGCAAAGTTTTTTATACGGTGGACGTTACAGCAACATAACGACACGTGGTCAAAATAGTGCATTAATGTATGAGAAAATTTACCTAAATGCTTAGCTAAAATTTTTGGTTTTTGGTCTGATTTTACTGAAATTTTTGCCAAAATGTTCATATTCTTTGGAATCTATCGCTACGCACCCAATAATCAAAATTTTTCCAACTTTTGCCCATAATCTTCAAATGTTAAGGCTACAATTTTGCTTATTTCACTGAAAGAGTTTTTTCAAATCGACGAATGAGTTCAAAAATTATTTATATCAACTCCCGAGTAACACAGGGTATTCAGCTAGTTATATTTATAAAAATTTATCCAGCTGAGTAATGGTTTGTAAAAAAAGTCTTATTTTGATGTGATAACTCAAATAAAATATTGGGTATTAGATATTGGTTCTGTGCAAAGACCAGTTTTCGAATTAAGGGCTTTGTAAAAGCGTGTCAAATTTAATTATGACTTTTATCGGACACAAATCCTCTGATCAAAAAATTTTTAGAAAATAATTTTATAGTGATTGTTATTGGAAATTGGATGATTTTGTCAGTTATGATATCAAAATTTTATGAGAAAATGGAACAGTTAATTTTTTTATGATTTTAAAATATTTTTTATTTTGAATATAATTTAAATTGTTGAAATCGTTTTCTCATACTAAGCTTCACACAGGTCCAAATACTTGTACACAAACAAGGCGTCAAAAGAGGCGTAAGGGCTCCCAGAACTTACGCCCAATGAACTTCCGCCCGAAAAAAATGGGGGAATAGCCCGAACTCTCCATACAAAATCAGACATTAATTCCTAGGAAAAAATGCCCAAAATTTCTGGCGATTATTTAATGTTTTTGAGTGTTTCTGCCAATAAATTTCGGGTCTGTTTTCCAAATATTTAAAAAGAAAGCCTGGAATTTAGGCCCGAAAAAAATCGGGCATTTTTGCCAAAGTAAAATATTGAAAAATGTCCAAATTCCTGTTTACCAAAAAGTTTACCAAAAATCTAAATTTTTATTGTTTTTTTCAGCGTTTCTAAACTTGTTGCTTCCTCAAGCCCCTTAACAATTTTAAATACCGAGTGCTTAGGCGTTATGATATTCCATCTTTCCACCCTCCAACTAACTATCACCCATCTTCCGAATCAACGAATTGACCCCTGAGTGTTGGTTAAGTCAAAAAAAAAAAAAATATTCCGCTTATTTTTTGAATAGTGTGACTTAAATTTAGGCTTTATGACATTTTCAATTATTTCACTCTTAATACTAAAAAAATACTAAGCAGGCGCCCTCGACGCGCCCTAGAAGACCCGGCCTAAAGGTCGGGCGGAACGCGATGCATGGGACAGCCGCTATAAAATCAGCTCTGTGAAATATGGCCCTATGCAAAAAAGGCTCTTGCTCGGAATGTTCAAAACAACATCGAACCATTTTAACATAGATCCGATAATAGTAGGCCTAATTTATGTAGTTGTACTCAAAGCATAACAATTACATATTACAACAATTAGTGCGCTACTAAAAACTTAGTTTATTCAGAAATGAAACGTAGCTTGCAGTGTGACTATCACCAGAAATATATTTTAAGTCCCCTCATACGTTTAGAAAAAACGAACAAATGGAAATAAGTTCGATTTCGCAAGATTCTCTCAAAATTTGCCTTTGTACGAAATGTTGCATTATGACTTTGGGTTGTACGGCGTGTGCCATATTTGTAACGCTAAAAGTCATAAAGCAGAAAGCAATTAATGTCACAATAAATGTTAAAAAATTTCAAAATCATTATGAAAAATGGTTTACCCTTTTACGGAAGATAAAAAAAAAATAGCATTCTGTAAAAGGGCAAATCATTTTTTGATGAAGATTTGGAAATAAGACCCGAAAAACTGCTGAAAATTTCGGGTGTAATTTCCGTTTTCTTTCGGGCTTTATTTCCAAACCACATGGGAGTAATTTCTTTCTTTCGATCTCAATTGCCATTTCCAATCTGGGCGTTTTTTCAAAACTTCAAAGCTGCAAAGATTTCGGGGTTTTTCCATTTTTTTTGGGCGTTAATTAATGGGGATATGGCGGCCGTGGCGCAGTGAGGAGAGTGCTTGGCCCATACGCCATAGAACCCTGCTTCAATTCCCGCCTGACACAGAAAATTTTTTCATTTGAATTCATTTTTCTTATCGGCCGTCACCTCTCTGCAGACAATGGCAAATCTCAGAGAGTAAAAACTGCCATGAAAAGCTTCTTGAAAACATAAGCCGTTCGGAGTCGGCATAAAACTTGTAGGTCTAGTACTCGATAGTTTGTGTTAAGACATTTCACAACAAAAAGAAGCTCGGTCAAAGTTCTTTCAAGGGCTGAAATGGCCACTTCGTTTTTTTTTTTAATTCATCGGGCGTAAGTTCCGTAAGCCGCCTGATATAATATACTTACTGACTTGATGGCCGTAACAACCCGTGTCCCGGTTTCGGCTGACCTCATCAGCTTTTGCCAGGCGCCTCTGCTTTGCGCGCGCCTTCTCCAATCAGATACACCAAGTGCGGTTAGGGCTTCCTCAGCTTGGTCCATCTAGCTTCGTCGTTCATAAATGACATGTTTTAACTTTATTTATCACCAAACCCACTTTGGCTGATTCCTTTTCGATAGCGGCGAAAGCAGCGGTAACATCTCTCTTGGTTCTGCCGACAATATCAATATCATCAGCGTACGCAAGGAGCTGGACGCCTTTATAGAAAATGGTGCCATTACTATGCACACCGGCCTTTCGTACGATCCTCTCCATGATGATGTTGAAGAGATCGCAAGACAGTGGATCGCCTTGCCTGAAACCTCTTTCGGTATTGAAGGTTTCGGAGAAGTCATTTCCTACCTTGACGGAGCTGAGTATGTTGCTCAACGTCATTCTGCAAAGTCTAATCAACTTGTAGGTATACCGAACTCAGACATTGTTGCGTATAGGTAATCCTTTCTCGGGATATCGAACGCAGCTTTGAAATCGACAAAGAGATGGTGTGTGTCAATTTGATTTTCGTGGGTTTTCTCCAGGATTTGTCGTAGTGTGAAAATCTGGTCTATGGTGGACTTTCCAGGTCGAAAGCCACACTGATAAGGTCCAATCAGTGTTTTTGTAATCGGCTTTAATCTTTCACACAGTACGCTTGAGAGAACCTTATATGCGATGGAAATAAGACTGATATCTCGATAGTTGGCGCAGATTGTTGGGTCTCCTTTCTTAAGTATAGGGCAAAGTACGCTGAGATACCAATCGTCGGACATGCTTTCCGCTAGCCATATTTTGCCATGCTATACCAGCCATGCATGCGCCTTATCAATTCATCGCCGCCGGTTTTAAACAATTCAGCTGACAGGCTGTTAGCACCCGCTGCTTTTTTGTTTTTGAGTCATTGGATAGCAACTCGAACCTCTTAATGGCTAGGTGGAAGTACTTCCACTCCGTCATCATTGATTTGTGGTGCTGAACTGCGCTCTCTATGGGCGGCATTCCATGGGCGGCAGCATTGGTAGAATCATTGCCAGTAAATAATTGAAGAAGTGCTGTCTCCACAATCTCAGTGCACACTGCGTATCTATAACCAGATCTCCATTTTCATCACTACACGTGTATGAATGCTCCGGGTTTGAAACCTTGGGTTAGACGCTTAACCTGTTGATTGAATTTTCATGCATCCTTCTTGCCCTGGTATACCTCTAGTTTCTCACGCTCACGCTTTTCCTGCTCTCTTTTCTTGCGTCTGAAAAGGCGTCTCTCTTCCTTCCTCTTTTCGCGGTAGTTTTCTCGCACTGCTCGCGTTGCAGCTGACTGCAGCGTTTTTCTGTATGCGGCGTTTTTTACTGCTGTCGCGACACTCCTGATCGTACCCAGGTTGCGGGCGCCGGAAACCAATGATTCTTCAGCGGCAGAGCGCATGGAGTGGGATATATGCGCCCAAAGTCCGCCAGCGTCGTCGGGTCCTGAGGCTGGTTGGTTGTGCTTAACCGGGAGTTGAGCAGAGTAGGCCTCGGCAGTCCATAGTAATTGCAGCCTAGCGACATATTGCTAGCGTTGCATTCCTGTGCGTATGTTCTTCGCATTGCATAATTACATGCGGATCGTGGCTGCAACAATATAGTGGTCGGAGTCAATGTTGACCCCTCGACATGTACGCACATCGAGAACACTACACGCATGCCGTCCGTCGATTACAACATGATCAATTTGGTTTCGCGTTTTGTGATCCGGGGACAGCCAGGTGGCCTTATGGATGTCGAAGTGCTTAAATCTGGCGCTAGTAACTACTATGTTTCTCGCCACGGCGAAGTCAAGCAGGCTTAGATTATTTTTCGTGGAGGTCTCGTGAAGACTGAACTGATCGACTGTTGGGCCAAAGATGCCTTCACATCCGACTTTCGCATTAACATTGCCGAGAACTATTTTCACGATCTTTATTTTTTAGAATCAAAAGTTACGCATGTTGTGCTGTGCTTAGGTATTTTGTTCGAATATTGATATAAAATCTACTGAAATTTACTCTTTAATAATATTCCGCGTAAAGATATTTACTCTTGATGTATTGTTATTTCTATAGTTAAATGAAGAACCAATATAGAAGATGAAATAAAGGTTTGGTTCTATTATTTTAAAAAAGAGCAAAAAACTGAGTAACTCGAAGTCTTTCAAATGGAGAAAACAAGAATTTTGTATGCAGAAATGGGATTTTTTTTTATTGACACCTGGCAACGCTTCTCCACACACAGAAAGGACGCACTTGTGCTATAGCGCGTAAATGTTTTATCAGTAATAAGCAGTAAGATCCTTAAATATAGAACATATCAGTGTACGTGAGGGTGGGGCGACAAACACTAACGAACACATTATCATGTTCCGATTAGCCGCAACAACAACAATGAAAACAAATACACGTATAACTGATATTTAAAGCGAATTAAGTGCAGTCACTAATGTAGCGAGTAAGCCTCACGCACTGAATTAGTGGACTCTGAATTATGCTGCACACTGATTTAATTATCTCGGTCTAGCTTAACCTTACTTTGTTTTTTGATAGAAGCGGTATCTAATGTAATAGGATATAATTAGAAACGTGTTGCCAAAAAACGTGACGACGTCTTTCTCACCAAGTAGCAAGTAGTTGGCAACTATAGTATGTGCAAATCTTGTGGAAATCCAAAGAGACGCGATAGAGAAGAACATTTATTAATTAAAAATTACACCGTTTAAAGTGATTTACGATGCAAAGGAAAATTAACTTATTGAGTTACCAGAACGGTTAAAGAAACACCGAAAAAAAATTCGTTAATTGTAGTAGGTACATAAATTCATAAGACAAGCTGCGAAAAACTATTTTCTTAGTTAATTTTCTGTTTTTATGGAGGTGAAAAAACAACAACAAAAAAAATGCTAGGGTGCGATTGGTTAGTTTTTGACCAGTATAGGTACATTTATATACAGAAGCTGCTCAGGCATGTTTTGTGTAAGCAATTCGAAGCTATTAAAGTTCCAGCTCTGACTATGTATTGTAATATCCTATAAAAGACAAATCGATCGATGTAATATCCTATAAAAGACAAAGCGATCGTTTTGAGATCATTCAAGAACACTTTTATTTTGACCTCATATGTCCTCATATGTCCATAAAAAAATTTATTTTGTATACAAATTGTTAGAGATGCAGAGTGTCGCGGTTCCATATAAACCGCTCACAAAAATAGAAGCAGTTGCCGAAGGATCAAGAAATTTCGTGGAAATAAGTTTTATGACAAGAGAACTATACACACAAAATTTCATTGAAATAGGATGAATTAAAAGCTTACCTCCTATATAACCGAAATGGGTAATCTGGTAAATTTCCAAAAAAAATTATCACAGGACAATAAAAATTTGCACTCATAGTTTTTTTGTCACAGAAAAGATTTGGTGTAAATATGAAATCGATGAAATAATACGCCTACCTTCCATATTACCATTGTCAGCATTGGGTAATCTGGTATATTTCCCCTCTAAAAATTATTCGAGATCAATCAAATTGTATACCCATAATTATATAATAGCTAAAAATAGTTGGTGCAAAAATTATCAAAACCATCTTCCCATGTTACCGAAATCGGTATCTAGTATATTCCCCCAAAAAATTATCCCAGATTAATAAAATTTGGTTCACATAATTACTTTATAGGAAGAAATAGTTGGTGTAAAAATAAACCAAATCGGCCGACTAATACGTCTACCTCCCATATAACCATTGCAAGCATTGGGAAATCTGGTATATTTCCCCAAAAAATTATTCCAGATCCAAAAAATTTGGTATGCATTATAACTTTATAGCAAGAAATAGTTTTATAAGGGAACAAATTACATGACCATTAGTTTGACGGATTTTTGTAAAAAAATCCGTATCGGTGTGGGGAGGAGTGACGTCATAGACATTCAATGACATAATTTTCAAGGGGTTTTTTGTGTGATGTTGTTGTTGCTGTCGTCTTCTAAAATGTTCTCGCAGTTCTGCATCTCGAAGATTCTAGAGCTTCTTGAATCTTTCTGGTTGCGGTGCATTTCGTTTACTTAAAATGAAAGCCAGAGGCGGAGATTTTGCTGGGCGTAGTCATTTGACTGGGGGTTATCCAGCGGTGACTTGTACCCCAGATGTCACAAACTACTTATATAAATCAAACATTTTTCAACCCCCTCAACGTTCACCGTACCTAAATTGCCCTAACCAACATTAATGTAGATTTTCACAACGTAAGTCATATTATTTAAGCTTAACTCATCAAGCAGAATTTGAGTCATTGTTATTAGTTATTTGAGGGTTAAAAAAAACAAACAATGCAAACACTGATAAAAGCCCGTTTGACCACTACCGATAAATGATTCTACCGACACACATTGGAACATATTATCACTTTTTTGGCCGAAATGCTTAAAATAAAGCAGTGAAAATTACTATTTTTTTCTTCTCTGTTGCAAAGAATATACTCCAATTAAAGCAAAAACACCCTATGCTCCGCCTAGGAGCTCGAGGAAACGATGATGATGATGATGATGATGAAAGCAAAACACATTTTGTTTTCTTGTGTACCGTTAGTTGGGGCAACGCTTTAATTTGGACTTTGGTTTTGTTTACATTTAAATGCGTGAATGCTAGTTAAGTACCTGCAAGTTAAAAGTGAATATTTTCATATTTCTACAGTTTATAAAAAAAAAAATAAAAATATGTTTAATAATTGTGATAGTAAGTACATAAGCTGTGAAAAAATTTATAAAAAAAATATTCATGTTTTTGTGTAAAAGAGTATATTTTCTTAACTAACCTTAAATCAAAAATATATGCAAATTTATTTAAACGTTCGTAACTTAGAACTTCCGTGTATCCGATTGGAGAAGGCGCGCGCAAAGCAGAGGCGCCTGGCGAGAGCTGATGAGGTCGGTTGAAACCCGGACACGGGTTGTTACGACCAACTAAGTAAGTAAGTAAGTAACTTAGAACTTCCAAAGCAAGCCGAAATGGGCTTTTAAATTTATAATGCTACATTTTGGAACAATTCTAAAAGTTCGCTTATCGGAAAAGGATAGGCAGGCAGGCCGGTTTTCATGCATATTTTCAAGAGCAATTTTTAATGAAATTTTGGATTCTTTCGAAGAGGACATTGAGAGAAGATCTTGTTTGCTTTCCAAGAACATTTTTCTGAATTGGGTAAGAGTAAATAGAACTATTAGAGTAAGAGTTGAGCGTTTTAAAGAAAAGTATGCCAGTTGGCTAGAGGAGGAAACACTCATAACAAAGTGTAAAAATGTGATCAAATCTGCAGCAGGACGCAAGCCTCTACCATTTGCTGATAAATCAGATCGATTAAAGAGAAAATCTGCTGCAGAGTTATGTAAAGCTTACAATAATGAAACTGATTTAATGGTGATGGCAGCAAGTCAGTCTGCTCGAAAGAAAGGATGTAATGATTTGGCGGCAGTTCTCACAAAAAGTATCAGCAGCCCATGTAGAGCTTCGGAAATAAAAAAAATAAAAAAGTTGATGTAAAGGAACCTATACCATGTGCCCCTTCTGAGGCATTGGCATTCTGGACAACAATTTTACCAAAGAACAGTATTTGAATATTGAAGAAAAAAATCGTCATATTTACCCTCATTATAATAATGTTGTACAAATTAAAAATACATGTCTACCCGAAGGCATAACTGTGACGGATAAAATCGCAAAAGTATCTTTGGAAACGCTATTTAATCATAGAGACGCAAGAATAATAGAACTACAATACGACGTTATATTTACTCTGGATAAGCAAAATATAATGGCAACATTTATCTTGAGTTATGGGTTTGACAGTTCAAAATTTTTCAGAACCGTACTGCTCAAAAGATTCTGATTCATCTCTTTTTGCAACGACAGTTATACCGTTGCGCTTGGTTTCATCTTGTGATAAGGTCGTTTGGAACAATCGCACGCCACAATCTGTTGGGTTCTGCCGTCCATTAAAACTAGAATTTGCTAAAGAAACAAAGGAAACCATATTAAGTAATGACGGCATTTGAGGAACACAAATTATTTTCTGAAGTAACCTGTATTGATATTGAATTGATTTTCAATTATTGTTGAATTTTTGTTATCCTGCAAATTCCCCTTGAATTAAGAGAAATTTTAAAATTTTTGCTTTGAAACTGCTAATATTATAATGAAAAAATATCCCTGGTTGCCAATGACAGCTACTGTGCATAAAATTCTTATCCATTCAAGGCAAATAATGGAAAATACAGTGCTGCCAGTCGGCTTTTTTGGTGAAGATGCAGCTGAAGCACGAAATAAAATTTACAAGTCTGATAGACTTCATCATTCTTGAAGAAACAGTCGTATTAGTAATTTAACAGATGTTTTTAACAGAGCAATGGATAGTTTTGATCCCGTTATTTCAAGCATTTCTCTTCATAAACGAATTCAGCAATGCAATCCATTGAAATTTCCACCAGAAGTATAATCCTTATTATGTTGTGAGGGTGCCACTGAAAAAACTGCAACAACATCTAATGAGGCTTTTCTTATGAGTCAAGAAATTTCCACCAGAAGTATAATCTTTATTATGTTGTGAATGTGCCACTGAAAAAACTGCAACAACATCTAATGAGGCTTTTCTTATGAGTCAAGAAATTGATACAGATGAATCACCTTCTGAAGAGGACGATATTTATGAAATAGAGGCAGATTTTCGAAATGTTCTGGATGGAATAGAACTAGATTCAATAGCAGAAACATAAAGAATATTGTTATAAAATTTTTATTTCTTTCTGCATTAAGTTATTTTTAACATCTCATAACGAGTTTTATTTTAAAAAACCAATATAAAATTGTGTTCACATTTTTAAAATGAATTTTTTTGCTTTAGAATAATGATTGCCGACACTACAAACCCGTAAGTATCAAAGCTTAATTCGAGTGATATTTAACAGTTTTGCGCTTTAATACCATATTGTACGCGCCATTTTCAATCTTAAAATTTGTCCTCCATATTCTACCCTAAAAATCTCTAAGAGCCAAATATCAGTTAAACTGGAGTTATGTATATTCGAGAATTTTGCACTACATGGTCGCCATATTGGATCAGTCCTTTTAAGTTTAAAAGTTTTACCTCCAGATTCGTGATTAGCTACCCCAAAAACCCCTTATTACCAAATCTAAGCTAAATTAGAAGTATATTGGAGAATTGTACACCTACATGGACGCCATATTGGATCCGCCACTCTTAATTTTTAAATTTGAGCTCCAGATTCGTGATTAGCTACGCCAAAAACGTATAGGTACCAAATTTCATGTAGATACGAAGTCATCTTCAAATTTTGCCCACTTTTTCCTGCCATTTGTACCAATGTGCGATAGAGCAATCATGATCGATGTTTCGAAATGAAACGGAGCAATTGAAATTTAGTGATTTTCAAAAAATGCCGAAAATCACTTTTTTTTTTACTTTGATCGCATATAGCTTCATTAAATATGATTGGATCTGTTTAAAAAGTATACCATTGGAAAGATAATTTTATTATCCTTAAATACCATGCATAATATTGGTCCACTAAACATAGTTTGGTGGAGATATGGGCTGAAAACCAAAAAACGGGCCAGAAAACGGGGTTTTTTGGGATATCTCGAAAACTATTCTTAAGAAAAAAAAATGGTTTACAATTTTGGAATCTGCGCTCCAAAATACGTTAAAAAAATGTGTCAGAAACCAGGTCTCGAGGAAAGGTCAAATTTTGTAAACTAGTGTAATATTACTTATTTTATAAATAAAAATGTAAACATAAATTAAAAAAAACATGGTTTACTGAAATAATTTGTGGGGAGAGTAAATACAGGAGTGTACCTAAGGGGGTAATCACCAGATGACGTGTACATCTGAAGGCGATTTTGTTTGCTGGGTTTTCATATTGTAACTAAAAGAAAACATAAAATGCCGTTTCACCTAGGCTGGGTGAGCACGCAGGAGGATGAACTTCTACTCGATCGAATTTTAGGAATTTTTGCTTAATATTTTTGATGTAGAATTACGTCATTCTCGGAAGTTAGTTGCGATTAGATATCGTTTTAATGTCACACTTTGAGCCTTTGGTGTGCTTAAAGTACCGATCGTTCAATGTTGGTGTAAGCACTTGTTGGTCTGGTTGATTCTCACTGGCAGAAATATCCATGTTTGAACTCTCTAACTTATATAAACTTTACACAATAACATGAAATATAAAGCCAACATTTGATGCTTCTATAATAGCAAGGACAACAACCAAAGCATAGCACAACAAAAAAAAAAAAAAACGCTAACTTACAGTGTTTTATTTATTTCTTTATTTATTGTGGCTATGTTTACAGAGAACCCATCTCGAAAAACATCGCAGATGGCCTAATTAAAAAATGTTCTGTTATCCAATAACATCACATTGAGGGAGACACTAAAACATTTTATTGCGAGCATTACGTGTTAGAGTGATATTTCCCGACAGTCTTCACAGAAAAACACAAAATGATTGACATATTCTCGCAGATAGATGAGGCTCTTTTTGATAAGCCGTCACAACTACCATGAAAGAGTTTACCACATACTCCTTTGCAGGCTATCTTGGGGGTATTTCTGTCATTGATTGGGCAATTGGACTTGGCACAAAACATTTCCATTTTTAACTTTTCAAATATTAAAGTGCAACGAACTTTTGGCACAAATTTAATGCACTAGCACTATTTGTAGTTTATTCTTCTGGTTGTTCTTTTGGTTATTAATAAATTGCAATATTGGCACTTTATCGAGGCACGTTTGAGTATTGGAGTCTTTTTATGTATATAAATTTATACTTTTTTTTATATATTTGATTGTGTTGCTTAATAGCAATATTCGCACTTTCGTGATATTTATATGCACTGCACTTGAGTAATGATTTCAAAGACTGATGTAGCTCAGGGAGAACGGTTTGACTGTTAAACTTGATTATTTGGATATTGTTAATACAAAAGCATTGAAATCGCTATTAAATAATGGGTGGTGGCGGTAGGAGGGTGAAAAGTACTTAATTACCTATTCTCAAACCTAACAAATAGACAAAAGATATTAAATTAAAATTGGCGGAGCCGTTTCGGAGGAGTGCGCCAATAAACACCGTGACACGAGATTTTTATATATTAGAAGAAGATAAGAGTTATCAGGGCGTATTATGAACATTATTGTAATGAATCGAGTTTCTTATTTATTTCAGGCAATAACACCGAAGCTACTGAACCAATTGAATTTTTTTTTTGTATAATTACATACTTTTATATAATTTCATTTTGCATGTTAGTGAAATTTATGTTAAGGGCCTGCTGGAATTTTTCGAAGGAAAAAAGAAACTTTTTTAAAATTTTTTTTGTTGAAGTAGACTGGTTCATCTGAAAACAAAAAAAATATTTTTTTGATTTTTGAAAAGTATTAATTTTTGACAAAATGGCAGGCGTAGGCACATTTTCATTTTATGTGCACGAAATTAAAGCCGTCTAAGGTTATGAATAAAAACTATTAAGAAATGGAGCTTCGGCAGGGTACCGAAGCTAAAATACCCCCCCGGGGCCATATTGAAGTATATTCGAAATCTTTAGACACAACATACACGATGATATTCAGTTTTATATATTAACGAAGTTTTTCCTATTTTGATGACGTCACTTTGTATGGGAGGTAGGTGCGATTTTGATCCAATTTTGCTATATATCATAGGGATGGTTGATATTATGTATCAAAGCTAATGTGAAAAATTTCAAGACATTTCATTAATTTTTGTAGATTTTTAAGAGATTTTACGTTTAAAATAAAGTATGTATGGGAAGTGGGCGTGGTTTTTATCTGATTTTGCCATATATCATGCAGATGGTTTATATTAAATATCAATGCTTATGTGCAAAATTTTTACACATTTCTTTAATTTTTGAAGATTTTGATGTGATTTTACGTTTAAAATAAAGCCAATTTGTATGGGAGGTAGGCGTGGTTTCCATCCGATTTTTCCAAATTTCATAGCCAAGATTAAAACTGAAGAGCAAAGCTTACATGCCAGATTTCAAGGCATTTCTTTAATTTTTGTGGATTTAAAAGACATTTTACGGTTAATATAAAGTCACTTTGTATGGGAGGTAGGCGAGTTTTTCATCTGATTTGGCCCATTCTCGAACTTGTTCTTCCTTTTTTAAAAGTTAACTTATATTTTGAATTTCATCGCGATAGCTTTAAAATTGCGGCTGTAATCGTGTCGACAGACGGACAGACAGACGGACACACGGAAATCGACTCAGGAGATGATGCTGATCAAAAATATATATAATTTTCTATACAAACTTTGCAAACGGAATGACAAAGTTAATATACCCCTTACGCAGTACGCGTTGGGGTATAAATATGTAACCTCTATGTAACTCTTTACTAAGCCGAATTTTTTTTTTTTCTGTGAACCAGTCTACAGATATCACTCACCGCAAATTTAAGGTCTTTCGCGGCATTGCAAGGTGGAAAAACCTCATCGACGAATATTTTTGGATGTCAGGTATAAATCTTGAATAGTTATACTTTCATAATATTAAAAAAATTTTGATCTAAAATAAAATAGAGCTTAAAAATAAATTAAAAAATGAAATTTATATTTTCAAAACTTCCGGAGGCCCTTAATAGTTATATATATATATATACGTTTTTTATACAAAAAAATGTATGTATGTTCTATATGCAAATATATCTATGTAAATATATATATGTATATGCATGTTCTGTGTCTATACATATGTATGTGCTTTATACAAATCTTTACCTTTATCTTTTAACCGAGATAAACGAAATTGCACGGCTATTCTATGCGACAAAGCTGCGGCCATTGTATGTACAAATTTTCTTACACTCACTTTTATTGACTACATATCAATAAAAATACTATTTAACAGAGGTTTCTGATCGTATAAGACAAAAATTGGGTAATTTTTCATACGTTTATTGTCAACAACTTATATAATAATATAATTCCGAAATTTTACATACATCGATAGTGAAACTTGGTATGTGGGTGCTTACAATCAAAACTAACTACTTTTAAAAAAGTGTGCGGAATTGAATAAGTGTGACGTTCAATTTAGTTAAGTTTATGTTTCTAATTAAAACAGCATTAGCTTGATTTTAAACTGTAAAATGTTTAGACTCCAATGAACGTGGACTCTATGGGCAGCTTATTAAATATTTTGCGTGAAACCATATATTCAAAAAAGAGGGTCTGTAGGTGTTTTAGCCTAAATTTGACTGATTCTAACTACACTCAAAAAAAAAATCCTATAATAACAATATGTTTTCGACTATAACCAATAAGTGTGACGTTCAATTTAGTTAAGTTTATGTTTCTAATTAAAACAGCATTAGCTTGATTTTAAACTGTAAAATGTTTAGACTCCAATGAACGTGGACTCTATGGGCAGCTTATTAAATATTTTGCGTGAAACCATATATTCAAAAAAGAGTGTCTGTAGGTGGTTTAGCCTAAATTTGACTGATTCTAACTACACTCAAAAAAAAAATCCTATAATAACAATATGTTTTCGACTATAACCAATTGTTTTTTACTAATAAAATTCGTCAATGCGATTCTACCCATTACTTATATATAGGGTGGCCCAAATGAGACCATGTGATGTTAAACACGTATAACTCTTGTAATAACGGTTTTTTTTAAATGGTTTATTTTTATATGTTAAATACATTTGATGGAAATTAAACGTGACTATGTGTGAAATATGACATCAGGCAAATGACCACCATTTTGCTCGATACAGGCATTGGCTCTTTTTAGCGCATTTTGCATTACACGGCGTAATGTTTCTAGTTGCAGGCGCCGTATTTCGTCTCGAATATTCTGCTTGAGCTGTCCAAGTGTCTGTGGTTTGTTAACATACTCTTTGTCTTTTAAATAACTCCATAAAAAAAAATCGGGCGCAGTTAAATCTGGTGAACGGGGAGGCCAAGGGAAATCTGAATTTTTTGAAATTGCGCAGTGGCTCCATCTTGCTGAAACCACAAATTAGGATGTTGCTCCACCATTGGCCGCAAAACGTTGTCGATCATTGTTCTCAAGAAGCCCCGGAGACCGTTTCTGGCGTTTCATCCTCATTCTCAAAGAAATATGGGCCGATGATTTTTGTGGCCATAACACCGCACCAAACAGTGCATCTGATTGGGTGTGACTGATGCTGATGTATTGCCCTTGGATTTTCGGTGCCCCACAACCTACAGTTTTGTTTATTCACATAACCACTTAAATGGAAATGCGCTTCATCCGTCATCAAAAGATTATTTAAAAAATCATTTTGTGTGGCTAATTGTATAAAGCGAATAGCGTATTGTAGTCGTTGTTGGGGTCTTGCGGTAGAAGCTGTTGCACAATTTGAACTTTGTATGAATACATCTTAAGATCCAGCTTTAAAATTCTCTGTAATGTTGTTCTGGGTATACCCAATTGGCCGGAACGGCGATGAGTTGAGACAGATGGATCATTTGCAACACTCTGCTGCACAGCTTCCACGTTGTCTTCAGTACGAATTTTTCGATGAGCACCTCTTCCTGGACGGTCGGCAACTGAACCTAGTTCCTCAAAACGCCGAACTAAACTTGTAATCATGGAAGATGTGGGCGCTGATCTTACGTTAAAAAAACGGCGATAATTTCGCTGCGTCAGAACAATTGATGGTTGAGAAGAATAATAAAAATCGATAATTTTAATGC
Organism: Coremacera marginata; assembly: GCA_914767935.1. Lineage (NCBI taxonomy): Eukaryota > Metazoa > Arthropoda > Insecta > Diptera > Sciomyzidae > Coremacera > Coremacera marginata. The sequence goes on from OU612048.1 coordinate 7,164,168, forward strand.
GTTGTTGTGGACTGTAGGTATTAATTTTAAATTTCCAAGAGCTCAGATATAATCTGCAAAAAGAAAATATAAATTATGTTACAAAATAAAAAAGTTATTTGTGTTTCACATCAGCTGGTCTTATTTGGGCCACCCGGTAGTTAGAAAACTATTCATTTTATGGTGGATTTAAAAAATGTTTTTCAATAGTTTTTACCGTTAATAGTTTTTACCACAACTTTAATATGAATAATCCTATAATATCTGTGCAAAAAACAATACTAAAATAATATTGTTTTTACCAGATGGAAGTATTAAACCTCATATAAAATAAATAGGATAATACTATTGTTTTTATATTGAGTTCCTATCAAAACAATATTCCTTATAGTTATATGTATTCATCTGCAAATTTAAATAAGCCTTTAAAAAAAGAAAGAAATTTGTTATATTTATTTATTTTTCTATTTTTATAATATATTTCAGTACCTACAATTGTGTTTTTACATAATATAAATTACATAAAATAACATTACTGCTAGATCTGAGCTTCCGAACTAAAATTACGTGGGATTCCGCACAAATTCTGGGATTTTGTCACAAATTCTACCACTTACTTGCACGATCATGTTCAGAGTTAAAATGGCGCGTGTGCTTGTATATCGTAATTGTTGCATTTTCTTTTTATGTATGTAGTGTTACCATTGATATAGGGGTTACCCCATGATACAATAAAAAGGTAGTGAAAAGTTTGACTGTTCTCTCTTTGGCCTTAAAACCATATCTGTTATTTTCATAGAAAATATTTAACATTTTTGAGGTTTCTATCTGTGTGCTTTTTATTGAATTGACAGATTTAGTAGGATATTGTGCAACTTACGACTGCCTTCTTGTTGTGCCATGAACTACCTATAAAACACAACAGGTCATTCAATAAGTCCGTAGGCGTATAGTGAATTTCCAACTTTTCGATACCACTTTTATAGTACGATTTCTCGTCAAAATAGGCCTCAGTTTCAGCGATTACTTCATCATTGGACTCGATTTTCTTTCCAGCAAGCATTCTCTTGAGATCTGAAAACAGGAAACAGTCGCTGGGGGCTAAATCTGGAGAATACGGTGGGTGGGTAAGCAATTCGAAGCCCAATTCATTCAATTTTGCCATCGTTTTCATCGATTTGTGACACGGTGCATTGTCTTGGTGAAACAACACTTTTTTCTTTTGCAAATGTGGCCGTTTCTTGGCGATTTCACCCTTCAATAGATTCCAAAGTGCACATTAATAGTCGCTGTTGATGGTGGTTCCATTTTGGAGATGGTCGATGAATATTATTCCTTTGCATCCCAAAATACAGAAGCAACCACCTTACAAGCCGACTGTTGGGTCTTTGCTCGCTTTGGATTCGGTTCGTCGACTGCTGTCCACTGACAGACTGTATTTTGGATTCTGGTGTGTAATAGTGAAGCCATTTTTCATCCATTGTCACATATCGGCGATAGAATTTGATTTTATTACGGTTTAACAGCGCTGAACACTCCTCTAAAGCATCAATTCGTTGTTGTTTTTGGTCGACTGTAAGCTCACGCGGCACCCACTTTGCACAAAGCTTTCGCATACATAAATGTTCATGTAAAATGGTAGAAAAATGAGGAAAAATTACAGTTCAGAAAGACGTGCAAGCTCACATTCCTCATGTCTGATAGTAAACAGACTATAATGACTTCACAATGCATATTTACACCGTGGTATTTAATATTTTTTTGATTATTTGATGTAAATTGGTATGATTCAATTTTTATAAATAGTTTTGACATTGTTTTGATTCATAAATAACAAATTTTTTCACAATCAAACGTACAATTTTATTCTCGTAATGTAATTAGTTTTGTAACTAAAGTGTGAAGAAGCTTCGTCTATGGTGAAAAGGATGACAAAGTTTCTTCTCACGACGTAGTTCCAAGTTCGATTCCAACTTAAAACATATATTTTTTTAATTAAATATTTTAAATTTATAATTTCAAGTTTAGATATGAATATTAAATTTTAATTTAATTTAAAAATGATTTTACTTTTGTGTACTTGAATTGAACCTGCGAAAACTCACTGCTGAGTCTCGAGCTTGATACGATCCACTGAACCCAATGCACCACAGTCAATTGTTTATTTGAGTCAAATCCCGATTTCCACTTGTCAAGTCTTGACGGGCAATTCTTTAATATTCTTTTTTAAACCTTACACACATTCAGTTTAAACCTTTTTTTATTCAGTTTACACACATCAAGAGTTGACGATGAAGTTTTGAAGAAGCAATAAGGCACCGAAAGAACATAGAAGAACAACACATAGAAAAATATACAATACATGTGTGTATGTGAAATGGAAGTTTTAAAATAACAAAACACCGAAAGTGCAAAGCATTATGTCAAAAACTAGAAGATATATTTAAGTCTGTTCTTTCCCCTTTCCCTATATTCCTCTTTCACTCAAACTTGACCTGCTTTCAAAAAAACTTGACGGGTGAAAAAATGTATAAACCAAGAAAATTGAACGCCTTAAAATCAAAAAAAAAGTTCTTGTAAAACTGTAACCAAATATCTGTACCACAATGAAAAGATCGTTGCAATAATGATTTATCCTTTAACTATGCAATTGCTGCTTCATTGAAACAAAAGACTAAAGTTCTTTAAAGCTAAGTCAATGAAACAATCTTTGCCGTGAAGATAAAATATTTACTATAACAATTTAGTTCTTTCTTAACAAGGAATTTAAAAAAGTATGTAAAATCAACAACTTTTCTTTGTTTTTTTTTAAAGTAAGCTTCATTTTTTCAAAAGCAAAGTCTGTTACTTTAAAAAAATGTTTTCTTCAAATCATATTTGTATACGAAGAATAAGGAAATCGTGTCCGAGTGCCAACATTGAATTGTAATTGTAAAAAAACACACACGTTAATATTCACACCAGTAAATTTTATTACATTATATCAACAAAAGGAAAAAAAAAGCAAAAAAAAAAGATCTTTGCCCGCTGTGCGGAATTGAACTTGGACTTTTTGGTGCCAGTCCATCGCTCTACCCACTGATCCAAACAGCCTTGCTACTGTTTGCTGACATAACTGCAGCTATGTTAACAGATGCAGTATGCACTGTATTCTGCTGATAGTCATACAACAAAAATCTATTAATAGATTATTGTCTTATGCTGCAGCATAGCTTCAGTTGTAATTAATATTGAATCAATCACTCTACGTAACGAAGGAGTTTGGCTCAATACGTAGTGTAGTGACTTCTTAATCGGTGGGTGTGGGTTTAAATCCCCATGAAGCCATGTATTTAAAATCAAAGACCTAAATCTTTGGTTTAAAGCAGGAATGCGCAAAAGGCCGCACTTGGGCGGATAGCTTTCACATGCATACACAGCTTTAACAAATTAAAAAAGCAATTAAAAAAGCTTTTTAGTCGAGTTGAGAACTTATTACACTGAATAAAATTATACGATCAGTCGTTGTACGAACTTCATACTGTTAAGTTGCGGCTGCTCTATTCTGCGTTGCCTAAGGTTGCGAACATAGTGCACGCTTATTGTTTAGCCGATCCAAAAAATACATTGACGAAATAAAGAAACCAAGTCATGCATCTCTTTTGCACAAAGTGTTTTTTTTCGCAACCTTATAGAACACGACAAGCTATTATTCTCGCGTTATGCTGTGATCGTACGAATGAACAAACTCGTGCTTTTCGTTCATTGGAAACTCTTAAAACTTAAGCTTTGCAATACAATCACTAAAATGCACTCCTGGTTTAAAGGATATTTCTTTGGTAACATAACATTCTGCGTCTTTACCGTAACGAATAAGAGTCTTTGTGCCAAAGTACATTTTCTTTACTTTTACGACTTTTCCATGCTTTTTTAAAGGCGCACGTCTTTGCCACAAGACTTAAAGTTTTTGATTCAAAGTATATTGTTCTTGGGAGTCTAACAATCTATGTGGCTTTGTCGTAACGATGTTTTGCCTTTGGGCACAATCTAGCCAATAAAAGTCTGTGGCAAATTGTATTTTCTTTGGTTTTACGAATTTTTCTTGGGTGTATGAAGTAGAATGTTTTGGAAGGCTTGTCCTCTTTCACTGCGAAAACTATGGATTTGTGGGACTTAACTAGTTGAAGTGAGATGTAATAAAAAACTGTATTCGGAAATATGGAATACATATTTCACATTTCATTACGCGCATTTTTGATAATAAAAATTTAATAGCAAAATCGGCCTAAGAAAAAAAAAAAATTGTTGGACAATCATATTCACCTCATACCTGCCTAAATTTCTCATTCGATCTGCAAAAATGTCATCAATTCACTGACAATTTTCCGTTCAGCCCAACCACTTACTCCTACAACACTTTTGCGTTGTTCTAAAGTTCCTGATAATTCTTGGTCACAAATATGCAATCCTGTAAGCTAACCACAATGCGTATGATTGTCATATAATTTGACAAGCAATTTTGTAAAAAAACATTTTTTACTTTATTTAGACTCAATTCTATGACCAGAAGCCATCAAAGTATTACCCATCCACCATGACAGCACCTAAAGAGAATGGAGGCGCCACCTCAGCGCATTTTAGCTAAATAGACAGCTTAAATATTTTTAACAGGTTTCTCATATAACTTTTATATGAACTTACCTATTAATAATCGATAGTTTTGTTCTGTTTAAGATAATTATTTAATACTATATAGTAAAATTCTAAATAAAAACATAGTTTTATAGGGTTACTTTATTGAAAAAATAATAGTACGAAATCATATAAAAACTATAAAAAAATGGGAAAGTCCCGTGTACTATAAAATCAATAAGCTGCCTATTGGTTTTTTGTTTTCTGTGTGTAATAAATTTTACGCATTTTTAATCATTCTCAGAGGAGCCAAAATCTCGATCCTCCTCCTCTTTGTAAAATCTATATGTGGTCATCATTTAAAAATTACAATATATTTACTTTAATTTATATCAGTAATTTTTTTTTAATTTTATGAGTTTATCTTTAAAATATAAAAAAAAAATAGAAGAAAACGAGAAACCAGAAAAAACCAATGTTTTTTATCAGTTGTAATAGTAAGTAAAAAAGTGTAATTAAAAAAAAATCAATATTTTCTTACATGAGGCAGCAGAGATTGTTAGCAAATAAAATACTAAAATCGTCAAACGTGAATTTCTTATTGAGATGTTTAAGATTTTCAATACAAATTTATAACGAATTGATTTTATGTGCAAGAAAAAGCCTACATTTTCCATTATCCATAAATTAAAGTTTGGGCGTTATTGGTTCATCTTAAAAAGAATTGCTGCAACTTAAGATTAAATCATGAGTAACTTTTAAAATACCGGTTTTTGTTTGGTCGCATATAAAAGGACGACCATGAATGACCATTTAACTTCATCAGGAGATGTAACAAAATCTAAACTTAAAAATAATGAAAATCAGCTTTGACAAAATAAACAAAAGCATTAGAAAAAAAAACAGCAAATAAGGCGTAAACTTAAGACGAACGAATTTATCGCCACTTAATATGTTTTACTTGTAGGTATATTTGTAGTTGTGAACAATGTGTGTATGAGTGTGTGCTAGTGTGCGGGTGAAATGTGCGTGCGTATCCGTCAAGGTGTTCCCCCTCATTTAGAGGTCACTTTTATCAGAAATCAAACTTAACACACTCAAACATGTGTTTATTGCGCTTCAACACTTCCAACAATGTTTTAGTTTGTTTTTTGTTTTGCTGCTAGTCTTGCTGACGTTGTTGTTTTTGTCCGTTTGCTTGGCGGCGAATCATGGTTAGGCTGCACGCAAGCAAGCAGCTACCAACTACAACAAGTAGTTGTTGTAGTAGTAAAGAACATTATATGTTCGTAGTACAAAGGTTTTTTTTTTTTAACTCACTATAAGTGGATCTAGATAATAGCAGTGTACCAACTAATGGTGAAATAATCGAAGGAGTTTTGACCTTATCTCTTCTTAAGCTTATAATTTAAAATTTCACATACTTGGAAAACTTTTTTAATGAAAATGTCTCAAAGTTCGACTAGGTTATTTAGCCAAATGTCGACTTTACGATTTTTCGTTCACACAAATTTTCATACTACAATAGAGAGTAGAATTTAAATAGATTAAATTTATAACGAAAAGACAGAAATCAACAAATAATTAAAGGGCAGTAAGATTAGGTCAGTCAACAAGGTCAACTGGTGACTCTAATCACCAAATCTTTATATGAAAATCAAAACTAATATTTGTGAATCAAACTGCAAATTGCAATTTTTTACATAAATTGAAAATAAAAATACGAAGTTGGTTATTAAACACCAACAATTGCAAATTTAAGATAATTATCTTGGAAAATTTCAAATGGAAAACGAGGTTTTGCTAGAAATTTTAAGTAATCGTGAAGTCACCATTAATACTAAAACTGATGAGCTACGAATAGAAGAGTTTTGTGGAAATCTGCTCCCACAGCTGAATAGAAAGAATAGTTGTCATCATCTTAACGGGCGCAGATATGACAGCCATCTTAAAACTATTGCTTTGGTTGCTTACTTTTTATCCCTTTCAGTGTATAGGTATTTGGGCACGCCCATGAATTGCCCCAAGCAAAGTGCTCTTCACGAGTTTGTAGCTTTTTGGTTAAAATATCCATGCTGCTTCAATAATAGTCTTAAATCCTTATAGCTTCGAAGGCGTGACTTCACTGCAGAACAGGAAGGATTTCTGTTTAACAAGCACGCCTGGCGTTTTGGCTTAAGTACTTGGGTCTCCAGACCTAGGGTAATAGTTCATGAAACAGACAACCAGAACTTAGTGTATACCACAACACGGACCCGTTTATTAACTTGCTTTAACTTGTAAAGCATACCGGGGCATCCGGTGGGGCAACACGAACATGGAAGCTGTTTTACAAACACGAAGCATCACCAAGTGCCCTGCTGATTAGGAGCATTATGTAACATCACATACAGCCCGTAATAGCAGTACCAGTTTAACTACCGGTAGTGACGTACCTTCATAGTCATCTACTGTTGAAGACGAGACCTATCCAATCTCTTGCATATTAAGAAAGATATGCCAGCCCGGTCGTACAACTGCACGACACCGCCAGTCAATTTAGACCTGTGTAGCATTCACACAACCACAACCAGTACGAGCCTCTCCAAAGGGCCAGCCCACGACAGTCATCTGGATAACTCGATCCCATCAATGAGGGTGCACAACATGCCCGCAAAGAGACTAAAAATTCACTCATGCAATTACGAAAGAGTGAATATTTGCATCTGATCGTACTCAATAAGCACTGAAAAGGCCATTCTAATTGTCCACAAACTGCCGAATCAGTTGTGAGAGACAATTTCACTTGACTGTTACCTCCACTGAACAGGAAGAACTGTTTATGCCACTCTTATTCTGGCTGTCCGGGTGATCCGAAGATCTCATATACCCATATATGGAGAGTATTGGCCTTGCTCTTTGCCTTGCTCAGTATGAGAGCTTCCAATTTTTCACCATTTCATCACCGACTTCAGTAACCGCCGTGACAGTTTTATGGTCAAATTCGGGCAACTAACAAGAAAAGCCCAAGAGTCAACATTCAAAGCGCAACATGTTAATCACTCAAAAACACCCATTTTAAGTCCCAATTTTAGTCTCAATGCAGTGGATATATAGGGTCGTCCCCATTTGATGGGTTAGATTGTCCCCGTACTAACAAGTTCTTAGGTCAATTGCTATACCTTCACAGGCTTTTCCATATCGATATACTGATTATGACCTGCTACCGAGATGGACGCCACCCCGAGCTCTTGGTGGGCCCTGTCAGTTTTACGTGATAGGACGTATCCTATACCCAAGCCTTTATCCTGGCTGTGGACAGGCAGGTTTGCATCCGAAGACACCTCCCCTGGCGGAGCTACAGCAGAACAGGTATTCGTCTCAATTTCTTGCGACAAAATGTGCTTAAGGCGAGGTTCTATTAGAAACGTAACGTAATTTAAGCATTTTTTTTTTGGACGAACGTATATCTTTTTTGAAAAAATCTTTTATGGCATTTATTAGTGTATATTTTTAAAGAACATTGTACAATTTTTTTTATGAAAAATAATTCAAAATGGCGGCTGAAGGTCTGGCTGATCAAAGCCGAGAGTGGCGTTAGCCGATGTGCACTGTACACTCTATAGTCCTGCCAAGTGATCTGAAACGAAAAAACCAAAAAAATTATTTACCTAGATGAAATTCGGGGGGCCTTGTAGATTTTCGATTTTAATAAGACCCTTTTTTAAAAGAAATGGCTGCTCTTTGAAAAAACACCCTGTGTTTCCTCCTTTTCATTTTGCTTCAACGTTAAAAAAATAATGATAATAAATTTTTTTGGAAAAAAAAACGTTTACTGAAGACCCCTTAAATTCAATAAGTTTTAATTTGAGCTCTCAATCATCGAAATCGGTCCAGACGTAGAAGTTTTTTTAAAAAACTCGTTTAAAGTTTGGCAAAGAAAACATCGTAAGTAATGTTTGTTTTTTGACACCTAAATCTAATCAGCCATTCCAGCACCATTCATGATCCCTTTCTCATCCTCAAAGAGCATGTTTTGCTATACCAGGGCGCCTAGTTTTCAATTCTGGCTTTTTTTGCAAGCTCCGAGAGTTTCTCCCTCGCTGACTTCACACGCCAGTCGTCAGTCTTCGCAGCGAAGTTTACGCAGTTTGTACCGTTGACGATTTCTAATGTCTGCATAGTTTTTAATATGGATGAATAGCCTTCATTAAAGATGCCGGAAGATATATATACTGTTATTCTGATAGTTTGTACGCCACAATGAAGGTGTTTGGGGATCAGTTTTCACAAACAAGAGTTAAGAGATTCATTGTCATTTTGCGTGTTTCTACCTGTGCATCTTTGCAGTAAATTATCACTTGAAAGAGCACCATATTCAGGTCGAATTGCTTCTTGAACCGATTTTTGAAGAGTAAGTTCATGGTGAAAATCGGCGAGTTCATTCTTGCCTTCTGCAACACGCCACTTACACCAACTGTTTTCGCCTGGTGGGCAGTTCTCATGTTTCGGCTTTTTATCCGTGAAACATTTGTGATGGAACGTTGTGAAGGAATGTTGTGATCGAACACAGATTTTTTCATCTCTTCGGCGAATCAGGGTGTGGCAAGTCCATAGTACAAAGTCAAATCTTTTATTAATTTGTCTATCAATTTCCCTGCGCCTTTACCTCCAATTCCTTTATATTGTTTCTTGACTGCGCGCAATCTTGTGCCCATTCGCTTCTGGACGTGACCTATACAATCCTTCTTCTGAGCAATAAGGTAAGCGTCACAGTTGAGGAGAGCTTGGAAAGTTTTTGTGTCACCTTTGCGATTCTAATCGACAAAACATTTCTTCAAGCACTTCAAGTGAGATTTATGCTGTAATGCTCTCCATGAGTTTCATACCACATATCGTACTCATTAGTTCCTTTTTTGGTGGCACAGTTGCTACAGCTTTGACAAAATGATGACCTTACGAACAAAATCCAACACTTTGTGCGTCTATTTTCCGATTAGCGTTGCTATTCCAAATAACGACGAAAAGCCACGTTTTTTCCACGAATCGTCGCCCAACATGCTCAAATGTGTTTCTTCATTTCCCGCCTCTATTTTCTTCTGCAAACACTTCCATTAGGGAACAAGAAGTATTGATCGACCGTAATCCGAGTTTCAAAATCCGCATGACAAACATTAAACGACGATTTATTTCGTATGCATCATTTACTAAAGGACTCAAAAAAACACGTTGTTGTTTTTTGCACTCACACTTGACAACTAAATTAAAATCAAGTCCACGGATACTAGAACGAGAAAACGCTACATCACTGTCCAGTTTTAACATTTTAAACACTGAGATATAAATTGGAAAATAGTCAGAAATTTATAGTCACGACGTCGTCGTAATTCGTGTCTTTAATTTTTTTCGCTGAAGTACTACTATACTCAATTTCCGCTTCTATTTTATCGGGATCATAATCGGGGAATTTTTTCTTTCGAGGCCGAGCTGGCCGATCATTTATCACTGATTTTCCCACTTGCCACACGTTAGAAACACAACTGAAGTACGTTACGGCAAATAGAAGTGTATACAACGCTAATCCGACCGAGGGTACGCAGGTATACGAGCACACAATCGAGAGGAATGAACAGAAATTCATTGAGACAGTCACAAACTAACTACCTGTACTAGATACACCGCATAGGTAGTCAAAAATGTCCGTCCCTCGAAGCCGCTCCGAGTGCGCATTTATACCTGTTTTTCGGCCAACGCACTCTCTCGTCTAATGCGCTTTGACTCGTAAAATAATTTAAATAGGGAGACATTCTTTTGACTACATATTTTAAAGATTCAAAGGATGGAAATAAAGCAAAAAACAAACACAAAAATTTTCCATCGATTTCTACTAGAACCTCCCCTTAAGGGCTGATTATTGGATTTGAAGACTACGGAAACAAGAACAGTATTTCTAAGAAATTCAATAGCGTCATGACACTAATGGTTCAAGACATTACTTGATTGTCTTGGAAACAATCATTTGCTAATTTCCTTTTGCATGACGCTTTAACGCATTAATTTGCACCCTTGTGATTTTGTCTGTCATCAAGCGGCGAATTTCTTAAATTTTTGCAAAAATTGTAGGAGAAACTTAGAGACATTAATTGTAAATGAAAAGAGAGTTTTTTTTTCATGACTCTCCCCACTTATTAAAATGTCGGAATTGCTTAGAAAATTCAAAAAATTTCATTATTTTTAATGATGCAGCAGCGAGTTGGAACTGTGTTGTACACGTCTACCTATTCTTGAAACCGCAATCATTACACATTTGAAAGGCATTTTCGTAAAAAATATTTTTTTTTTTTTAAATGGTCCATACGGCGTACTTTTTTTGTTTGTATTATATCTTCGGTATTTCTTATCCGATCTTGAAGCTTTATATACATATGCACTAATATCATTTTTTTGCTCGACTAATCACACACTCTAGCTCAATTCCTACTATATAATAAAGTTTCAAAAATGCAAAAAAAATTAAAAAATTAACAAATGAAAACGATAAAACTGATGAAAGCATTACGCTTTATATTTTTTATTATTAATTTTTCAAAGTATTTCGGGATTGGAGCTGGCTATAGCGGTGCTACTATCTAGCCTTGCGAAAATGTGCCCAAACAATTTTCGTAAGTGACTGCTATATCTGACTTACACACAATCTGAATAGCACGCTCCGTGTTTTGCAAGTGGCAAGGATGGTCTGCTGAAAATATAATATGAAATGTACGATTTGGAATATGAAGTTACAATTGCATCGATTAATTAATTATGCGAGTATTAAGTGTGCATTGAAGTGTGTACCTGGAATTTCAATCAATTTGCCAGAATATTGCATATCAGACAGTCTTGGGTGTAATATTGAAGACATGGCGGCTCAGTGATCTCAAATTGTGTCCAATCGATAATTCCAGTATATACGTTGCTGCTATAGTTGATGTAGATTTGGCGGTTACTTACTTGCTTAGGTGGTCATAGCAACCCGTGTTTGGGTTTCGGCCGACCGGGCTTGCGCGTGACTTCTTCAATACTTGGATACACCAAGTGTGGTAAGGGTGACGACCTTCGTCGTCGTCAACCAACGACCGTCGCCTCTAGCACCTTTTTCGCTGGAGCTTCATCGTCCATACGATAGGCATGTCCCAGCCAGCGTAGTCGTTGCACAGATAGACGCTGAACTACGTCAATGTCTTCGTAGAGCTCATATAGCGCATGGTTTATTCGGATGTTATTGTCATCGCCGACTCGAACAGGGCCAACGATTTTCGATGGCCTCAGCGCCATAAAGCAGCTCAGGTAGAACGAGCGTCTTGTAGAGTGTTAGTGTTAGTCGATCGGGAGAGGTCTCTGGAAATTAGTTGCTTACTGATCCCGTAGTTGCACATATTACCAATTGTTGTTCTTCGCTTTATCTAAAGGCTGACATCATCTATATATTTATTCCTGTAAGGGTCCTCTTATTCCAGCAAGTCTACAAATGCTACAGCAACACTTGATATATCATTAGAAAGGTCTTGAGGTGTAGGTAAGCAGAAAATTATTAGATTTTTGAAGTGTTAGTGTTTAGAAGATATGAGCGTTTAAAATTGAAAAATTGGTAAAAAGACTTAAGACACGAACTCACTTCAATGTGAATGAGAAAGTGGGATTTCCAAAGAAAAGTTGGAAAGTACACCAGATTTTCGGGGCGTTATCACTAGTTGTTGTTATTAAGCCATATAAATTCCTTGACAACTTCAAAGTTATAGTTATATGTATATAAAGTTATAGTTAATGGGAAAACTCAGAGAGTCAAAACTGCTATGAAAAGCTTCTTAAGAACATAATCCGTTCGGAGTCGGCATTAAGCTTGATCTTGTTCTTGATCATTTGTGTTCAAACATTTTAAAACACGCACAACACAATTGACCATAACAAGCTCGGCCAAAGTCATTTCAAGGGCTGAAATGGCCATTTGGTTTTTTTTTTATATACTTTGCTTTAGTCTCGTTTATCGTCAAAACCACTTTGGCTGATTCCTTTTCGATAGCAGTGGAAGCAGCGGTAACATCCACTCTTGGTTCTGCCGACAATATCAATATCATCAGCGTACGCAAGGAGCTGGGTACATTTGTAGAAAATGGTGCCACTACGATGCACACCGGCTTTTCCTACGATCCCCTCTATGATGATGTTAAGAGATCGCAAGATAGTGGATCGCCTTGTCTGAAACCTCTTTCGGTAGTGAAGGTTTCGGAGAGGTCATTTCCTGCCTTGACGGAGCTGCTTGTGTTGCTCAACGGCATCTTGCAAGGTCTAATCAACTTTGTAGGTATACCGAACTCAGACATTATTGCGTATAGGCAATCCCATCTTGGGTTATTGAACGCAGCTATATAATCGACAAAAAGATGATGGGTGTCGATTTGGTTATCGTGGGTTTTTCCAGGATTTGGAGTAGTGTGAAAATCTGGTCTATGGTGGATTTTCCAGAACGTTGCCTGGTAAATGAAAATGTCCAATCAGTGTTTTTGTAATCGGCTTTCATCTTTCACACAGTACGCTTGAGAGAAACTTATATGCGATGAAATACCTCGATAGTTGGTGCAGATTGTTGGGCCTCCTTTCTTAAGTATAGGGCAAAGTACGCTGAGATTCAAATCGTCGGGCATGCTTTCCGCTAGCCATATTTTGCTGATGAATGCGCCTTATCAACTCATCACATCCGGGCCTAATCAATTCAGCTGACAGACCATCAGTACCTGCTGCTTTATTGTTTTTGAGTCGTTGGATAGCAACTCGAACCTATTCATGGGTAGGTGGTGGTACTTCCACTCCGTGGTGCTGATCTTTGGTGCTGACCATCGTTGATTGGTGGTGCTGAGCTGCTTTCTCCACTGGCGGCATTAGTGGAATCGTTACCAGTATGTAGATTGGAGAAGTGCTGTCTCCACAATCTCAGCGCACATTGCGCATCTGTAACCAGATCTCCATTTTGATCTCTACAAGTGGATGCTATGGGCTTGAAACCTTAGGTTAGACGCTTGTCCTGTTGATAGAACTTTCATGCATACTTCTTGCTCTGGACAAACACTTTTTTTTATTTTAACTACTTAAAACCGCAAATTTATAGATAACACTCTTGACATAATCATCTATAATTAAATTACATATTAAATTTCAATAAACACATTAAAACGCCACTATTTAGTTTAATTGAAATTGATAAATTGTGTAAGCACACTGTAACTAAAATAAAGCTTCCAGCAAATAAAGTAAAACATAACACTTTTGACATGAAGCGGTGACAACACAAATTTTGTAAAAACCAAAAACTCCATGCAATTTATACTGGTATTGCAAATCAATGCATAAGAGTGGAGACAAATGCTTTTCTATGGCACAGGTAAGAGGGGGGATAAAATAATCGCTTGTAAATATTAAATTTTGAAATTACTTATTATATATTTTTTTTTGCAGCAGCATTTTGTTTTTAGTTTATTTTTTGAACAAGAAGACTGAAAAAAGCAGGGGCAAAGAAGGCCTTTTCTTTTGAAATTTTCTCATTTATATTGAATTTATCAGTGTGGTGTACTGACCTTTTTTCTTCCGATAGCTCCTAACGTCCTAGACCGCTATCATGATACATGAAATGTTTCGAAGATGAGATTGTTTGGCGAGGTCTTCAAGAAATACCTGGTAACTGGATACACAAGTACCTGTTGACAGCACCTGCTTTGAGTTTGTTGATGACTTTGTCTACCTGGTTTCCAATATAAACTCCACCAACTATATCAGTATTAAGATCAAACGAGAAATAACTCTAATGTTACACCTGTTGACACCAGAGACCTCTCTCAAGGAAGAAAAGTTACGCTCTTTTTGTCTCTAATCAGGCCCGTCCTGTTATTGTAGCACAAACTCGAACGCTGATCAGTTCTGATAAAAAAAACTTTGGGAAACTTTGAGAGAAATAGTCTTCAGTCCAATCTGCGTCAATGGCGAGTACAGAATACGATAAAACCACATGCTGTTGAGCTATACGCAGAAACCGACATAGTCAAGAGTATTAAAATCGTGCGGCTACTTTTGCTAGGTCATGTTGAGCGGTTAGAATACAACGCTCCAGCGAATAAGTTATTTGATTCAGTACCAGGCGGTGGTCAACGTAGACGAAGTCGCATCTCCATTGGAAAATTCAAATATTGAACTTGAATATTGAATATTGAAATGGCGTCTTCAACTGGAAGGTTAAAAAAATAATTTAATAAAGCAACTAAAAATTGATTTAGTCTATTTTTATGTTCATGAATGACAGTATATGAAATATTTCTGGTACTGTCCTTGGAGTTAATATTTCATGCTAATTAATGATATAACACTATTTCTATTTACCGTTAAGCACCATTGAAACTTGCTTCCGTATTAATTAAAAGAACAATAAGCTGATAATTTTTTCTACAATTAAAAACTTAACGGAATATTTTTACATTCCTAAGCAAAAAGCACATTTTTAATAAATGCAAAAAGCTTACTCAGAGAGCTATGCGGGATTTGTTGTGTTAATTAAAAGTAACACAACAAATTATTTATCCGCCCGCCTGATGGCCAACCTTCTGAAGGCCACTCGTGGGAAAAAAGGTCACAGCAGTTGAGTGGAGAGGATTTCATGGGGAGGAAGTCATTCTGTGAAAATGCAAACAGAATTAGTTGAGTCTTATCACCGAATTAATTGCAAATTAAAACGAAGTTAAATGGTTTGTAAATGAGCAACTTTGGGCTGAACACTTTCGACGATTGTTAGCTTTTTCAAGTTGATGACACTTTTAATTGTTGCCAATTACTTGTGTCTTTTGTTTTTTTTTTTCTTTTTGTTTTGTTTTTCTGAATGTTGGGCGTGAGTATTGTTGTTTGCACACTTCTTACAATGCTCTAATTTGCAGCAAGAAGATGTTTAGAGTAGGGGATTGAATAATATTACTAAGGGCAGCAAGAATGATTTAAATCGTGCCGCGGGTTTTTATTGCTGTTTTTTCTTCTTTTTTGTTTTTTAGCTTATTCACCATGAAGGAACTAGATCAGAAGTACACAAATTATTTTAGTGCTTTTGTTATAGTGTGGTGTCCAGTCCATGTCACTTGAAAAAATTGCTCGCATAGTTTTATACATTATTAGCTGGAATACCTGGCGCCGCCTGGGCGTGTATAGCACTAAGGGTGTGTAAAATGTGTGAACGTATTACAGCCAACAATGCACAATGATCAGGATCCAATCCTTACCATACATTTTATGTCAGTAATAAAATTTTTAATTTTAGGACTAACATTTCAGTCATCTTTAAATAGAGGATTTTAATCATATGTTAAATTTTATTGATTTCTGGGGATTAAAGTGGGATGTGGTAATTTTTTCTAAACTATGTCGTACTCGAATAAAATCTACGGCTAAAACTTGACTCAGCAGTCAATTTAATGACTTCTGGAAAAATGGATGCATCTTTAGTTTTACCACGCCCGTTTTTAAAATAGTTGGCAATAGTAACCACACAAACTAAATTACCAAATTTTATAAATTAACTAAATAACTAAAGAACTACATTGTAAAATTTAAAATCTAAGACGACCAAAAACCTTTTGAAATATAGGATTTCATTGATTTGTGGGCGGTAAGAGGAGGCGTGGAAACCATTTTTACTACAGTTGCCAGCAGTAATCACACAAACTAATTTTTCAATATTTAGTCTTATACGACAAAAGCTGTCTGAAATATATATTTTTTATTCGTTCTTGAGATATGGAATTAGTAACACATTTCACGACTTCGTTTTGTATACAGTGACAATAAAAAATATTTACACATTGCTAATATTTTTATACCCCAACGCGTACTGCGTAAGGGGTACTTTAACTTTGTCATTCCGTTTGTAACGCGAAGAAGGAGGCGTGGCAGGTATAGAAAAATGTATATATTTTTGATCAGCATCACCTCCTGAGTCGATTTCCGTGTGTCCGTCTGTCTGTTCGTCTGTCGACACGATTACAGCCACAATTTTAAAGCTTTTTTTTTTTAAAAGGAAGATCAAGTGCGAAAATGGGCCAAATCGGATGAAAACCACGCCTACCTCCCATACAAAGTGACTTTATATTAACAGTAAAATGTCCTTAAAATCCACAAAACTTAAAGAAATTTGGCAAGTAAGCTTTACTCTTCGATCTTTATCCTGGCTATGAAATTTGGAAAAGTCGGATGAAAACCACGCCTACCTCCCATACAAATTGCCCTTACTTTAAACGTAAAATCTCTTAAATATCTGCAAAAATTAAAGAAATGTTTTAAAATTTTGCACATGTGCTTTGATATTTAATATAAACCATCTGTATGATATATGGCAAAATCGGATGAAAGCCACGTCCACTTCCCATGCAAAGTGGCTTTATTTTAAACGTAAAATCTCTTAAAAATCCACAAAAATTAAGTGGAAATGTCTTGAAATTTATATTTATAATCTATATTATTTGGCAAAAACGGATCAAAGCTACCCCTACCTCCCAAACAAAGTGACGTCATAAAAATAGGAAAACTTTCGTTAATATATAAAACTCAATGTCATCGTGTATGTCGTGGCTAAAGACTTCGAATATACTCCAATATGGCCGCGGGGGGGGGGGGGGATTTCCCATCCTTACAAGTTTTATTTCCGTTAGGTTTGCTAATGCTTACTTTATGTTCTTTGCATACTGCAAGGAATGCAACTACAAAAACTTTATTTGCAAAATATTTCCAACAACAATAAAGTTCTTCTCTTTCTTTAAAACAGTTTAAAATGTTGAGCAATGTGTTAATATTTTCGACTACCTCTGTATATAGAGGTATTATACACTACTATAAAAGCCCGTCCTACGACGGGTTACTGGATACTGGACCAACCTTACTGGATTTCCCAGTACTGTACTGGATTCGAGGTCTCAGGGTTCGAGGTGTACTGGATAAGACGACAGACGTGCGCTGGGTCGAGATTTTTCAGCACATGCATGCAAAAACAGTTGCCTTCGAAGAATTTGCAATGATAATCGAATTCATTCTATGTTTTCCTAGCTCATCGGACCCGGCGCAGCGAGTTTTCGCAAAAGCTAAATAAATCTGGAAGCAGGTATCGTCCCAGCTTCAAGTCTGCAGTTTAAGCTCCATGTTGCAAGTCAAATCGTCGCTCACTTGTACAACGGCCCTAATTGACATTTTCGATTTTGTTCAGGAGCCACAGAAAACAGGATACAAAACGATAATGTAGAAAATGCAACTTTTTTATATGCAGTTAGCTTACAAAAACAACTTAATATTTATTTTTTATGAAAAATAGAAATGTGTTTTTTATTAATGCCGGTTTTATATTAATTGCGTATACAACATTACGACGAGTTAGATGGGGTAAAACCAGTGTAACGAAATGGTTCCTATGAAACCAACAACACAGCAATTCGCCGCGCTAGTTGTATAAAAACGAAAGAATTGCTATTTAACAGTTTTAATTTTTCTGCTTACACTGAGGATTGAACTCACTGCCATTGGTTCCGTAGTTGGCTGTTCTAACCACTCGGCCGCGAAAGCATATCCAATAGAGTAGCTGATACCCAACTTAAATCAACAATCAGCTCTTCTTTTCCTTCTTTTATGCTTAAATTGAGTCTTAGCAAGTATAGCTATTATTAGAATGCACAAAAAGCATTGCCAACTCTTCGTTAACTCTCGCCTAGACTCATTGTACCATAAAAGAGGTAGATGCATGGCTTAGAGCCGAGTGTCAGAACTGTCAAACAAAAAAACGCAAAACAACATTGAACAGAGACTCAGTTTGCCAAGTGACTGGAAATTATTGCATTGGTTTTGACAATTCTGACACTGTGAAAGAAAGCATGATCAGTACTATTACTGCGTACTCACGCTCAGTTATTCGTGCTGTTGCTAATCCTTTTGTAGAAATTTAACATTACCTACTAAAATTACCTTCTTGCTAAAGAAAGAAAAGCATGCAAGCGGAGGTTATTTATGAAAATGACAAAGAATATTCCTTGCAATTGGAAAGTGAAATGATTATTCAAATGTTGAATAAATTGCTTTGTTTGCAAGCTAATAATATTTCAATGTAATATATATTTTTTTTAAGGGGGATTTTTTTGTGTATTAGGCTGCGGCGAAAGAAACAACAACAGTGCAGGGTCAGCTGGAAAAACGAACTAGTATTTCCATTAATTAAAATCGGTAAGTTGAAATATTGCCAGCATATCTACCACTAGATGACTGAAATATTTCTGTTAGCTTTTTTTTTTGGTTTGTTTGGTTTTATTTTGTTGATACACACTTAATAATTTTTGTCATCAATTTTTTTATCTATGAAAAGCATGTCCGTTCCGTATATGACTCAAGTACAGTTAATATCGTTTTCCGAAGTAAGCCTTGCATTGCTTGGTTTGCAACTTTTAATGCAAAATATGTTTTATTCTTAGATCTGTAAATTTCCACATAAATACGGTATCTTTCATATAATTCAAATATAGTTTTAAACTCACATTTATATAGAAAACATTTAAAAAATCAAAAAATTAATATATTAAAAAAAATTCCGCGGTACTTGAACGGACAACTTACTGGTTCCAAGTTCTTTCATTACCAACTGAGCTACCAGACTACCTTTAGTACTGTGGTCGAAAATAAAACATCAGAAGTTTTTTTTTTATTTAGTTACTAAAATATTGTGTCAAAAATGAACTTGTTCCGATTTGCATACAAACAAAATCCAGCTCTCATTGGTTCACAGATCCATCTAGGTGTGAAACTAATTTTGTGCACTCTAAATCAGAATCCAAATCCGATTTGGATGTTGGATAAAACGCGGCTATTGATGAAAAAACGCTTCAAATCAATTTTTGCGATGTTTTTTACTAACAGACAGATGGCGCTATTTTCTGCATACAGATAAACAGCTGATGTTCTTTTTCATCTAGCCATCATCAAACGGTCAAGTGCGGAACTTTTACTGTTCGGCCGCAACACTTAAAAACATAGAATTGGATCAATTAAATTAATCCAGCTTACTTGTTGGATCATGCTTTATACTACGTTCACATTGAGAGCTAAATGCGCATTTACGAAATTGAATGTATATATTTGTCTCTTTTACTCTTACAAGGAGCATACGGCCACGCATTCTAAATTGCTAATGCGCATTTCGTTAAATGCGCATTTAGCCCTCAGTGTGAACATAGCATTACTTTGCTTGCAAATTCGATGTTATGATCCTAATACTACGTTCACACTGAGAGCTTAATGCGCATTTACAAAATGCAAACTATATATTTGGCTCCTTTACTCCTTCAAAGAGCATACGACCATACATTCTAAATTGCTAATGCGCATTTCGTTAAATGCGCATTTAGCTGTCAGTGTGAACGTAGTGTAATCTCTTATGAAAAAAACGCAGCTAATGTTGGAGTTTCTTCTATATATATACTTGTCTGCATCACTTAGCATTAAATATCGTGGCAAATAACAACATAAAATACGATGCAAGTCTTGTAACGAAAAATGCATCAACATTTTAAGCTGTGTAGGCACGGTAAAATAGACCAAAACAAGTATGCGCGTTAGCATAAGGTGATGGCTTCTAACCACAAAGCGAAGGCTTAGTGGTCCTTATTGCGGTTGAAAGTTTGTGCCTTTTTTTAAATTTACAATATTTGCAATCATAAAAAGTATATAAATAAGGCCCGAGTTATAATGGATTAATGATTATTTTGGATAAACTATACACTTTTGTTTGTCATCAATCCTATGGAATAAATTGGAAGATGTATACTATGCTTTCTTTTGGGCTTGTGCATATTTTGTTCGCTTTTGCCGTGGTTATGCTAGCCAAACATGATTGCCGAACATTTGGTGTTCATTTTCGTTTATTTATTCTCTTCGCTGAAATGTTTGTTTGGTGGTTATGCTTCTGTTTGCTGCACAGTTGCATCAATGTTATAATTTTCCAAAACACAAATTAAACAACAACCCTAATTTTTATGTATACACTTTTTAATACACTTTTTTAGACTTCGATCAAACTGCGACTCCAAGTAAATACCATTCCTACATAAAATATATTAAATTAAATTCAAAACAGCAATAATAATTGATGGAAATTAATCTGCAATTTGATTTAAGACTATTTTTTTGTAGTAAACTTGTGAAGGCATTAAATTGTTAGTGTTTATTTGAAGCGACAATAAATACTGAAAATTTTTGCTCAACACATGTTGTTCGGCTTTTTCTTAATGTCTGTTCTTTGATTTTAAGGTTGCTTGTTATTTAAAATAAGTTGCTTTATAACTTATTTAAATTTTTACTACTGTTTGCTACTTTTTTGATGCTTTTATGGGAAATGACTGCAGGCAACACTGGAAAATTCGGCATGTTTGCTGTTTCAATCAGCAATCAAAAATGTTCGGACTGAGAGCGAGAGAATGAATTTGAGAAAAAGTTCATTTCTCACTTTACACGAGAAACAATAACAACAAAAAATGTTTGGCAATCTTGTTTGGATAGCATAACCACGGTATTTGATGCAAGGGAGGCAATGATGCAAATGTAGCACGTTCAATTTGCAGCCAAGTTGAACGCGGTTCGATGCAAGTACAGAATGGGGAAAATACACTATTACCGACACAGGTTTTTCGACAAATTTTTTTTTTAAAATATTTATAAATAAAAATATAATTAATAAAAAAAAAATTAACATCAAGATCTGTCGTCTGTGCTATGAGGATTGAGCCTGGGCACTACTTCCTCTTGATAACCAACTGTGTCACGAAAGTAAAAAAACTGCGATCTAATTTTGTACGTGAATATTAAACTTTTCAGTAACTGTTCATAAGCAAAAGGGACAACTGATATTTCCCATGATATCGCAATGTTGAAAATACTAATACGCTTTATGAAAAAAATACAGTTTTTGAGCTACTACTAGTATGAATGCTTTTTAACCATTTGGTTGCACTGAAGGAGGGTATGTTAGTTAAATAAATTAGCAATCTTCCAGAAATTCCATTTTTGGGTAAAAGTTTAACTTATACTGTGCGTGGCGGCCACACACATATTTTTTCTACTTTAGTCTTGTTCTATTGTTCTGTTGCTTGAATGTTCTACTGTCTATTCGTGCAGAGTTGCTTGTATATCAAAACCTTTCTTCACTGAAGTGCTTGTTTTGACATGAGAGAGTAGGTGAGCGCAAGGATTTGAAAGCAAAGCTGATGGCTTGCAAGTCATTTGCACAGTGTTTGTGCAGCTCTTTAATAAGTATCAAATGATTACCTATGCATACTTTCAAGCCGAACATTTTTCGAGACAGTGTATATTGCGAAAGCACATAATAACTAATGGCAAAAAATAATTACAGTTTGAGTGATGAGGAGCAGCATACTTTCCCTTTATGTATTGAGATTAATATTATTAAATATTATATGTACATTAAAATGAAGAATAAATGTGTGTTCACAATATACCCACCTTATTTAAGTTAAAATACCCTCAGACCCATGCTTATGTATAGTAGCAGTTATGGAGGTTTTATAATTTTTATGATATCTGTTTGTATAGTGACTGAACATTTTTTCCAACGGCTTTTTTAATAATTTTGTAGTGGGTGTAAGAAAATACAATAAAGAAAAACTAAATCGGACAATATTTAGAGATCATTCGAGAGCAAAAACCTTCATAAATTTGTCCTTTATAATAAGTTCTTCGGTCTAAGTATGCCATGTGTCCGGAGCTTTATTTCTGGATGATTAAAACTGCTGTCCGGGATAAGGGTGAAAAAGAATAGTTTTTGTCATGGGTGCAGAAATGATTTTTAGGCAAATAAACTTAGCAGCATAGTAAATCAAGTACTTAGGTTTTAATTGAATTAATTGGTTGGTTTCAATCACTAAGGTTATGTAAAGAGGGGCCTTCATATCAAGGCGCTAGTCGCTGAGTCGGTGACTGGTCGTCGAGCTTATGGAAGACAAAGAACCCCTATATTTGTACCATCTTCTGGCTAGCGCAGAAGAGAAAGAAGGTGGGGAACGCTTTCTTCATCTTCCTCGTCCTAGCAGCTTCTGCAGAAGTCATTTTAAATAACTCCTAACCTGTCTGCATATCTGTCTATCAAGATGTGCCCTGTGGTGACAGCCACTAGCGTAGCTAGATCTGGTGTTCCCAGAGAAAGAAGGACTCTCGATCGCCTGGGATCTAGAGTTGGTCAGATAAGCCTTCATGGCTTTCAATGGAATGTTATTTATCAGCAGTTTAGGAGTCGCTAACGGTATACCCGGTGGGCTAAGCACTAATGGTGCCCCGCGTACCATATCTAGCGAGCTCGTCTACCTTTTCATTGTCATCATTTTGGCCAGCTACACACTACAGTGGTCAGGAAGCCAACGAGTCAGGAATACCCTCAGCTCTTTTGAGTAAGCCTCGTACCCTACCTTGTCATTTAACTTAGAATCATCAGTGTAGAGGAATTGACACCCTAGTTTCCGCGGCGTACAATTGTCCCAGTTTGTCCTAGATTAAATAGGAGTACCATGCGAAAGAAAGCAAGGGCTTGCAGTAATCATTCCTAGTTAGAATGAATTTGAAGCTATTAAGTATAGATGAGTGCCCCGTTATCAGGTTTTTCCTGATAGTTCTCTTAGGCTGACCACCGAACAAGTTGCTGCTTGTTTGGCAACTACATACAGTGGTAGAAGATGACGTATGGTCTCTAAGGCGGCAGTCGGTGTTATTCTCAAAGCACCATTGATGTATAAAGTTGTCATTTTTTGTACCTTTTGGAGTTGTTTTATATAGGTAACTTTGTCTCAGGAAGGCCACGATATTGCAACTCCATACAGAACTGTACTTCTAATGACCCCAGTACGATACGAGACGGGAACCCCATTTTATTCTAATAGTTTTTTGACGGTGTATAGTGCCGCTGTAGCTTTTGTAACGCGCTCTGTAATGTTTAATTTCTAGCTGAGCTTCCTATCGAGTATGTGTCCCAGGTACTTTGAGGTATCCGCAAGGTACTGTACAGACCCATTTAGCACGATTAGTGTTTTCAACATAATTTTATATTTCATGGTGAATAGGGCCAGCTCTGTTGTGACCGGATTGACTTCAAGATCTTAAAGCTTGGTCCATTGTTCAAGTTTGCGAAGAGTTCTTTGCACAATATCGCATTGAGCAGTCTATGACTCCCAATGACAGAAATATATAGTAATCCAAGGGCACAAGGTCTGGACTATACGGTGGATACGGTGGTCCAAAACATCCTATTCGAAGTAGAGTAATTTTTGACGAGTAACCAAACTCGCATGAGGCGGCCTGGCGTTATCGTGATGGAAGACCACCACCTTCCAATCCAACCAGATCAGGACATTTCTGTTGGATGATATCACTCAATTTCAGTAGTTACCAGTTAGTACACCGAGAAAAAAGCTTATGTTAAATTGAAAAAAAAACTTGTATAATTTATAAGATTGCTTTGGCAGTTTTCAGCCTCCCAAGGACTTCATCGCAACGCCTAAGTTTTACATGTTGACTTGGCAATTTTTATTTGGGTGATAAATTAACCAAGTATTTGGTTATTTTTTATACACTACTTAAAAAAAATAGATTTTCAAAAATATAAATTTTTTCGGGTTTTGGTTTTTTTATTTTCCTCTTTTTTGAAGCTGCCGCCTCTCGTTCTGTGATTTGCTTGACTGAAATCGGCAACAACACAATTTTTTTATCAACACCGTTATTTTCTTAGAAATTAATGACTTCTCGGCTTTTCTAGCTGCTTGACATCTATTATAACAAGAACATTAAATTAAATTAAACTAAATATCATATACAAAAATTTTACCTTCGCATACCGTTGAGATTCGAACCCACAACCAACCACAACCAACTGTGTATGAAGTAACTACACTACGCATTGAGCAAAACTCCTTCGTTACGCGGAGTGATTTATTTAATATTAATTACAACTGAAGCTATGCTGCAGCATAACACAATAATCTATGAAAAGATTTTTGTTGTATGGCTATCAACAGAATACTGCGACATTCTGCATCTGTTGAAACATCACCTGTTAACATTGCTGCAGTTATGTCAGCAAATAGTAGCAAGACTGCTTGTATCAGTGGGTAGAGCGATGGACTGGCACCAAAAGTTCCAGGTTCGACTCCGCTCGGCGGGCAAATGCTTGTTTTTTTTTTTTTCTTTTTGTTGATGAAATGTAATTAAATTTACTGCTGTGAATATTAACGTGTATTTTTCAATTTAATTTTTTTTTTTTTTTAATTTAAAAGTGGTTTTATTAAAAAGAAAACATTATATTATTAAATCTATCCTTCTCTTGCGTGCCAAATGACGCAGCTGGGTTTTTTTCTAACTATGCTTAAGCCATCCATACCAGTTATTTTTTAACTTTTTGGATTTTGGTCTTAGGTGAATCAAATTTTTTTTTTTGTGGCAAGGTATCGAGGTATGTGCTTTCAAAGCAATGTATAAAACAATAAATTGCTTAGATGAATAAGCATAAGTTTATAATTCCCATGTAATTCTCATTACCCAAGCCGACTTAGGTGATTTACCTATTGCTTTTTTTCTCGGTGTAGACTTTAAAATTTATTGTTCTATTCTGTGGAAGTTGCTCGTAGTATACAGGCCCTTCTAAACCCACCAGGATCAAAGCATAATCTTCTTCTGCACACAAAAAAAAAAATCTTGATAGAAACTTTTTTGACTCTATATATTAAAAAAAAATTCATCAACTCAACTTAGGAATTCATCAATATGAGAAACATTGTTCACATCGACAAATTCCTAGGTTGAGTTGATAAAGTTTTGTCAAAAAGAGTCAACAAAAGCTTCTGTCAAGGTTTTTGCTTTAAGTGTGGGGAATATCTGCTTTTGCTTGCCTCTCTGGCGCTTCATCTTTCTTAGACCAGCTTCTTTTTCTGTTGACATTATCGTAGACAGTTCACTTCTCGTCACTTGTACTCATACGCCTGAGAAATGGGTCGCTTTTTTCACATTTCATTAGCCGATCGCAAATGTCAACTCGATTGACTTTGTGAATTTCTTTCAATTCGTGCGGTCCCTAGATCCAATATGTTGATGAAATCAGAGTATTTTAGAGCACTTGCAATTTCTCTGACTCCTAAATGCTTTTATTACTCCACTAACATCTTCCAAGGGCATACCAGAACGAGGAGCAGCCATGATTGAAAAATTTCCATCACCGAAACGGACAAACCACTTCAGACGTTGTCTTCTTTGATTCAAAGTTTTTTCGTAAGCTTCCACTAATTTTTGTTTAGCTCGTGTTGCTTTTTTGCCATTTTTGAAGTAATAATATAATGAAGTTATAATCGAATTTAAGAAGAATCTTGTTAAATCAGGAAGATTAGGCACAGTGGATCTGCCATTGACAAAACCATGCTGACAAGTTGTTATGACTTCATCGCTCTTACAAATGAAGACTTACGAATTCGCCGCTATACTTAATTTTCTCGCAAGGCCTTGCCGTGTCATCGTTTTGTTAATAAGTTCAGATATGGGAGTGTACGTGGCGACACTAGAAGCAGAAACCAAAATTTTCAACGAGCTGAAACGCTTTAAAATTAAAATAGTTTTAAAATTAAAATAAATATTTTCTTATATTGAGTTTTAATTTATTAATTTTTTGTAATTATTAACTAACACTTAATGTAAATAATTAAATTGTATTTAACATTGCTGTTTTGAAATTTCTGGAGCTATTGCGTTCAACAAAAAAGCAAAATTCGATTTTGCTGAGCTTTTCCTTTGTTCATGCATTGCTCATACAATTTTTTTACAATCCAGTTTTTGTTTTTGATTCTAACCCAACAAACAAAATGATTCGATTATATTATCGTTTTCGAATCGCATTCTCGTACATTTTATTCATTAGAAATTACTTGTAGCGATTCATTTATAATATCGCGAGCCGGACAAATTACTCCTTAGTCAACGAATCGTCAAAACCGAAAAAAAACAATTCGTTAACGAGTCGCTAAAACTATAAAAAGCAATTCTTTAACGAGTTTTTAAAACTAGAAAAAGCAATTTGATTACGAATCATATACAGTTTTATATGTACGGAAAAGCTCTAATTGTTATAATTAAAACTTAAATTAATATCAAACTTACCACGTCAAGAATCGAAACCACGTCATCTGAATGCTAGTTCGGCACCTTATCTACTCGACTATTTCAGATACTGAATGTATCTTACTTAATTTGCTTGATAATAAAAGCCAGCATTCCCGGACATGGGTTCGAACCCCAACTTGGTCAAACAATTTTTTTTTTTATTTTTTTCGTTATTTCGGTTTTTTTTTATGGATTTGGCTTTTACAAAAGTTCGAAATTATTTGTTTTTATAATTTTTTCACCAACTTTTTTTCGGCGTCGTTATATTATACATTCGATATAACTGAGAAAAAGTCATTCGTTGACGATTGTGAAAAAATTATGAGTGGAAGTTATTTCTATAAAAAATAGGCAAGACTAACATAAAAGAAGATAAAATATTTCACAAAATTTTTTTCATATATAATATCATAAATTTTCAATACAAGTCTTTTTTTCACATAAAATTAAAAAAAAAAAACACAAAATTTAAGAAAAATATTCGCTTAAGTGATGTATTAACAACAAAATGTTAATAAAAAATAATTTTCTTAAAAATTGTTTTATATTGAAAAGTCTGAAATGGAATGGAGTTTAGCAAAGTCATGATTTCAGTCGGTGCTTTCTTTAAGCATCAAGCCAACCTCTGATGCAGTCGAAATGAAACTACTCGAAAACAGCTAAAAAAACGATTCATAAGCGATTCGTTAACGAATCACCCCTCGCCACAATGTTTATTGGGAAGGTACTACAACTACCTAACATTCTCACTTTATAATATAATTTTGATTTTTCCATACGACTGCATTGGAAAAAATTTTTACTGTGTTAATGACCCCTTTATATTTTCTAAAAGAAGGGTTCATCATTCAATATATGGTATACATTTTTTATATTGTATTGTACAAAAACCAACTACTTAACAAGTTCTACAAGTACTTTTTACTTTTATAGAGTACTTCCAAAATTTTTCCGTACAGTACTTTTTCTTAAAGGCGATGACTACTTTTCGAATTGCTTCAATTTGTAGTACTTCCATTCTAACTCAAGACAACTCAATTGAGAACACTTTTTTTAAGACACCTTATTTTTGTATCCATGAGATTATACCTAGAAAATTATGTTTTTTTTTATTACAAAATATATGAAAAAAAATTCAAATTATTATACTAAGTGAATCAGAATTTAAATATCTTTCACCTTAAATATGTTTTTAATTTGTTTTAAATGAAAATTAAGGAGAAGTCATAATTGATAAAATAATTATAGGTGATACATTTTCTTAGAACTAATAGGGTGCAATATTTTATTCCGAGAAGTTTAGTGATTTTATATTTTTGTAAGTTTTTGGTTTTTATGAAGCTTATTTGGTTTAAAATAATAACGCCAAATTTGTAGAGGTTAATAGCTTTATGAAAAGGATCTTCAAACTCAGCGAAGGCAAGCGTGTCTTACAGTTATTTTTGAGATATCATTTTTAAATGGAATTTTATATTTTTATCTCAGACGAAGCTAGTTAGGGGTATTTGCTAGTTCCTAGATAATTTTTTGAAGTATACCACAGAAGTGCCTGAAAGCCAATGATAAGTTTTTATGGTTTGTGAATTTTTTCCTTAACTCACTATAAAAATCGATAAATTCATTAAATAATTTCACGAAAATTTATTTTTTATTGGTAGGCGACATTTTTCTGAGTACTTGTTAGTTCTACACTTACATCAATGTTCGCTGATAACGACTTTGTTTCTTGGCAGATGAAATTTCTTTCATTCGAGGGAATTTTATCAATTTATTGCTGAGCATTGTGTATCAAACCGATTGAATCAATCAAATCTACATTGAATTTTTTAAAGTTACAATAATAAAGTATGCAGATTTACGCAGATTTTTGCAGATTTAAGTAAAAACAGATTTACTCACTATTTTTCTTCCTAAATAATGTTTTTGAAAAAAATCTTAGTGTGAGATTTTGCAATTTTTATGAATGCATGCGATCCATTGAATTGAAGTCTAACATGACCGACAATTTTTTTACCATTATTTATTATCATCTGCAAAAATACCACGCTAAGCAACAAAGTTAAATTTTCTTCTCCAACCAATTTTTTGCATCCCTAAAAATAATGAGAAACATAAAAACTGAAGAAAATGTTATACATATAGAAAAAAAAAAATCACCCTAACTGAACAACTAAAAAATAAAAAAATGTACTGCGTAAAAATGAAATTATGCCCTGAGTTTTTTTTTCGCCTACTTCCAATTTGAACGATGCTGTGTTCGTGTGTGTTTGTGAGTTTTTTGCGTTTTTTATGGGGTGACATTCTGGGTGGGTGAATTTATTTTTCTCGAGCATCTATGGGTGATTTCAACATACAAACGTATCCATACATATACGTAACGAAGTATTTGTATACATATATAAATACACCGTCATGTCACACATCAGTGTATTTGTATATTTGAATTTCTTATTTTGTTTTGCAATACAACATTTTTCTATATTCTTTTCTTTCCTTTTTTTTTCTTAATTTCTTTTTTTAATGCATGCAAGTGCAGAAAACTTTGGTAAGAACTGTGCTGGGGTGGGCTGGTGTAGAACTTGTATAAGATTTCTTTACTTTACAGTTTGCACCCTAGCATCTTCTTTCGGTTTTTCATTTTTTT
The DNA here is from genome assembly GCA_914767935.1 of Coremacera marginata. Taxonomy (NCBI): domain Eukaryota; kingdom Metazoa; phylum Arthropoda; class Insecta; order Diptera; family Sciomyzidae; genus Coremacera; species Coremacera marginata. The sequence goes on from OU612048.1 coordinate 7,193,620, forward strand.
TCGTTGCTTCGTATTTTTTTTTTCCTCCTTAGAATATTTGATTCGTTGCTGTAAAATGGGAATGCAAACAGGGGCTGGGAAGGCTTTGAACCTTTTAAGTGTAATAGATTTACAATCGTGGTAATATGTGTATGGATGGCTTGGAGTCAAAGAGCTGAAGAGGCAGGACGTAAAACGACTGTATTATGGTTTGTCTTATTTTCGCTGATTGGTTTTAATATTAATTTTTTTCGAATATTAAAATCAGAATTAATACATATATTAATTTCGATCCCAGTCAGAGTGGAATATAGCAGGATGAACCAGTGTTGGGAATTGTGGAATAAATTTTTTTGTATGGATTTTCTACCCTAAGAGGATAGAATTCGGAAAAGGGTATTTTTATTTGAATTTTGGTGAGAAATTGTCTTTTTTCTATAAGAAATAAGTGAAAACTATAGAATAGAAAATTCGGTGAGTTATTTTAAGCTTAACTTTACAATTCCTTTTTAACCCATTAAACGCCGCGGTATGATTCTGTCAGCCGATTTCGATGATTTTTTCAGGAATTGCTTATTTTGATCCCTAGATCACAAATTCTGAGTTTAAAAAAAAAAAATCTTGTTTTCTCGAAAATGGGTGTTGCTTTAAAAGCAACGTTCGGTGTAAATGTGTTATATTTTAACTTACAATGAAGCTTTTATTTGTTGAACTTTTATTTTGATCTTTTGGCTTTATAGTCCTATCAAAATTTGCTAAATAACATCTTTACTTAAATTTATTACACTGTAAGCAAAAAATATCCAAAAAATGTGACTTTTTCATACACACATACTCATACACTCCACAGGTAAATACACTTCTTCTCCTTAAGAAAGTCAAAGGCTTATTAGCTACATTGAAACTCAATATAATTAACTTTGTCTCCCAAAATTTCGAAACAAAAGCTAAATGCGTTGATTTTTGAGAATTTTTTAAAGTTAGCGTTGCTTTAAAGCAACACCGGCGTTTAATGGGCTAAACAATACAGTAAAAAATATATGTTACGAAATGTATTTGAAATGCAAAAGCTTTCTCATATTAAGATTCTGAGATATATTTTTTTGTTAATTTAAGGACTGTGCATGTCCAAAAATCAAACAAGGTTGGGACACAACATTTTATTATAATTCTAGGACGCTGAATTTAATGTCGTTAACTGATTTTTAATCCTTCGGCCCATTTTCGAGTAATTTTAGTATCAAGGCCCTTACGCGTACTGCGTAAGTGGTATACTAACTTTGTCATTCCGTTTGTAACGCCAATAAGGAGGCATGGCAGGTATAGAAAAGTATATATATTTTTGATACTTGGTGTATCCGATTGGAGAAGGCGCGCGCAAAGCAGAGGCGCCTGGCGAGAGCTGATGAGGTCGGTTGAAACCCGGACACGGGTTGTTTCGACCAACTAAGTAAGTAAGTATATATTTTTGATCAGCATCACCACCTGAGTCGATTTCCGTGTGTCCATCTGTCTGTCTATCTGTCCGTCTGTCCCTCGGTGTTATCCGGTGCTTGGCAAAGTACTGGAAAGGGTAATGTTGGAACGGTTTCTGGAATGTGAGAATGCGAGCCTTTACGAGAATCAATTTGGTTTTTGTAAGGGCAAGTGTGTGACTGATGCGTGGATGTTTAAGAAGAGAGTAGTGAGTGAGATTGAGTTGATTTCAAAGGGGCTTTCGACTATCTTCACTGGGATAGAGTGATAGCTCTAGATTGAATGAAGTGGGGTGGGGGGTCATGATGGATGCTATATTGAGGAGGCTCAGTTAACTTTTTAAATGCTATGCGTATGCTGATGACTTCCTTGTTTGATTGAAGGCCAGTCTCGTGCTGAGCTGGAAACCAAAGCAAGTGAGGTCATGGGCATTGTGTGTGAAGGGGGTGAAAATATTGGCGTGAGTGTGGCCATGGAAAAGACGGTGATAATGCTGCTGAATGGCAGATTAGCGAATGGGGTTACTCTCAAGTACGTGATAGAAGTCAAAAACTTGGCGATAACCATGACTGAAAGGATGGGTTTCATTGCACATCTTATGACAATGAAAAGTCGACTTTTGTCGTTTGTAGGTAAAGTGCGCCGTTTGCTTAGAAGTGAATGGGGCCTCAGTAGACGGCTGTGCGCTTCATGTAAGAGGATCTATTTGTTGCTTGCGCAACTTTTTCTCCTATATGGGGTGACGTGGTCAGGTCTGCTGTGGGATATCGCAAGATACTATCTTGTCAGAGAGCCGTTTTGATTGTGTGCATGCCGGTGTGTCGTACGGTATCTACGGCTGCCTTACAGGTGTTGATGGTGGTACCTCCGCTTGATCTTGTAGTGATGCGCAATTGCGTAGCCTACGGGTACAAGAAAGGCATGCTTTCATTATTATTTGATTGGATTTCGCACTCTGATGCGAATAGTATGCATTGGGATGAAAGGAAAGCTAGACTGTCTGAATGTGTGATGTCTAGATGGCAATCTAGATGGAATTCTGTGAATGGAAGTGTCACGTATAAATTTATACGTAATGTTCTGTTTGTGAAGGAACATACAGAATTTTGCTTCAGTTTAAGGCTGGGCTTCCTTTTGACTGGTCGTGGTTCTCTTAATGCTTTTTTGCATAAAAGAAACCTGAGTGACAGTGAAAGTTGTGATTGTGGGGCAGTTCGTGAGGACTGGATGTATGTGCTTCGTAAATGTCCTCTTTACCAGGATATTCGTGATTTGCGACAATGGGTATGATGCGTGACAATGGAGATTTTGATCTTGGAAATGCGCTAGTACCTAGCAAAAAAGTTTCCAAGCTAAATCAATTTGCATGTGAGATGTAAACCTCAAATAAATGAATGGTGTGTGAATATAGGGTATGTGGTGTGTTTGAGTGAGTGTATGCATGGGGTGGACTCATCTTTGATGAGTTTTTTCAATTCGATTGGTAACCAGTCCAGAGCTGTGATGGGCTAAAACTGAGGTCTGACCAAAGACTTCAAAACTAGTACTTCGGGCAGTCAGCGGCCCCTGGCTTATGCCAGGCTGACTGGTTTGGGATGGTCCTTCGGAGAGTCTTCGTGTTGGCTGTGGCTTACTACCCATATCGCGTGCAGAGCTATCCAGCTCGGAGTGGCTTGCATTCTCAAACCGGGTGTCATACCCCATAGTATGGAAGAGGTTTTAGATAGACCTCCACCCCCACCAAGGGTTGCGAAGTGTCATCACAACATGGAGGTAATTTGGTACCTTTGAATTCTCAAAGGGGAGTTGATCGACGCAATATCTCGGTCCCAATGTAATGGAACATATAAACTTGCACAGCAGGTATTTACATTAAACACAACATACATCTTGTCCGTCTGTCCGTCTGTGATCACGATTACAGCCGTAATTTTAAAGTTATCGCGATGAAATTCAAAATATAGGCTTCTTTCTAAAAAATGGAGGTCAAGCTCGAGAATGTGTCAAATCATATGAAAACCACGCCTACCTCCCATACAAAGAGACTTTGTTTTAACCGTAAAATTACTTAAAAACCCACAAAAATTAATAAAATGCCTTGAAATTTTGCCCTGCCTTTAATATAAGCCCTGACTATGAAATTTGGAAAAATCGGATGAAAACCACACCTACCTCCCATACAAAGTGGCTTTATATTAATCGTAACATCTCTTACGATGTTAAGTAAGAAATCTGCTTAAATATCAGAACAGTCTTGGAATTTTGCACATAGGCTTTGATACATAATATAGATCATCACTATAATATTTGGCAAAATTGGATGAAAATTACGCCTACCTCCCACGCAAAGTGACTTCATCAAAATAGAAAAACTTTCGTAAATATATAAAACTAAAAACATCGTGTCTGCATGTACCCAAATTCCGCCCACATCTTTTATCCAACCCATACACATATTCTTCGGTATAATGTTGAGTACTTAGACTAGAAAAGTGGGTGTGGCATTTCACTTTTAATCGAACTTCTGTTACACCGTATGTCTGACTTCAACCCTAATTTTGCACACATAAGCCTTAGTAATTTGAGCAATCTTAAGTTTATAAAAGTAGGCGGTACTAGGCAGGAGGCTTGGCACTTTATTTTTAAGCTAGCTCCATCTACGCCGTTTGTCCAATTTCAACCAAATTTCTTATATATATTCTTAAGTATAATGAGAAGTTTTAAGCCTACAAAAGTGGGTGGGATTGGACAAGGGGCGTGTCAATTTAATTCTTATCGAACTCCTTCTACAACGTTTTTCTGACTTCAACCACATTTTGCAAATATAATCTGTGGAATAATGAGCTGTGATTAGTCTACAAAATTGTGCGGAATTAGACAGGGGCGAGCCATTTTAATTTAAATCGAACTCCTTCTATAGCCTTTGTCCGGCTTCTTCCAAATTTGCCATATTCGTTGAAATAATAAACAGTCAGTTGTCTAGAAAATTGGACGAAATTTAACGGGGGGCGTGGCACTAAAATTTTAAATGAAATTATTTTATACCGTTGGTATGAATTTACACATACCAATCAAATTTTGAACTTGTATTTCGTAGCATAATGAGTAGCTTACAAATTACTTTATGTGGCAGCTAAGGGTAAATTAAATTAAGCGTATGACACAAATATTTTTGCATAAATATTTTATAGACGACTAAAGACTTCGAATATGCTACAATACGGCAGCGAGGATATTTAAGCTTCGGTACTCTGTCGAAGCTCCATTCCTTGCTAGTTTTTTTTTATGATTGAGCTTTATTTTATGATAGTGTTTTTTATTTACTTCAGAAATTTGTAATGTTATTGTTATCACAAACTAAAACTTCGTTTATCTAAAAAGTATCTAAATTTGAGTAAAAATCTTCTTGAATACTTCCTTAAATGCATTATTGAATAAAGCTTTATATAAGAAATTATACAAGAAAATGGAATCATTTATACAAATTTTATACTTTTATACAAATACTTTTCAAAATGTCCAGAAATACCTTCAAATATTTAGGTGATTTAGGTGACCCTATTTCTGTCCCACTATCTGAATAACGTACGCTGTCACGTTGTGACTTAGAGAAACTAATGCAAAATACATAGATAGTTAATTTATTTTATTGAAAAAAGGAAAGTAATTTAATATATGTGACTTAGCAATACTTATCCAAAATGCATAAATAGATAATTCATTTATTTAATTGAAAAAATTAAAATATTTAATATAACAAATGTGCTGATTTTAACTAAGGTTAGGTTAGTAGGGTCGTGCACCGTAACCCGCGCTTCCGCAGGGGGCCTATAGGTCCATTGCGAATCCCTTTTTATGTGGTACCATGTTAAATCATTGTTCCGATTTGTTTCTCAAACCATCCTATGCTTTTTATGAACCTCGAGATGTCTAGCAGTGGTGTGTTCACTAACTCTTCCAAGTCTTTGAAAAATCTGTTCCCCATATGTCGGAGTCGGACGATTCTGTAGACTGGACATTCGCATAGTAGGTGAGTTATTGTTTCTGTTTCCACCGGATCCTTGCAGCTCCGACAGAAGTCTTGCGCTGTTATGCCAATTCTATTGGCCGTAACCCCAATGGGGCAATGACCTGTTAGAACTCCAACAAGAATCCGGATTTCCCGTTTGACCCAAAGCAGAAGGTTTTTAGTTCTTTTCTCATTTAGCTCCGGCCAAAGCCTTCGAGATATATTGTAGTCACCTTTGGAAGCCCAGTTTGTGTTAGCAATATCTCTGGCTTTAAGGTCTATACTCCTTTTGACGACGCCTATTGGAATGTGCACATGTGTATCAGCTCTGTTTGTACTTGCGACTACTCCACGTCTCGCCAGTTCATCCGCTGCGTCGTTCCCTTCGATATTGCTATGTCCGGAAACCCAGCAGAGAGTGACATTGTGAGTATTGCAGATACTGTTCAGTGCAAGTTTACAGTTCGAGCCTTCGTCGTTTTACTGTTCAGTGCTTTGATGGCCGCTTGGCTATCCACAAAAATTGCTACCCTTGTGGAGGTAAGATTTTTCCTGTAAATGGCCTATGCAGCTTTTTCAATAGCATATATTTCTGCCTGAAAGACGGTGTAGTAATCAGGGAGTTTGTAACACTCTTTGATTTGCTCTATTTCACAGTATACACCCGATCCAGTTCCGTTTTCCATTTTGGAAACATCAGTACATAAATGGAGATTGCCGTAGGATTCTATAGCTGTTTCTTCCCATTCTTGTCTGCTGGGAATGGCTGTGGTATATTATGTACCGAATCTCACACTGAGTATGATATAGTCGATTGCTCTTTTTGATTCCACGGTTCCAAAGAGATTTACAATAGATACATGTCCGAATGTGTTGTTTTCCAGACTTGTGATTCGTTGAGGCGAATCGCGCTCTTGGTCGCCGAACATTTAAGGAACTCTTCTATGGAGAGAAGATTTAGCATCATATCCAGACCCGCCTGTGGCGTACATCTCATGGCTCCTGTTACTCATATGCACTCTAACCTTTGAACTCCTGTTAGGGAGCTAAGGTAGCTCTTTTTATGCGTTATCGTCCACCATACAAGAGAGCCGTAGGTAAGAATGGGTCTCACGATCGCTGTATACATCCAGTGGATTGTGTGCATCCAGTCGTCATTTCCTGCCAAATGTTCTCTGACATGCGTATAGAGCGTATAGAGATTTTAACTTAACTACTTGTTTTTACATGTTAGGCAAACCAAACTTTTCTGTGAATGCTCGTTACAGTTTATGTTATTTTTGAATATTTTTTGTAATACGTAAATATTATCAAATCATAAAAAAATTAACTGTGTATAATAAAAACATAGTGACCAATAATAGAATACATTTAACTTTTTTACTTTAAAACAAGTTTTAAACCGACCCAAAGGCACAGCGTGTCGTGCAAAGGGTTTATTAATTTTTAAGTTTTTAATTTCATTGATGCAGCTAGTGTCTAATAAAGTAGCTATGGCATCTGTGACTAACTCAAATTTATAAATTAGGTTTGAGTAGCGTAAAATATGCAGCAAGGCTGCAAATGTATGACCATGGTGTATTTTTTATGCAGTAAAGCATTTCTTTATCTTTAAGGAAATTTTCATATACTGTCTGCATTATTCGATTTTAATGATAAAAATTGGTTAGGCACATTTTAAAAAAATTCTGCACAAAATTTTTTTTTTATGAATGTGTGTAAGTATGAGTGACTTCTTCTTTTTTACTCGAAAACAAAAAAAAAAAACCTAAAATTTGTTCGCTGTTTTTTATGTGCTGGTTGATGATATTTTTATGGAGTTTGCGTTTTTGGCGTCTCAAAAGCCACCCCTAAAAATAATATACCGCTGGCAGACAGCACCACCCCCGTTTCAATTGTGGAAACAGCCTCGTTCCCGTCATCTGCAACTGGAGACCGACCTTTTTTTAATTTTTTTATTGTTTTTTTTTTCTCTTTTGCTATTTTTAATATTGCGTTTTTTACGCTGTGCTCTTGTGTGACCCTCACACGGCGTAAAATAAAATAAATGATCGACCCTCACGTTTTCAAGGGTGATTTTTTTTCGTCAACGTAATGTGCCTGCAAAAATACAACAACATATGGATCCGGCACCAAGATTTTTCAAACTTGTGCGTTATGATTATTTTTTGTTGTTGTGTATTTTTCTATTTTGGTTTGAACATGGTTTTGTTTTTTGCTACACACACACACTCACACAAGCACACTCAACAAAAAACTAAAAGGAAAAAACCCAAATGACACGCTTGGGTGTGTGTGTGTGTGTGTGTGTAGTCGTGTTGGTGGTGCAGGGGTAGCGAGTGGTGCTTTTATAGGAAAAACAAAAGAGCAGACTTTTCATTTAAACCAACGCAGCTATCATATTGAACAAATCATATTGAAATCGTATCGAATGCATTTAAGAATCCATATCGGCATCCGCACCCAAGTACCCAGTGCAAAGGAAAATGCTAAAAAATTAATAACACAAGGGTAAAAAAAAAAAAAAACAAAACAAAAATACGCAAGCAAAAACAATCCAGAATGCATAAAAATTGGAATTGAAAGCACACACACACACACACACACACACACAGAAACATACACTTTTACACCACAAATGTGCAAGTGCAACATTAAGGGTGAAAAAGTGAACTCTTATAATTATTGATGTATTGATGTTCGATTAAAAAAAAAAAAAAAACACAGAACTTAAAATCAAGCTGAAGGAAAAATTAAAAATATGTATAGATACATACATGTATAGGCAAAATTCTAGCAACAATAACATAACTTGTGTTGTCATTTGGGAAGGCGTAAGGGTTTCAGCGTAAAAAAAAACACTTTTGCGATATTTTTTTTTTTTGGAAATAGAGATAGAGCAAATTCACTTTAGCCTTTTGCAGCTTATAAGTTATCAGTTTAATAACATTCTTTTATTATATTTTGCAAAAAATATCGGCAAATTACCGGGTGACAAAGGTTTTCCAAGAACGTCTTTGGAAAAAGACGATTTGCGGTGTTAACTGTATCTCAACTGAAAAGCACATTAAAATTTAGTCAAAGTATCATTAAATCCTGCCCCAACGTTCTCTGAATATTAGTTCTTTAATTTTTAAATTTTTGGTGGTCATTTGAAGTGAAAATTGCTAATTTTTTAAGAAAAATTCTGTCATTTTGTAAGTAACCCTGTTAATCTTAAAAAATAGCAGGCAGTGGGGGCACTGCTGATCGAAGTAAAAACTTAAAGCTATGAAATAACGTAGCTGTTATGAATTTTCAAAGTAGCTAGAGTCGTCAAATCAGACGCGTTCTACTTTTTTAACTCTTTTTATCAATTTATGCGTTATTGAATGTATAAACTGCTTGTTTTTAATGTTTATATATAATATTTTTGCAACACAATAACTTTGGGTAATCGGTAATTGGCTTGGTAATCGGTTGAGAATCGCTTCCGTAATTGGTTATTGTTTGGTAATCGCTTTGGTAATCGCTTTGGTAATCGGTTGGTAATCGCTTCGGTAATTGGTATTCGGTTGGCAATCGCTTCGGCAAACGATAATAGGTTGATAATAGCTTCGGTAATCGGTTGGCAATCGTTTTTGTAATCGCTTGGTAATCGCTTCGGTAATCGGTAAATGGTTCAGAAATTCGTTGGTAATCGCTTCAGTAATCTGTAATTTGTTCGGTAATCGGTAGGTATCCAATAAAGCAGCGGGTGCTGACGGCTTGTCAGCTGAATTGTTTAAAATCGGCGGCGATGAATTGATAAGGCGCATTCATCAGCTTATCAGCAAAATATGGCTAGCGGAAAGCATTCCCGGCGATTCGAATCTCAGCGTACTTTGCTCTATACTTAAGAAAGGAAGACCCAACAATCTGTGCCAACTATCAAGGTACCAGTCTTATTTCAATCGCATATAAAGTTCTCTCAAGCGTACTGTGTAAAAGATTAAAGCCGATTACAAAAATACTGATTGGACCTTATCAGTGTGACTTTCGCCTGGAAAGTCCTCCACAGACCAGATTTTTACACTACGACAAATCCTGAAAAAACCTACGAAAATCAAATTGACACACATCATCTTTGTCGATTATAAAGCTGCGTTCGATAGCTCGAGAAGGGATTGCCTATACGCAACAGTGACTAAGTTCGGTATACCTGCAAAGTTGACAAGACTTTGCTCCGTCAAGGTAAGAAATGACCTCTCCGAAACCTTCGATACCGAAAGAGGTTTGAGGCAAGGTGATTCACTGTCTTGCGATCTCTTCAACATCATCATGGAGGGGATCGTACGAAAGGCCGGTGTGCTTCGTAATGGCACCATTTTCTACAAAGGTGTCCAGCTACTTGCGTACGCTGATGATACTGATATTTTCGGCAGAACCAAGAGAGATGTTACCGCTGCTTTCACCGCTATCGAAAAGGAATCAGCCAAAGTGGGTTTGACGATAAATGAGGGTAAAACAAAGTATATGCTGTCTACAAACAAGGGAGCGCGGCGTTTAGACTCCCACGTTTCATCCGGCAGCTATAACTTTGAAGTAGTCAAGGAGTTCGTATACCTTGGAGATAAAGTGAAGACCAATAATTGCTAATAGGTGCTACTACGGGCTCAGTAAGCAACTAAGTTCCAGAGCCCTCTCTCGATCGACAAAACTAACACTCTACAAGACGCTCGTTCTACCTGTGCTGCTTTATGGCGCTGAGGCATGGGTAGTTTCGCAAACTGACGCAGCTGCTCTGGGGGTGTTCGGAAGAACAGTATTTCGCAAAATCTTCGGTCATGTTCGAGTCGGCGATGACTATCGCATCCGTATGAACCACGAGCTGTATGAGGTCTACGAAGACATTGACGTAGTTCGTCGTATAACTGTGCAGCGGCTACGCTGGCTGGGTCGATAGTATGAACGACGAAACTCCATGACCATGCCTTCGATGGATGGACCAGGCCGAGGAAGCCCTAACCGCACTTGGTGTATCCAATTGGAGAAGGCGAGCGCAAAGTAGAGTCGCCTGGCGGGAGCTGATGAGGTCGACCGAAACCCAAACACGGGTTGTTAGGGCCACCTAAGCAAGTAAGTAAGTAGTCGGTAGGTAATCGCTTTGGTAATTGGTTCGGTAGTTGGTTGGTTATCGCTTCGGTAATCGGTAATTGGTTTAATAAAAAAAAACGCGTTTAAAAGTTTCGATAGCGAATTTGCAGAGGACAGTGCAGATGAGCTACAATGTTTGAGGAGAGCGAACTAATTTGTTAATAACTTCGAGAGTTTTGCTCTGATTAACTTTAAATTTTGGGATTATATTCTTCAGATGTTTATCTATAAAAAAATATTGTTTTTCCAAAAGCACCTCTTTACTCCCTCTTAAGTGATATAGAAAATTGAAATGTAAAATTTTCTTTTTTAATTTTGATGCAATTCAAAAGAAAGATTTTTGTTTCTCATTTCAAATCTAAATTAAAAAAACTTATTTTCGGTTTTTTTTCCAACAATTTTCTTAACCTTACTTAATTGAAATGTTGTTACTTATATTCTCCATGGAGACTTATGACCGTATTTTGTAAAACCCAAGTGATCACCTCACTTGGGTTTTTTTTAGTATGGCAGTTCTTTTTTCATATGGAGTAAAACAAATTCTCACTCACTGAAATTTTCTATTGAAATTTATTGCCAGACAAAAAACCTCAAGTGACGTGATCGCTTGCGTTTTACAAAATAATGGCCATTAATATGCCGTCCATTAAGTGGCGGCCGTGGCGTAGCGGGTAGAGTGTGTGCAGAGAATCCTGGTTTGGCTGTTACCTCTCTGCAGACAATGGCAAATCTCAGAGAGTTAAAACTGAGTATGGAGTCGGCGTAGAACTTGAAGGTCCAGTTATCTATAATTTGTGTTCAAACATTTCATAACACGCACAACAGAATTGATCATAAGAAGCTTGGTCGAAGTCCTCTCAAGGGGTGAAATGGCCATTTCTTTTTTTTTTTTTGGCCATTAATATATTTTCTTTTGACTACGACTCACAGTGTAACGATCCCATATAGTGAATGGCCAAAAATAGAAGCAGTTCCCTTATAAGCATGAAATTTTGTGAAAATGAGTCTTCGGATAAATGAATTATTTTCACAAAATTTCGTTCAAATTGAATGACTGTCACGCCCACCACTCATGTAACGGAAACCGGTGATCTAGAATAATTTCCCAAAAAATTTCCCAAAAAAATTATTTTAGATCAATTAGATTTGGTACACATAGTTTATTTGTAGCTGAATATTTAAGATGAGGGCATATAATTAATCACTTTAATTAACTAACCTTGTTGAGAAATTCTTTGCGAAATAAAACATACGGGTTAAAAATATCAACTTTAGTTGACCGATGTCAATTTTATTGTATTTTAACTTAACTGAATTCGATAAACCGTACAGGTGCAACACAGGGCCGTGCTAGGAAAATTTTGCTTCTAGAACTAACAAATTTTTTTCAAAATTAGAAAACACTAAACTAATAATAAAAATGGAAAATAAAATAAAAATGGGGTTTTGAACTAAATATTTTTTAAAAATTATTTTTGTGATCATTCACCAAAAATTATGTCTATTAAACTCATCGTAAAATCATAAAAAAAATTTTGTCGACATTCGGGAAAGCATATTTATCAATAATTTGTCAAATTGAAGCAAAACGTGTCGTCGAAATTATTTATAAAAAAAAATGTTTTTTGATATATTTAAAATTACCCAAAATCACCCCTTAAAATAATTAAAAAAAAAAAATTTAACTCAAAAGCCCCCCCTAAAAGTTTTCATTTTTATTATTATTTTACCGTTTTCTAATTTTAAAAAAAATTTGTTAGTTCTAGAAGCAAAATTTTTCTAGCTACGGCTCTGGTGCAACATAACAACACTTAAAACAGAATAAGAAAAACCTTTATAGAGGCTAAAGAGCGAAGAGACTCTTTCCTGGATAAGAAGAATCTAAAGATTGTAAAGACTATGAGTGTTTTAAAGTTTTAAAAGAACCTGCAACACCTGTACTGCAAAATAGTCAGATATTGTGAATCAGGATACTAATCTGATTTGTGGAAAAGGCAACCGTAGTTGAAGCTTACAGATAGATCCTCAACGGTGCTTCTCACCAGCGGGTTATATTTGTAATTAAATACGAACAAACCTTTCTGACGAAACATTAGACCATTAATCCACTAAAGGTATTAATAATAATAAAAAATTTTTATAAACTTTTTAAACTTAAACTTTTTAAACTTAAACTTTTTTGGGAAAAATAGCTTACTTTTCACCAAATAAGTAAAAAAACAAAAAAAAAAAAAAATTAAATGGCCACTTCAGCCCTTGAAAGGACTTTGACCGAGCTTCTTATGATCAATTGTGTTGTGTGTGTTGTGAAATGCTTGGACACAAATGATCGAGAACTGGACCTACATGTTTTAGCCGACTCCGAACGGCTTATGTTCTCAAGAAGCTTTTCATGGCAGTTTTTACTCTCCGATGTTTGCCATTGTCTGCAGAGAGATGACGGCCGAACAGAAAAATTAATTCAATTGAAAGAACTTTCTGTCAGGTGGGATTCGAACCAGGGTTTTCCGGCGTATGGTCCACACACTCTACCCACTGCGCCACTTGCGCCACTTCCGCCACGCCAAATAAGTATGTATCAAAAATTAGAAGAACCTTAAGCTGCTTCATATCATTTGTGCTACTTGCATTTATTTTGAAGTAATTTACTAGTTACATTGACGAAACAAATATTTAGAACATAAACAGCTTAGTGGATCACAGCGAGAATCACGCAAGACTACTAATGAGTTGGTGTAGCGGCCAACGAAATAGTCTGTCTAGTCTGCTGTGTGATTACTACTCTATTCAGAGTATTGTTTTTGTTGTTGGTTGTTTTCTTCAGAAAACAACATAGACATTGAGCTCAAAAAATATCATTTTTAATTATTAAAAAAATTATTAGAGTTGTAAAACTCATGAAAAGAGGTCGTAATTATTTACAAAAATTTAAATAATTAAAAATATAAAAAGTTTTCTTTTGAGAAAGTCTTTTTTTTAATTTTAATTATCTCTGAACACGATAAAAAATTGAAACGGTGTTCCAAATTTAAAAGTTACTCACTTTTGTAGTATAGCCTTAAGTTGTTTTGCAGTTAATATGATTATTTTTTGTGCTTAAATTAATAAAACTTTGTTAGTCAATAGTTTAATGATTAATGAATGAATTTTATATCAATATGTTAGTTTGTGTTTCCTTGATAAATAATTTGAACTACATTTCTTAATTTCAATTAATAGATAATAAAAAGTTTTATTAAAAATGTTTATAATTATTTACTTTTTTTTTATTTTTCCATCCCGAAATTATCCCGGGATCCTAGGATTAAGATTTTCAATTCCCATAATCAGAGCATTTAAAATATTTTTAAAGATGTCACTATTATTTGAAATGTTAAAAATATTTTCTTTTTTATAGTGTTTTTATAAAGAAATACAATATCAGCTGTGATATGGTTTGTTGATTTAAATTTTCTACCTTCTTGTTTTTTTTTCTTAAATTTTATTTTGCCTTATAATTTTTTTTTTTTTTTTTTTTTTTTTAGTTAGTTAGGGACCCAAGCCCTGCGCACATTCCATGTTTAAGGTCTACGGAGCGACCCGCCGCTCAAACTAGCCCCGTCAAACTAACGAATGCCAGTTTACAGTCGCCCAGGGAACACTGCGAGAAGGTTTGAGTCGACTTGGGACGATTTCGACATGGATAATGCTGGCCTCGCCAGGTTGAGGCAGTCAGACACGTTGCCATGTGAAGGTTCACCCCCTGATCCCACTTATGGCCACCTACATAAGTAAGTAAGTATTCTTAATTTTTGTCAACAAAATTCCATTGCAGATAATGATTAGTATGTATATTATTTGAATTCATCACATCATCAAATGGTGTCACAAAATTTTACACTAGTTTTCTTGACTCATTTCAAATAGACACTATTAAGAATTTTCAGTTTTAGTTAAGGTTCGACCTTAAATTAGAATTTGAGTTTCAACAAGACTACAATCCGTTTATACATACATCTGTATATAACTATTTAACCAACAGCCTACATCTTTTTTTAATAAAAAACAATGAATAAATTCCAATAATAGAAAAAAAAAAAAAAAAAAACAAAATCGAAGAATATTGAGAACTCGTACTTAAGTCCCACAGAAAGCAAATCGACGTACAGTGCTACGTTTAGTACAATCTAGCGGGATAAAATTATTTTTGTATGCTTTTTAGCGCACAAAAATTATAATAGAATTTATATTTTTCTATACTAATTTTTCAATTATTACTTCACAACTTAAATTAATACGAATATTTTTATAAAAACCTAAAATAAAATAAATATTTTTCTACATAAATGTATTTTATGTAGAGCAAAACATGACTCATTTCATTGAACTAATTTTTTTTAGATCGTTCGGCAAAGAGTGACTTTGACCGCTCCCTTACGCATCCAGCAAATAGAACAACTTCTAAAATATTGCCATTAACAATTTTCCACATTTCAATTTTTAATTTTGCCTCTCTAGATGCTCGATTCAAAACATTGTGCGACGCGTTGATTAATCACTATGCCAATACGAATAAATATCCAGGTATAGAATATGTTTGCATGACCGCAGTGATTCGCAGAAGTTCAAATACTCCCAAAGGATGCGCGCACTTCACAGATGACTTTACCTGTTCTCTTTGTTTTTGTTGTTGGAGCAGTTACTACTGATGCTGTAGAGACGCATATTAAGTGTGCAGCATCCATCCATAAAAAGGCATAAATAAGGGGGACACAATTCCACAATCCCAGCCCATTGTCATCGTTGACCATGCTATAGCTTTTCATTAAATCAACCGGCCGCATTCAAACAGTCAGGCGGTCACTCGGTCGATCGGTCGGTATGTTCCTATTCTAAAGAAAGATGTGATATATCACCTGCAATCGCACGCCATTGTTTCGCATCCAAAAATAGGAAAAAAGGGGGAAAAAAATGCAAATATTAAACAAATAAATAATAAGCGACGAAGACGAAGTTAGTTACAGTCGGTCAAGCACGACTTTGCTTCAAATTTCAATATCAAGATCCTTCAATATCAATCCTTGCATATGTTTGCGGTTGATCAAAAGTAAACGATTGTAAAGAAATACAGCCAGCATATTAAAGTATGTTTCTTAATATCAACAGTCAAGGATTAAAGTCTAATGGTCTAATGTCTGCATAAATTAGGAATCTTAATGAAAAGTTAAGTATGCAGTTTAATTAGAGATGAACATTTTATTATATTGAATTTAATAATCCGTATTCTAATGAAAAGCAATAAAAATTACATTTCAATTTTTCGCTAAAAATTCCATAAAAAAATAAAAATATTTTTAATATCCAGTTTTTCATTAAGAATAATAATATAAGTGACCATTTTAGCCCTTGAAAGGACTTTGACCGAGCTTCTTAAGATCAATTGTATTGTGTGTGTTGTGAAACGTTTGAACACAAATGATCGAGAACTGGACCTAATAGTTTTATGTCGACTCCGAATGGCTTATGTTCTCCAGAAGCTTTTCATGGCAGTTTTAGCTCTTTGAGGTTTGCCATTGTCTTCAGAGAAGGGACGGCCGATCAGAAAAACTAGTTCAATTGAAAAAACTTTCTGTCAGGTTCTCTGGCGTATGGGCCACACACTCTACCCGCTGCGCCACGGCCGCCAGTTTTTTATTGCATGGTTATTAATATTTCAAAAATACACAAAAAAATTTAAGAAAAAAATAAATTCAAGAAATGTAATAACTTACAGGCTGGTAGAGTGAGCGGAGGGGCTAAATAAAAAAGGTTGCCTTTATCTAGACACAATTTGAACCCTTCTAGTCATCTGAAAAATTTTTAATTAGTAAGAATGTCGCTATATCCTGGAATAGGCAAAAAAAAAATTTTTTTTTTGCGAAATGGCAACTGTTTTAAAAAAAGTAATTTTTCAGACTTTTTTTTAAAGTTTTGAATTTTTTAAAAATATTAAAAAATAAAATTTTTACATATTTTTAGTTCGGGTCATGGAGGAATATATAAAAAAGGCTTACAACAAATGTAAAGCTAATCGGTCGATTAGAACTTGAGATATCATGTCAAACGTGTTGGAAAAAGTAGATTTGAGAAAAACGCGTTTTAAGATTTGAGCAAAGTTACAGTCGTCACTAAGACCTGCAGTGTAACCAACTAGTCTAAAACCAGTCTACATACTAGTTGAAAACTAAGTAGTAGGGAAGAGTGCCCACTTAATGGCACCGTAAGATCATGAGGCCATACCTTTCGTGTGATACATAATTTGGCAGAGTTCTCGGTTCCGTTTGAAAGCTGAGTTCAATAACTAACAAAAATTTTAAGCGGCACTTAAAAATTTCGAAATATACGATTTTGGCAGTCGATTTTGCAAAAGTCTCAAAAATCTTGCCTCCAAAAAAGGTGCCCTGGCACCCGTTTACACTTCGCTGTAAAATATTAAAAATGAAGCATAAACACTAGTTTATAAATTTTGTATGTGTTATTTATTCTTTCAGTAGCTTATACTGACCATTTGAACTGAAAAACAATTATTTGGAAGGTTTTATTAGCAAGTTAAATGGAAGTAAAAAAAATTAATTGAAAATAGGTGAAAATTATGTTTCGCTGAAAAACGTATTTGAAAGTAGACAAAAATCATAGTTGAACGACAAAAAACAATTTCAAATCATTTAAAACACCATTCGCTATCAATGACAATCGTAAGCTTTCACGATTTTCCTTCAAGGTACCATTAGGTGGGCACTGACGCTTTTCTGACATGACGCGAAATATTTTTTTTCCATTTCACAGTAATGTTAAAGAATTTCACTCAATTTTACCTCTTTATTTTGATGCAAAATACTTGAAAATTCACTTAACAAATATAACCGATATTAGATCAGCTTAACTTTTTTCGTATTTTTTACTTTTCGACGAACGTGCGACAACAGCAACACGTATATACAATTCAATGATTTATGAAAAGTGAACGCTGTTGAGATGATACTTTTACACTAAATAAAAGGTCGCTGTCATCGCCATGGAAGTCAGAACTGATGAGTGCCAGTAGAATGGCACTCTACCCTACTAGTTCAAGTTCGTCTTTTTATCATAAGGTGCTTATCAAAACGATACGACACCAAATAAATTTTATTATACATCCTAGGCAAATCTATGTTGATTACAGTTAGAAGAAAGCTCAAACACAGAATGAGAGAACAAACAGTACTACTTTAAGCAAAGTATCTTTATCAGCTCTAATCACTGAAGGAGTACCGTTAGTTAGCGTTGAAAAGCACTCATTTCTGTTTAACTGCAATCGTATCAAAACTTTACGACAGTCATTTAAAAGTTCATCAATAGAGAGGTCATGTCATCGTCAGTTTAAATATAAACATCAATTGTGATTCCCAGAACTTGCTGATTAAAAAATCGTGAGGGACTTTGCTACCCAAAGCAGAAATGGGCAAAAGTTTAACATATAATGACCAGGGCCTAAATTTTTCACAAATTAAAAAAAAAAATTGGTCGTAAGCCTCATTTTTAAAAAACCAGAAAATTTACGTCAAAAAATACAAAACAGGTCGTAAAGTTTAGTTCTCAGAGCGCTCAACCTTATCTTGTGCCCAACTTGCAAACAAATGCAGCCAATCAGTTTAGAAAATGACGATTTGGCGAGTCTCAAACAGTGCCGAGGCAATTGTTTGATCCATAAAGAAGAAAGATCCTACTTTACTTGCCCACCATAAGACGGCACGGCTTCAATTTGCATCAAATTATTTGGATACCAACTGAGACTCGGTATATAATAATAGTTGTCCTCCTAACACGTACCATTTTAACAATTTTTTTCGGAAAAAGTCATTTTTTCAGACGAAAAAAGTGTTGATGTCATAGGAAAAGACAATTGTCCTATTCTCGTTATGATTTGCGGTAGTATTTTTACTGGCATTTTTTTAACTAGTTGCGATAATAGTATTTTTTAAGCCAGTAAAATGCTAGTATAATCAAAAGTAGAATTTTTACTGGTATGATTTGGACCACCGTGTACTGGTATATTAAGTATATAAAAGGCTTATTGCAATAACACGTCATGCCAATTGATTAAAAAAAATCGGTATTTTTAGTTCATTACATGTTCTACGAGGGCCGCTTGATAAATCAATGAAAAATGAAACAGAGAATCATTTTTACGACAAAAAATAAACGTTTTATTTCTCCAATTTTTTGACTCCATCCAAATAAAACGTTTCGGTAGGTCCTCAAAATAAGCCTCTGTTTCGGTGATGAACTCCTCACTGGTGGTGAATCCCTATCCGCCGAGCCATTTCTTCACGTTTGGAAACAGAAAATAGTCGCTGGAGGCCAAATCTGGAGAATATGCTAGATGAGGAAGCAATTCGTACTTCAATTCATGGAATTTTGTGAACACACGCATTGTCTGGATGGAAGAGTACTTTTTTCCTAGCCAAATGGGGACGTTTCTCTTTCAAAGCGTTGTTTAAATGGTCCAATTACGTAGTATTCGCCATTGACCGTTCTTTTCGGTGGAAGATAATCGATGTAGATTATACCGCATTCATCCCAAAATACTGCCGCCATAACCTTTCCGGCCGATAGCACCGTCTTCGCCTTCTTCAGAGCACATTCGGTCGGTGGTGAAGTCCACTGTTTCGACTGTTCCTTTATCTCTGGTGTGTTGTGAGGGATCCATGTTTCGTTTACGGTTACTAATCGACGATTACCTCGACGGTTACCTTTCACACAATCGTGTTTATGGTCGAGAGTAAGCAAACGCGGCACCCATCTTGGGGATAATTTTTTCATATCCAAATGATTTCGCAAAATGTTCCACACCCAATCCATATACGATATCACGAATTTTAGTGACCATTTCTGTTGTGGTGACCTCATTTGGGCGTCCAGAACGTTCGGCGTCACTTCCGCTTGTACGACCGCATCGAAATTCAGTAAACCACTTGTGAATCATTCCAATTCATGGTGCAGAGTATTTATCAAGCCTTTCCTTGGTTTGGCTGATGGTTTTCTTGCGCAAAAAATAATGCTTGATAAGCACACGAAATTCACTTTTTCCATTATCGCCAAAATTCCCAAGATCGACTACTGTCAATGGCTGCCAAACACAAACTAAGCGTTGCAACGAGCTGAAATTTCGACAGTAGTCTTTTAACAGATGGTAATTGACAGAATCAGTGTTACATTTAAAGTTACTACGGTCCTCGTACCGACTCTAGGCGGGGTTCATGCCGATCGATATAAAACCGTAATCTGTGGAAAAATTTTCAAAGTGTTTTCTTAAAACTTAAAAAGTGCTCCGTTTGTCAACTATTTCAATTTGAAATGAAATGTCATCATATTTTGACGAATTTAATTAATATTTAAAATAAACTTGATTTTCAGTCAATTAAAAAACACATTAATTGAAGTGAGATCGAAGTGAAAAAAATACTGGTGAATAGAAAATGGTTCATTACATAAGTAACTGTTTTACTATTTTAAATCTAAATCGCACCTTTCTACTTATTTTTTGTATTTATGACCAAGCCCGTCTCTAAGAGGAGTCGAATTTTTCAACTGCAACAAATGAAAGAAGTATCAAAATTAAAAACGAACTTCAGATTAGTTTTTCTTCTCAACAAATTAGTCTAATCTGATTTTTGGAGCGCAAATATAATTTCCATTATTGCTAAATATTTACCACATTTTTAAAACGTTAAACTTAATTTTCTTTTTTTATGTTTGGAGGACAAGAGGACAATCTATGAAGAGAGTTGTATTGAACAACTAGTACAAAAGGCACTAGTACAATAATGACTACTTAGTTATGAGCTAGAAAAACAGCTGGTATCTTTTTAAGTAGTTCAAGAGCGACTGGCTAGTTAACTATAAAATTAAGCAACTAGTTATTTTTATACTAGTAAAGCACCTAGTATTTCTGAACTAGCTGCATTACAGATAGTAACTTTTCCAGTAACTCTTTATCTAGAAAGTTATGAAAAATAAACGCTAGTGTTTTTTTGACAAGTTTGATTTTAACTAACTAGTGAGTTAACTAGTTAAATTCATGACTAGTATGATTTTCACTGGAGGGTAATAAATTGTGTCAAAATATGAACTAGTTTGTTTTGAACCAGTCTTACACTGCAGGGAAATTACATTTTGAGTGTCACTAAAATAGATAAATCTCCGTCAATAATAGAAATTTTAAAAATTCCTTTGGAGAATATATTCATAAAGTCTAATCTTCGGAAATATAAAAACAAATTCTATGTTTCCCAAATTCTACACTAGAATACTGCCTTAAGTGCTTCTATGATTCCACCGAATAGTGTGACTGATTTTCTTTCCCCACTCTGGTTATTTAAGAATGGTTACCGACTTCAGCACTAATTTAAATACAACAGCACTAGTATTTAATTGAAAAAAAAAAACAAATAAAGGTAGGTTCAACTTATCTTGAGGCAGACTAATGACTTCTACGAGGAAAATAGGCGGGCAGGGGGTCAGCCGGTAAGGTGCGAGAAAAGCAATCCATTCGATCATAATTTAACAGTTTATTGGGGTTTGCCTTAAATTTATGAATGAAATCAAAAAAAAAAAAAAAAATAAAAACTTGTCGTAAACAAAACTGAATGAAAGCCGAAAATTTAAGCTGGTAGAAAAATATGATGATCATGAAGATTCTCGTGTGTATGACGATAATGATACGCTGCTTGAAACTCTTAATAAATTAAAATTATTATTGTAAACGCTAAAAACTGGTCTAGGCAAGCAGACAGAAAATCATAATAAAAAAAAAACATGCTTAGGAAGATGCAGCACATAAGAAACTGAATGGAATTCAGAAGTGATAACATTGGATTTTAAGGTGTGTTGAAGGCATAACCGAACTATACCTTTAGCCGCATATTTTATACAAATACTACTTTTGAGCGGCTGGCGGTCACAACCATGGCAAACAGCGATGCAGCGAATTAAATACAGATGAAAAGTCAGAGCATCATGAAAGGTGCTAAATGCAAGCACGAGTTAAGTGCGGGGCAGTCATGTTAGACATTGTGACACCAAAGTAAATAAAAGAAATATGAATTAAAAAAACTTTCAAATTACAATTTGAGATATTTTGCGCAAGTGTGGGGAAAAAAATCTTTGTAAAACTTCACGACATCGCACAGTGTCGCAATACTTTCATATAAGCTGAGTCTTAAACTGTAAGTACTGTAATTTGGTACAATATTATTTTTTTTACAATATAAAAGATTAAAAAATATTGTGAAAATGGTCAAAATCGGACAATAATAACACATAAATGCTATACATATATTTATGGTGAATATATATGTGGTGAATTTCAAAATAAACGTGTGTTTTCTGTCTCTGCTCAAAAATAAACTTAAGTAAATACTGTTGTAAGATGAAAACAATATATAAGTCAAATTTCATACTTTAATATTTATAAGCGATTCTTTTCTCCTTTTTCTTTAATCTCCCTCACCTTTTTGTTAGAAAAGCATTTGTTCCTTCCCACTCTTACGTGCAATAATTCGAGTGGAATTAGTTAAAAATCCACAAAAATTAAAGAAATGTCTTGAAATTTTGCACATTAGCTTTGGTATATAATATGAACCGTGGCTATGATATTCGGCAAAATCGGATGAAGACCAGGACTACCTACCATCAAAATACAAAATACAAGTGACATCATCAAAATAGGGAAAACATTCGTAAATAAATATATATAAAAATTATATAAAAATGAAATCGTGTGTGTCGTGGCCAAAGACTTCGAATATACTTCAATATGACCGCGGGGGTTATCCTTAATGGTTTTTTAATAAAACTAGGCAAACTCTTTTGAATATCTATTTGTTACATAGTTACCAAAAATAGGCGCGATCCACCAATTTTTTGGTAAATCTCAATAATAGTAAAACTACGCGTAATACAATTAATTTCTTCATTTGTAGTTTTTTTCTGCCACATACCTATTGAATGCTTTTAATATTTATTTCTTTATTTTTCTTTTTATTATTATTATTTATATTTCTTATTTCATTTATTTTTTTAAATTAGTTTCTAAGCGAATGACAGATTTCGGTGATGTTTTTACCTAAATTTTAGGCTCGACCCTGCCGAAGCTGCATTCCTTACTAGTTTTGCTTCAGATAGCCAAATTTAAATTCAATTAAAATTTCCGTTTTTATAAAAAAAGGCACAGTATTCAGCTTTTCGGGAATATCGGACAAAATCGAAAATTCAGTTTGTTTTTTCTTATTCACGGCCAAAGCAAAACAACATCCCGATTTTCAGAAAAGTTTAAAACAAATTGGTAATAAATTGGTAATAAATATTCAGAATACAAAATTCTATCTAGTGGTGTAGCCCAGGGTTCAGTGCTAGGTCCCATGCTATTTGTAATTTTTATCAATGATGTATTTAGGGTCTGCAAACACTAAACAATGCACGCCTACGCAGCTGATATACAACTATATCTTTCCAATCGTGTTGGTCTTTTAGATGACTTAGCTTACAGACTTAATGAGGATCTTGACTCTATAAATAAATGGGCTATCTTGAATTGTATCAAGCTTAATGCTCTAAAAGCCGTTGTGTTACCTATAGCGAGCCTTGGCTTTTATATAAATTCTACACTTACATGCACTGAGCACATTAATAATGTAGTACAAAAGGTGCATTATACTTTACGCAATCTGAGAGTGACTGCTGAATTCACACCCTCCAGCACTAGAAGCAAACTTGGTGTTCAATTGATTATTCCCATAATAACTTATTCGGAGCTAGTCTACAGAAAGCTGGACTCCAGTTCTCAACTAAAGCTTCAGCTGGCATTCAACCATGCTATACGATGTGTATATGGCCTTCGCAGGTTTGGCCATATATCTCAGTATAATAAAAGCATCCTTGGTTGTGATTTAATAAACTACCTAAGTTTCAGAAACTGCATTTTCTTACACAAGCTGATCCATTTTAAAGCACCATCTTATCTATATGAGAAATTACAATTTAGTCAACTACAAAGTAGTCGTATGATTACAATACCTAAATTTAACTTTCTGAATTCCTCGAGATTATTTTTCGTTAACGCAGTTAGATTGTGGAATAGTCTGCCAATTCATATTAAATCTATTGATGGAACCAGAATGTTTAGACAGGCAATTTTTTCCTACTTTTCAAATTAATATACACTGTAACCAATTTTTCCCATCTATCTCAAATTTTCACTCTACATATTTTGTGCTATATTTGTATTCTATCCTATTTCTTATTGCTCATTAAAAGCATCTTTTACTTTTACTACTTTTTATTTTTCCCCTGTTCTCTCCACAAATCTTCACTATAACTTAGTATTAAGTCGCTTTAAGTTAAAAGGAATTTGCCTGATTGATTTGATTTATAATTGTCTTCATAACTATTTAAGTTTTTAGATTAAGTAAATACGCTTATATATGTAACCTTGCCAACTATGATGCATTATAAAAGAACTTGTTCTTATTATACAAATAATGTTTTAAATGAATAAATTGAGTTAAAAAAAAAAAAAAAAAAAATTATTTCAAAAATAGAAATTTCACTCGATCTAGCATAGCATCTTGTATCCATTTGCATAGTTCTAAGATTACTCTCCAAAAATTTATCTTTCATTGGAAAAAAGTTAAATTTTACCTTGAAACCATAAATACATTTTGAATCGGTTTTGATTCGAGTAACCGGTTTTTCCGTTGTTGTTCAAAAGTAATTTATTTTTATGTAACACAAAGAGTTTATAGTGAATAGCATTGTGTTGTTGTTGTTCTCGTGTGTGTCACTAGCATTTTAACGCATTTTAAGAATTTTATGTTTGTGTATTTCGATTTTTTTTTTGTTTTGTTTTTGTTACTGATAATATTGTGTATTTTATGAGGATATCCAGTGTTATTAGAAACGTTTGGCTAATAAATGACGCTGTTTGAAAATAACGTTAATGGTTTTGTGATCTCCAGTTAGAAACACACAAGCCCACATGATAAATCTTTGAATGCATGTAAATGATAACATTCGAAGAGGTGTTAAGGAAGGGTCAAGTAACAAGCCTCGCTCAAGCCAAAGAACTCTTGATTCAACGACAACACAGGCAGTTGTTCGAGTTGTTTATATACGAGTGGAATTCAAGTTTAATATTCAAGCTTATGAATTAATTAATTGAAGTTATTTGAATGTAGCAGGCGTGATTGTCTGAGTCATAGTAATGTGATCGAGCTTGATAGTATGAAACAACAAGAAGTATATCAGAATATACCTGTTGAAATATTTAAATGCGTCAAAAAAAAACAAAAAACACGCAGATGTGTGGTCAAAAAGAAAAAGGCATGACCAAGAAAACACTTGGTATACAGTTAAAATTCGGTAAAGAAAATGAAAATTTCAAGTAGGAATATTTACGTTCATATTCAATCTGTATTTATTTCTTTACCATGTACGTACATTAAACTACAATCTTAAAACTGATTGTTAAATCACTACACAGTGGAAGCGTAACATGATTTGGCACCCGGGGCGGTTTTCTATTGAGTACTTCCAAATTGCTTTTCAATAGACAAAGTGGAATCATTGGTTAGCCGCGCTTGGCTCATTGTGGACTTTAAGTAAGATTTTTTCAATATCAATTTTGAAAACCTTCTTTCACACGAAACCACCTAAGCACAAATATTTAAAAAAACCTTATCCTCAGTTCTAGACTCGGAACAGATTCAGAATAAGCCCTTTCACAATGCATCGTAGAAGCTTCAAGGTAGTGCACAGGAGCTTTCAAGTGGCGCCGCAGTCCAAAGTCTCCACGATAAAGTCCTCTACAGAAAATTCATCATAGATGTTTGTCTATTTTTTTGTCAGGAACAAAAACCGGCGATCAAATTTTTGATCAAATGCGACGAACAATACTTTGCTTATTTTATTAAGTATGCTTAATCCTATTTGGGAAATGGAAATATAATATTTTAATTTACTTTTGGCCTCATGTTATGCTTTTATTTTAAGCACAACCGACTTCTGCGATAATAATTGGGTTGTTCAGAAAGTAAGTTCGTTTTTTCCGCATAATCATTTAAGCCGCATAATCATATGTATTTTGACAGATGACATAGCAAGGCTTGCCTGTGAAAAAAATTTGATTGATTCTGCTCAGTAGTTTTTGGTTGATAGCCTATTAAATATTGTAAGCGAAAAACAGCATTTTCGGCATATTTTACTTTCTTATTTTACTTTTAAGCAAAAAAAAGTTATCCGATATAAAGGGAGAATATGTTTTGAGTGTGCAAGTGGCAAAACTGGTTTGCAAAATTTCGATCCGGCAATTTTGATCTCGAAGATGCACCACGTTCTGGAAGGCCAGCTGAAGCTGATTAAAAACACAACAAAGGCATTAATTGATGCAAGTTGGTGAAAAACAACTCATGAGATTGCTGAAAGATCAAATTTATTGAAATTGACCTTTCATGATCATTTGAAAAGTTAGTTTTATCTCACAGCTTGACATATGGGTTCCTCATCCTCTTTCGGTAGAAAGTTTTTTTGTAATCACATAAATGTTTGTGATGTGCTTCTCAAACGCCAAAAAAATGATCCATTTTTTAAGCATATCTTCACAGGGGATGAGAAATAGGTTAACTACAATAATGTTAAGCGCAGAATATCATGGAGTAGAAAAGATGGACCGGTTCAAAGCACTTCGAAACCCTATATTTAACAAAAAAGGTTATCCATCTGCTTGGTGCGATTTCAACGTACATAGTCGTTTATTTTGAGCTTTTAAAGACAACACAACGATTAATTCTGAAGTGTACTGTCATCAGTTGTACAAATTGAATGATTCACTAAAACGAAAAAAGAATTGGTCATTAGAAAAGGTATAGTGTTCCAATAGGATAATGCGAATCCACATACAATTTTGACCACTCGGCAAAAGCTTTTAGAGCTTGGATGGGATGTACTGCCACACCTACCATACTCTCCAGACCTAGCACCTTCCGATTAACATTTGTTCCGGTCTCTACAAAATGTCTTAGACGGCAAAACGTTAAATTAAAATGAGTAGGTCAAAAATCACTTGGATCAGTTTTTGCCTGCAAAGAACAAACATTTTATTAGCATGGTATCATGCTACTACCAGAAATATGGCAAAGGGTATTGGATCAGTGCAGGCAATACTTAATTGAATAAATTATTTATTCTTTATAAAAAAATCATCTCTAGTTTTTTATAAAAAAAGAAAATACTATGCGTTAAAAAAAAAAAAAAATGACGAGAACAATAGCCGAGTAAGAAATAACACGATATTATTAAAATTTCAGGTTTTGTTTATATTGGTTAAATTGAGAAAATTTCAGAGCTTAAGAATTTTCTGATATTTAATCTAGTAGATGTTCTGATATTTAATCTTTAAGTAGAAGCACATTGTGTGTGAAATATATTGATATATAGAATAGCCAATACACAATCCTCTATCTATTAAGATATAATTGTTATCTAATGCTACATAGCTTTTGTAATACATTTGGCTCAGTGGATAGTGTATTGAGCTCCTGACGCAACGGTGCGAGTTCAATTCTTCGCGGAGGATCGAGGAAATATTTTTAATATATTGAAATAACATTTTCTTGTTATAATAGACGCAAGGAAGAAAGAAACATTAATTTCTAAAAAAAACGCTGTGGAAAAAAAGTGTTGTTCTTAAAATTTCACTCAAGCAAATCATAGAACAAGGCGTAAAAGCTTCGCTTCAATAATATACTCTTTGTTAGGAGAAGCTGTTGAAGAAATAGTTTTTAACGAAGAAATGTATTATTTCATATAAGACTAGGCACATTAGGCTTGGTTGAGCTTGCAATCAAGTGTAGCACATGCGTAGCATTTGAATGCTACAGGTTTTCAGTGCTGCATTGTTGCAGGAACGTAGCAAGTTAGTGTAGCGCAAATATATGCAATAATATTTTGCAAATGCACTCATGCAATACCATTTGCACTGGGTTGTGAACTCCACTTATATTTAAAAATATGTTGCACAGAGAGTGATGCCAAGGCAAATGATGCTAAGTTCCAAAATGTTTATTTCGATAGTAAAAATGTTTCTAATATTGGGGGAAAAAGTACCAAAATTTGGCGAAATATTTATGATTCAAGCAAAAACAGGGAAATATTTATTTTTCGGAAATAGAATATTTTATATTTTCGTAAAATTTTTTTGTTGCCCTGATTATTATACATTTTTAAAAACAAATTTTTTTCTGCACTCCAGGCTCCCTGAATATAATGGTACACTTAGCTTAATTTAGATATAGGAAACCACTTACCGGAAATCAGTAATTTTTAATTACTTTGCGCTTGATGTGTGATAACCAAGCCCAGCACAGGATCGCTTCAAATTACATTACTTTGTATCATTATCACATAGACACCACAATTCAAATACATATTGTCATACACATAATTCCGGAACTTATGACCCCCTGACAGGGCGGTTGAGCTCACTTACTCAGCTCAATTCAATGCTTAATGTATAACAATAATTAATAGCATCGGAAATTGAAAGCGTGGAGAAGTTGGAGTAATATTGTTGTTTTGGAAGTTAAAGCTACCACTATGCATGAGTTTGGTGTTTTTATTGCATGTGGTGGACCTGGATTAGATTGGGTTTGACTTGGTTAGGTTGGGGTTGATGTCGTTCTTGATGTGCCTGTCTTGACGCGAATAAGTGGGCATGATTTTTCCAAATGATTTAATGTCTTCTTCTTCCTCATTGTTTGCCAACTCAAGAGGCTATAACAAAAAAAAAAAAAAAAAACCAAAAAGCAACAAAGACAATAACAATATAGTTTAGAACAAAAGCTGTCACCATAGATTAAAGCACAGTTTTTGTGCTTAGTAAGCTATAAAAACATGGTTTTGGTAATGAAGCGCATAACGTAATAACGTTTCGTATCTATTTTATCTGTAATTTATACACTATTTAAACTTGGCTGTAACGAAATTAATTATCTGCAAATGATATTGCAAAATGTTCCTCCTAAATCGACAACAGGATGTCGTTTGATTCGTAGTGATAGGGGTTGGCAGACATTGAGATGATGCAATTTATATGTTAATCAGTCAATATGCACAAACAAACATATTAATTAAGATAACATCGCTTTGTGGCTGTTGACATATATGTGGGGATAAATATAACTCACATATTTAAAATTTAACTCCCATTAAATTGTATGCTCAAAAGAGAAAATATCATTAACAGAAAATATCATTTGTAAAATAAGAATGCATGGTGCTAAGCACAGCATCAGCTTCCAGTTTTTTTTTTTTTAAATTAACCCTCTCAGTTGCAATGTCCAATATATTGGACAATGTATGTTCGCATATTGAGCAATTTACTTGGAGCGGGAACTTGTTTTTTTTTGTTTTTAATGTAATTTTGTTAGAGAGCGTGATCATTTTTCTTTCCATGAAATATGCGAAAAATGTGGTAGTTCTTTCCCGTAAAAAATAACTGTTAAGCTATGTATAACTACGAAATATATTTTTCACTTTTTATATATTAGACCTCGATAGTTAGGTAAGATTTGTGTATATGTTAATAGTTTTGTTGTTCTTTCATACCCTACAACTAATATAACTTCTTGCACATTTTTGTCATCCTCAAAAAAGAGAATCGGTGAGTTAAAAGTACATAAATATTTGATAGTCGCCACCTTCATCGTCTAGATGAAGATTGTCCCATGAAGTATGTGATTACTATATTAGTTATGCACCAATAATTATCATAAGCTACAAATTTTAAAAAAAGTAGGCAGTGGGGGACTGCCGACCGAAGTGAAAACTTAAAGCTATGAAATAACATAGCTGTTATGAAGTTCCGAAGTAGCTAGAGTAGACAAATCAGACACGTTCTACTTTTTTAACTCTCTATGTCAATATGCGTCATTTCTGGTGTTAAACTATATTTTGCATTGCAGTTTAAAAATATAAAACAAAATTCTAAAATGATTATAACATTTTACAGAATTCATATTATTTTAGGATTAAGCATTAATTTAAATGTGAAATTTGTTGTGAACTCTAAGGGTGTAAGCTGGTCAATGAAATAAATAAATAAATACATTTTTAATTCCAAAGATCTGTGACAAAAATATGATCAATCTCCTATATATATTTTTATTACGCTAATAAGATAACGCCAAAAGCCACTTCAAAATAATAATTTAAAAATAAGACATAAATAATATCAAATTATAAAACGCAAGTATGGCAAACATTTAAAAATAAATGCTTGATTTTTATTATAAATTTTGAAAATATAGCTTAATGGGCGTCCGCAGGATTTTGCCTAGGGGGGAGGGATAAGACTTACGTGGAAAGTTCACGTATTTGGTAATTGTTTAGGAATGCTCCTTGAAAAAGATGAACATCCAAATTCGGTTTTCTGAGATGTTTGGTGAAAATTTAATGAACATTGTCGCAATTTACACCGTTCCACTGTGTAAGATTTAACCAAACTATAAGGACAAAATATGAAATTTTTTTAATATAATTCGCTTGTTCTTTCTAACAAAAAAATATGTAGAAGTAAGTGTATATCTGAAACACTCTTCTTTATGCAGGGTGTTCATAAAATTGGCTATACTCAAAAATACACTCTTAAATATTTAATAATAATAAAATTTTTAAATGTTCAACTTTGAAACACAAAATTATATTTTAAAATCGTGAGGTATGTTATTGCCATTTTGTAGGACGTCGCACAGTGTATTTTGTTTTTATTATACTATGACTTATTATATATCAATCGACAGATAATTTTTCAACTAAGAGAATTCTTTAAATTGATTATTTTTTCTATGAATTTACCAATTTTCGTCTTTGCATATACCTTCTACAGATAAAATATCATAACTCTCGAACGAGATGTTCAAAGTATATAAAATTGTATATTTTTGAAAAATATAGAATCTAATACTTTCCATGGTATTTCCTTTTAAAGAAATCCTTCAATTAGATCAGATATAAAATTATTTTGAAAATATAATATTCTAAATATTATTAAAAAATCTGAAAATTTCAGCAGTGAAAAAGAACTATATTTTGATTTTGCTTAAACTTTCAAAAAGTGATCTTTTATTTATTAAAAACTAAGGAAAAAAGATAGAGGTACGATTTTGCGTTTTTTGTCTTTAATTCATATGTGATGGAAGTTTTTCGCCTAAAATTAAAATTTGTAAATTGAGTCATTTATACATACTTTGTGAGTCTGCTGTGGAATAAATTTTAAAAAGAAATGAATCATGTTTGCTAGCTTTAGAAATTTCTGAATAGTTACATTTTCAATATGAATTTAATTATTTAAATACAGTCTATATTTTAAAAGTTAGAAAAAAAAACGAAATGGTCATCTCAGCCCTTAAAAGGACCTTGACCGAGCTTCTTATGATCAGTTGTGTTGTGTGTGATGTGAAATGTTGGCACACAAATGATCGAGAACTGGACCTACATGTTTTACGCCGACTCCGAACGGTTTATGTTCTCAAGAAGCTTTGCATGGCAGTTTTTACTCTCTGAGGTTTGCCATTGTCTGCGGAGAGGTGACGGCCGAACAGAAAAATTAATTCAATTGAAAAAAGTTTCTGTGTCAGATGGAGGATTCCAACCTGGGTTCTCTGACGTAAGAGTCACACACTCTACCCATTACGCGACGGCCGCCATTTCAAAAGTAATTCAA
Organism: Coremacera marginata; assembly: GCA_914767935.1. NCBI lineage: Eukaryota > Metazoa > Arthropoda > Insecta > Diptera > Sciomyzidae > Coremacera > Coremacera marginata. Next base: position 7,224,975 of record OU612048.1, read on the forward strand.
CATTAAACATTGCGTTTTTAGTGATGCTGAATTTACTGAAATTGAAAAACCGGAAATTATTTGAGAGTGAATAGCTCCATGAACTATTTTTTGTTATTTTTTTTAAATTATTTATATGTTATTTATCAACTTATTTAAAAAATATGTTGAAAAGATAGCGATGCGATTTTGCGTTGTTTTAGTTTTACGTCATTTTTCGTAAAGGGTATTTTTGGACAATTTTTGGTAAAATTTACATAGAAAATCACGTTATTTCATTTTGGGAAAAAATTTTTTAAGCTTAAAGAAGTTATGTTTATATAGAAATAAGTATTTTTTTTTAATTTTTAATTCCTTGGGTATTAACGTAAGAAACAAATTTTTTCGTAGAACCTACTTCCGAACATGTCACCTAAAAAGTTGTGGTCCGTTAGCTTAGAATTATCGGAAGGATTTGAGATAATTACATGAAACTTGGTACACATGTTCATATGTACGCAAATTCCTGGACAAATGATAATTTTTTTAAAACAGTTAAAACAGTAAAACAAACGAACACGCCCACCTCCCATACAACCCACAACAGTGTAAATACTATAAAATGGCTCATAATTGAGGTACATCTATAAGATTTGGTATGAGTGAAAGTTGCATCGAAAGTTGCAAAAAAATAGGCGTATTCCGTCCACAAATACGACCACTTCCAGTACAACCCTCAACGTTTAAAGCTATTAAAAGTGTTATACAGGGTGTTCCGCAATTGAGTGAAACTATTTACGGAGCTGAAAGGTTATGTCGAGCTGGGGGGGGGGGGGGGGTAGGGGTTCTATTTCACATTCTTAGGAGCTACAGGGTTAATTAATATATCACGACTTTGATCCACGTTATTGTTTCTAGCAGAAAAACTAACTTACATAAAACTTATTTTGATAGCTTATTTTAAAGGCAATACAATCACCTTTTCAACGGTATATCAAAAAAACCCCACAAACCCCACTAACTTAGCCGTTACTGACCTGTGATCGTATGAAGATGAAATCAATCGGTTGAAACTACCAAATTTCAACTTTGAGTGCAAATTTTTTAGTATTTTGCGTAATAAATTAAATTTTTTTTTTAAATCAATTTTGTAATTTATTTAATTATCTTTTCAATGACAATAACGTAAACCAAAGTCGTGAAATATTAATTAACACTGTAGCTCCTAAGAATGTGAAAATAGGTCCCCCCTCCCATACGACTTTTTGCTCAGCTCAACATAACCTTTCAGCTCCGTAAATAGTTGCAGAGAGAACATTTTAAATGATAGTATATATGATAGAGATATCCGGTATCGAGGTATCAGTCTTATTTCCATCAGATATAAGGTTTTTTCAAGCGTAATGTGTGAAAGATTAAAGCCGAGTACAAAAACACTGATTGGAAATTAACAGTGTGGCTTTCGACCTGGAAAGTCCACCATAGACCAGATTTTCACGCTATGACAAATCCTTGAGAAACCCCACGAAAATCAAATTGACACACACCATCTCTTCTTCTATTTTAAAGCTGCGTTCGATAGCCTGAGAAGGGATTGCCTATACGCAACAATGTCTGAGTTCGGTATACCTGCAAGTTGATTAGACTTAGCAGAATGACGTTGAGCACCACACGCAGCTCTGTCAATGTAGCAAATTACCTCTCCGAAATCTTAAATACCGAAAGAGGTTTCAGACAAGGCGATCCACTGTCTTGCATTCTCTTCAACATCTTGGAGGAGATTGTAATGGTACCATTTTCTATAAAGGTGTCCAGCTCCTTGCGTACGCTGATGATATTGATATTGTCGGCAGAACCAAAAGAGATGTTACCGCTGCTTTCACCGCTATCGAAAAGGAATCAGCCAAAGTGGGTTTCACGATAAATGAGGGTAAATCAAAGTATATGCTGTCTACAAGCAAGGGAGCGCGGCGTCTAGACTCCCACGTTTCATCCGGCAGCTATAACTTTGAAGTAGTCAAGGAGTTCGTATACCTTGGCACCGCCATTAATACCAACAACGAAGTCAGCCTGGAGATAAAGCGAAGAACAATAATTGCAAGTTGGTGCTACTACGGGCTCAGTAAGCAACTGACTTCCAGAGCCCTCTCTCGATCGACAAAACTAACACTCTACAAGACGCTCGTTCTACCTGTGCTGCTTTATGGCGCTGAGGCATGGGTAGTTTCGCAAACTGACGCAGCCGCTCTGGGTTCTTCGCAAAATCTTCGGTCTTGTTCGAGTCGGCGACTAACTATCGCATCCGAATGAACCACGAGCTCTACGAAGACATTGACGTAGTTCGGCGTATAACTGTGCAGCGACTACGCTGGCTAGGTCATGCTAATCATATGAACGACAAAGCTCCAGCGAAAAAAGTGCTCGAGACGAGGGTCGTTGGCCAACGACGACGAGGGAGACCATGCCTCCGATGGATGGACCAGGCCAAGGAAGCCCTAACCGCACTTGGTGTATCCTATTGGAGAAGGCACGCGCAAAGCAGAGGCGCCTGGCGAGAGCTGATGAGGTCGGCCGAAAGCCGAACACGGGTTGTTACGGCCACCTAAGTAAAGTAAGTAATTCGATCACAGTTTTTTTTTACTTTCCAGAGCTTTGATTTTTTTTTTGTTAATTATATTTTATTTATAAATATTTGAAAAAAAACAATTTGTCGGAAATCTGTGACGAGAATAATGCATTTTTTCCTTTCCGTACTCCCATCGAAGCGCGTACAATTCGGCTGCAAGTTGCATCATTGTCTCCCTTATACGAACAAGCCCGATTTCATTGACGATTTGCAATCTTTGATATATCAGTCTTGCAGTCCATTAATACACGGCGTTTTTAAAATGATATATATTGTAACAATTAACGAAAACATTACCCCGAAATATAAGCCTTTGTAGGGAAAACATGAACGAACACAAAGCAGAAAGATTGAAGAATTTTCGACAAATTTTTTAATGAACGAACAAAAGCCGGACGCGTTAAAGAATTTTCGACAGGAAATACAAAAGATCTTTCGTTGTTTCGTTGTTTTCTTGTTCTGTTTGTTTTTTTTTTATTGTTGACGAAACCAGTAGAGTTTGTTTAATTTATTTAAAAGCAGAGTAGGTGATCCTGTAGCTCAATACCGCAGCATGCGATTTCTTTTAATTTCGATATAAATGTGTGTATTTTAATTATATGAAAGATATGGTATTTATATGAAAATTCACAGATCCAAGAATAAAACAAATTTTAGATTCAAAGTTGCATTCGTTAATATTGCAGCATGTTCTGTTTCCAAATCAATCAATCAATCAATCGAAAATTGCTTTCTGAATTTATCAAAACTCAATTTCAGAAATGCCTAAAAGTATGCAAATATTCTGAAAAAAACTACATTCAGATTAAAATTTTAAGACCGTAATGTACAGTATTGAACGAAAAACTCAGTTCAACGATGAGAGAAAAAAAAACTACCCTATAGGAACAAACTAACTTGTTTTTAAAAACAACTAATTAAAAAACTAGTTTAAAATAAACCAGTATATGAACTACTTTGAATTATATTAAGGCAGCATCCACTTGAATTGTAAATTGTTTTAGTTGCATTATATATAAAGTAATCGAAATACTACTTAAAAACAAGTGATTGATAAACTACTTTGAATTATATTAAGGCGGCAACTACTCTGATTTTGACTGCAAATTTTGGTTTTAACTGCAAATTTTTATTAGATTACAAGTTTATATATATTTAACCATGATATTTTATCAAATATTATTAACTTTAGGCCATCAGTTAAGTTTTCAATTGATTATTTTAAAGTAATTAAAAAATAATTTATATATAACTAATTTAACAAGTAGTTGACAATATATGCAGACGAAAGTCAATTGACTTTTTTAGCGGACATCACCATACAAAATATGTTAGTTCGTTCTATGGAAAAAAGTCAGAATTTCAACTAGTTGTGGTTGACAAAAAACTACTTTATCAACTACTTTTAAATTAGTTGATTTTCCTACAGGGTACTGATTGTAAAATTTAAGATAAGTATGAGCTACTCAAATAAATATGTCTCCCTGGCCCAGTTGGTAGAAGCGTAATGTGTTCTTATCCTCGGTGAAAGCAAATATATAAAAAAATATTAATTATTAAATAGCGAATTGCTGTGTTGTTGTTTTCATAAGAACCATGTCGTTACATTGGTTTTACCCCCCATCTAGCTCTCCGTATTGTTGTATACGCGGCTATAAAAGTTTCACTTCAAAAAAACAAAAAAACGAAATGAACATTTCAGCCCTTGAAAGGAATTTGAACGAGCTTTTTATGATCAATTGTGTTGTGCGTGTTGTGATATATTTGAATACGAATGATCGAGAACTGGACCGACTTTATGCCGACTACGAACAGCTTATGTTCTCAAGAAGCTTTTCGTGGCAGTTTTTAATCTCTGAGGTTTACCATTGTCTGCGAAGAGGTGTCGTTGGCCGAACAGGAAAAGTATTTCAATCGAGAAAAAACATTCTGTATCAGATGGAGTTCGAACGTGGATTCTATTGAACACAAGCCACGCACCTCAAGCAGTATGTCACGTCCGCCACACTAGTGATAGTAGTAATTAATATCTAGTTTATAGCCCGCGCCGTTCGTTCTCATATATTTCGGTTAATTTTCTCTTAGAGCACAAGTACAGACATCAAACATTGCTGTTTTGTAATCTTTTTACGTTAGCTTGCTTATATCTCCCTGATAAAAAACATTTAGTCGACAGAAATGTTCACACTTCCGATTGACACGTGACCAATACCAACAACAACAACAACAGCCGCAATATTCGCACATTCCTCGACCTTGTTTAGTGTAACTTGTAATGTGTTCGCAGGGTTACATACAGAACAACATTAACTTTAACTTTTATAATAACAACAACACCAAAAACATCAACAACAACAACGTTAAACATGAATTCCTACGCAAGCGCGTATTATGACTCTAAAGGTGAATGAATCGTTGGCAATTAAACCCATTAGCAGTAGATTTGTTCAACCTTGCATCCCTTTTTTTTTTTGGAGGTGGGACAGCTCATGATGTTTGGCTATTATAAATAAAATCAACGGCTGCTGGTTGGCAGCAAAGCTATTCTAACTGTGTGACTGAAATTTTAGCAGACATACGCACAGTCGCTTATACCATATGTACATAAATATACAAAGAATACATACATAAATATACTATACAAACGTTCAAAAATATGCTTGAAGCTACATAAACACCCAAAGTAATTGATGCATAGAGTTTGATAATTTAGTGATACGAACTAAAAGAAAATAAGAATAAACTTAAGATTTAAAGCAATATTAAAACAAAAATAGCTAACCGAAAGATTTCATTGCTGATGCAACATAAGGTGGAACCGTATTTGAAGAGAAATATCACTTGTGACGAAAAATGGATTCTATACGATAATAGGAAACGTGTAGGACAATGGTTTGATCGCGGAGAAGCTCCTAGCCACCAGGCAATAGCAAGACTGTGCCATAAGAAGATCACGGAGTCTATTTTCGATGACTTCTGAATGAATAGTAAGGATGGTTTCCCAACTCGGGTATACGCCACATAATGCTGGCCGTGTGAAAAGCATGAGATTTACTGCCCTTGTGCCTTGTTTATGATCATTGCAAATGCTGGGAACTGATTACGTTTGAACTGGAACGGCAATTCGGTTGAACTCAATGGATTCCGCGGAATTAGGCATTTTTCCCCTTTGAACGGCCTTGAACAGCTTCATCCCAATCAGTCAGGTTCCATTGAACAATTTCGGCGCATGAAGATTTCGTAGCATAATCATGACAGATCCAACTTTAAGACGCATATGATGAGGCGGCATGCCAGGCAAATCCAAAGAGCTTTGAAATTCCATTGGATAATAGATGACACTTCGCCCACAAATACGATAACTTAAGACATGTGTTTAATTCAAACGTCACTGTTGATGTCGGAATCACGGAAAGTGATTATCGAAAACCACCCGCCAACAGTATCATCAAGCCATCAAAGCGACGATTATTGTTGCGCAAATCTTTGAATGTTCGATCGAGTGCTTCTAATGATCGCTTGTGTGCCATCGTGCACTTATCCCATATGATCAATTTACAATTTTTCAACACTTTTGCCATGGATGATTGTTTTGAAATATTGCAAATAGGACTTTCGTTTCAGTGCTGAATGTGCCGTTCTTCGCCCTTCCAACAGTGTCGCAGCAATTCCGGTAGATGCGAGAGCTAACGCAATGTAACTTTGAGCACGTATTGCTGCTAATACCAATTGATACCAGTAACTTTTCCAAGTTCCGCCGGGTGCATCAAGGAAAAATAGTCCACCGTTTTCATCATCGACAGCCTTCATCAGTTGATCATACGCACTCTTTTGCTGTTTGTAAGCACGCTTGCTTTCCAATTCACGAATCAATACATCTCTAGTTTGACGTTTGGCTGCTGTAAAAGCGCCACGCGCTTCGTCCAACGCCCATAAAATGTTTCCATTTAAGCGGCACGTGTAAATTGAAGTAGAATACCGAATTCCACCGATATCGCAAATTTGGGCTGTATAGAAGCTGTCACACCCACCTACTGTAAGTTAATTGTACTATGCCTATAACCTTCGCTCAATTGAAAGTTTTTCTAAACTATACCGTCAGTCGTTTTCAAGTTCAAAGTATCCGAACAAACCAAGATCTATTTTTGTGCATACTGAATTTAATTTTTTCAACAGGTAACGCTGTAGGCAGTCATTCCGTTTGACAATTCAACATATTGTTTGTTCTTTCCGAATTGATAATATGAGCTGTGCAGACACGATTGAATGACTTTCCGATATTTTTAAAATTTTTAATTATATTTAATTATAATTCATATGTAATTGTATGAGTGGTGTTACGCCCTCTTGCCCAATACTCGCTCAATTTTTCCAGTCTAAGGATACGACTAAACACATAGTAAGTTAGTACCGAGTTTCATTTATGTGTGACTTATAGTTCGAAAGTTATACGAGAAAATTATGGCTGCTGAAAAAGTGCTACGCCCCTCCTCTAACGCCCATATAATGTTACCAGTGAAATGGAACGTGTAAATTGAGGTCGGATACCGAACTCCTAGGCTATGCGGCTTATAATTCCAAACTATTCGATATCGAAAATTTGGGTTGTATGTAAGCTGCCACGCCTATCTACTGTACGTTATTTGTAATATGCCTATATTCTGCGCGCAAGTGCAAGTTTTTTTAAATTATACCGTACTCGAATAAATCTAAGGTCAAAATTTGAGGTTAGTCGACACATCAGTCAATTTAAATTAATGATTACTGAAATAGTTGGCGTAGCTATAGTTTGACCACGTCCATTTTATGTACAGTTGCCGACAGTATTCCAGGTAAAAGGGGGTGTGGCAACTCATTTTTTGTACAGTTTCTGACAGTAAACATACAAACTAAATTGCCAAATTTTAGTCTAATACGACCAAAACCATCTGAACTATAGCATTTTTATTGATTTGTGGGCGGAAAAAGAGGGTGTGGCAGACTTTTATTTTTTCTTTAACCTTTGCGCAACAATTACGAACAAACCCGCAGGAGGAAGTATCCAATTTGGTCCAGTCGTTTTCAAGTTTTAAGCATCCGAACAAACCACGATTTATTTTTATATATATATATATATATATGTCTTTATTTTTATATATTTTATATATATATATTATATTTTATATATTTTATATATATTTTTATATATATATATAGAAGATTTCTTATGTCTAAATAAAGATAATCGCAATCTAATGTAATCCTAGAAAAATCATTACATTCTTGGGCTATATATTTAAATCGAAATTTCGTCAAAGCTCTGAAAAGGTTTAAAGTAAACGCAAAATATGAATATCTTTGTCGTTCTTTGTTTTAGATGAACGATTTATTTTAAATAAACTCTGCGTGGTATGCGTACTATTATTTTTCTGTAGGTGTACATGAAAGGGTGCGTGCTGAACTAAGCGTGGTAAGCATTATGAGTTCTATCTTCATGAAAGTTTATTTAAAATGACATTCATTGGTAACAAGAATCAATTACATGCAAACGACGATGCTACTGAGCTAACCGCCCCCCCACCTCCTTCCCTGAAGCGTAGCAACAATTATTAATGTTGCCCTTTTTACATTTGATTAAGACTTGACTTTATTTTGACTTTTTAATGTAATACACTTAATGATCATTGTTTGTGTTACAACTTGTAATTTCGAAAATAAGTTTTTTGAAGATAACATCTAAAAGATAAAAAATATTTTGTTGATTGTTCATGGTAAGAGTCTGAGGTTCTTTTGCTTCACCCCCTTGGCTGAAGACAAGTAAATATGCTAAAGGAAATCATTGTTTTTAATGAAGCCATTTAATGTCCTTTAGCTCTTTGTATTCATCGCCTGTACGCATTTACAACTCATTAAGAGATTTTCAGGAGTGTAAATTAAAATCAGGAATTTTTAAACTTGTGCATGATTGCAAGTTTTTTGAGATATTAACGAGGGTGTGTAATGGGGTTATTTCTAAGGTTAAGGTTTGAATCTACTTCATTTCTGATGTACAGTAAAAGTTAGCATCATGTAAACATTTTCATTATCCCTTTTATCCCTTCAAAATGAGCTCAAAATTTTTTATATAACCTAGGTTTTTGGGTCACTTCTAAACTGAGCAAAAGTTAACAGGAAAAATAGGCTTGAATTAATATTAATATTAAGTGTTTTTCCGTTATCTTAAACTGTGTCGAGATAGGTGAACTTCTTCTATGTTATTAAGGTGGACATCTACCAAATAATATATTTTTCACTTCATTATTTTTTTAACTTTACAATATTCACTTCTTGCTTAATATCCCTTCAATTGTGTTTCAGCTAATTAGGGCCTGGTTATTGTATTGATTTCTTCATAATATTGGTATTATCGGTTCCAAAACTATTTCTGCAATCTTTCTGAGTTATATTTTAGATTTTGAGCTGATATCATCAGTAAGATTATGTAACCTATGCCAGTTACATCGTTTGAGCAGATCCTTTTAAAGTACCATATATCTTTAAATGAAACCATGTATTTAATTAAATATCAAATAATAGATTAACTGCATTACCGCCACTGATTCTGATTATGCTCTACCAAAGAAACATAATTTTCATCCAAGGATGGGTGTAAAACAACGGCTTAGGTCTACTTTAATGAACCTGCTGAATTTCAAGCGGTTGCTTGGGCCACAGAGGGATATACCATTATCTTGATATACTTTTTGAAGCGAAGCTTTTAACATGCCCATGCAGGCTTTACGCATCCTCTACGCAATCTTGCTTATATTGTTATTCATAAACATTTCTTTATTCATTGCTTAATTTTGTAAGGCTTGTGTCTAACTATCACAGTTAGCAAATATTTCGCAGCCGTATAGCATTGCTGGGACGAAATATGTTTTACAAAGTAACATACGTATATGTAGCCGTGTAAAGTACTGTGTTGTCTATAGTACACGAATCATGCCGTAGACCATCCCAACAGTGCTATAATATGTCGAGTGATATTCCTCGATGCTTCGACTTTAATTGTGGACATTTTGATGTCGAAAATGTCGACAATAGTGTAGACAATGTCGAAAATGTGAAAAATGGCAGCATTGGAGTCGAGAATGTAAAAAATTAACTGACCATACTACAGATGTCAAACAATTTATTTGTTAAATATTAAAACTAAGCATTAGCAATGTTAATAGCATTTTCAAGTAAATTAAACTTTTTTCTTTACTCTAGTGTTTTTGCCGCTTAAAAACGTTTATTTTATCGCAATTTAACAATGCAAAAAAGAAAAATGATTGCTATCAAAATATTTAATTATCTACACATGAATGTATTGTCGACACGTCGATAATAGTGATTGTCTACACGACATTATCGACAACGTCGAAAATGGTATTCTATACACCATGTAGTCTAGGTCGCACATCACTGGATATTTCAAGTCAGTGTTGTATGAACCTTTCAATTCCTCAGGAATTTGTAATTGAAATTTTAAATTCTATTACAGAAATTGTAATTGGAAGTTCGTTAGTTAGTTAGTCCAATTACATTTACAGTAACCACCAATTACAATTCCTGTAATGGAATTGGAAATTTCAATTCCTGAAGAATTGAGATGTTCAATTACCAATCCCTGAGGAATTGAAAGGTTCAATTACCAATTACAGTTTCTGGGATGGAATTGATCATTTCTTCCAATTCCATTCCTAAGGAATTGAAACGTACAATTACCAATTAAAATTCCTGTAATTTAACTGATCATTTTTTCCAATCCTTAGTTCCTAGTTCCAAGGAATTGGAATTGGGGTGGAATTAATTCCGAAAGGAATAATTACAACCCAGCTCTGTATGAAAGAGACCAAAACATCTTGCTTTTCTATTTTTCGTTTTTATGAATTCTTATTTTTCATTACAGGAATTGTAATTGGTAATTGAACCTTTCAATTCCTCAGGAATTGATAATTGAAATTTTCAATTCCATTAGAGGAATGGTAATTGGTAGTTACGGTAATCCAAATACAATTGTAATTGAAGTTACTGTAATCCAATTACAATTGCATTTGATATTACTGTAATCCAATTACAAATACAGTAACCTCCAATTACCATTGCTGTAAGGGAATTGGAAATTTCAATTCCTGAGGAATTGAGATGTTCTATTACCAATTCCTGAGGAAATTAAAGGTTCAATTACCAATTACAATTCCTTTAATGGAATTGACCATTTTTTTCCAATTCCATTCCTGAAAAATTAAACCGTTCAATTACCAATTACAATTCTTGTAATGGAATTGACCATTTTTTCACATTCCATTCCTGAGGAATTGAGATGACGAATTACCAATTACAATTCCTGGAATGGAATTATATCCACAATTCAATACCTTCTATAGTTTTGAAAATTATAGATTTTTTTTATTTAAATAGAAATTCCTACAAATATCTCAAACAAATGAGAGCAATCCGTTACACCAAAATAAAAAAAAAAATGTTATAACATTAAAGAAAATGGTCTTTCTATTTAAAAAAATCTTTTGTTTTGCGTCCATCAAGATAACTTTTTAATGTAACAAAATAAGTGTTGTTAAATACAAAATTTTTATAGTTGAGAAATCAACAAGAATGTTATTAATATGAAAAAACAATCTTGTCACCTTAAAAATGTGTTTTGTCATCTTTAAAATGTCGTATCTCTCAAATTTTTCGGTAGTTTTGAGAAATTCGAATATTTAGAAAAATTCTTATAAGAAATTCTTTTAACTTAAAAGCTAGGTCAAGAGTATAAATAGAGCTATTAATATCGTAAAAAATAAAACTAATTAATACCAAAAATGATGAAAAATATTGAATTATGTTATAGTAAACAATTTTTTTTGACAGCTCGTTACAAATAGCGAACATCGATAAGAAATAAAAGAAAAGAGTTCATTCTTTGAAACTTCCAGGGATGGCCTTTCAACATGAATTCAAATAAACAAAATAAATAAAGAAATAAATAAGTTATTACTTGCTAATTGTTTAACATGACTTTTTTTACGGTAAATGTTGAAAATTTATGTTACTAAAAATCAATTTCTTTTAATATTTTGGCATAAATACACTTAAAATTGTATTTCAAGAATAAGAAAAACTTTCAAGTACTTCGTAGCCCTGAACTGTAATGGAGTCTAAACACAATTAATGTACTCTGCAATCATTTTTTTTGCGTAAATTGTTGAATTAATGAACTTGAAGCTAAAAGCTCTGAGAAATACATAAAACAATGCTTTTCAGCAAACAACACGATGTTGCATTCGAGTTTTCGGCACGAACTAAAGCAAAGAGCATAAGAACGTCAGCAACAACTGAATAATCTATGCATTTTTCTCATACAAAAATTTGAATTTTTCTTCTTTTCTTTTGTTATCTTGTGGCTTTATTAAAGAAGTGACAAAATCCAAAGTTAATTATTCGTTTTATTGACAATATAACTGATGTTTTGGCATAAATTTTATCTTTGTACGATGAATATTAAAGGATGTATATACACCCTAAAGTGTCTCGCTCAAAAACGTTAGCATGACCTTGAAAAAATTTGTGAAAATACCCCCATACAAACCGCGCTGTAAGACGTAATCCTACGTTAAAACTTAAATTATCATATTAATAATCAATTTCGGTTTCGGCTAAATATAATAAACTGGCCGTATATTCGGGCTTTGTCAATCATTAGTTGCATATCAATAAATAAAAATTATCTTATTATAAGCTATTTTCATCATTGCTTCAATAAGAAATGTTATAATTTGCACATGCAAGCACAGGCAAGGCACACTTGTTTTTATTTATTTAAAGATATATAACACTTAGGATCATTAAGATAATATAATCTTATAAAGCTGCCCTAACGACAGGTTGTGCAGAATTCATGAGCTTAAACTGATTTTGATTTTGGATAAATTTCTAAATAACTAAAAACTATCAATTAAAAAGTTATATGAAAAGTTAACAAATACATAAATTGGTATTAATAAATTCTGTCATATAAGTAAAATTATTACAATTTAACGGTTTTTTTTACTACAAACTCAAAGCTAATTAGAGAAAGATGAAAAAAAGGAAAAATAAATAAAAGCTGAGATATAAAATATAGTGAGAAAAGAAAAAATCAAAAGAAAAAACAAAACGAGAAAAGAGAGATTATTTATTGCCTTTGATAATAGTGTGAAAGGGTAAAACAAAGTATATGCTGTCTACAAACAAGGGAGAGCGGCGTTTAGACTCCCACGTTTCATCCGGCAGCTATAACTTTGAAGTAGTCAAGGAGTTCGTATACCTTGGCACCGCCATTAATACCAACAACGAAGTCAGCCTGGAGATAAAGCGAAGAACAATAATTGCCAAAGTCAAACGGTCAAACTCCTTTCAAGGGCTGAGATGGCCATTACGTTTTTATTTTTTTTTTAGGTGCTACTACGGGCTCAGAAGCAACTAAGTTCCAGAGCCCTTTCTCGGTCGACAAAACTAACGCTCTACAAGACGCTCGTTCTACCTGTGCTGCTTTATGGCGCTGAGGCATGGGTAGTTTTGCAAAATGACTCAGCTGCTCTGGGGGTGTTTGGAAGAAAAGTACTTCGCAAAACCTTCGGTCATGTTTGAGTCGGCAATGACTATCGCATCCGAATGAACCACGAGCTGTATGAGCTCTACGAAGACATTGACGTAGTTCGTCGTATAACTGTGCAGCGACTACGCTGGCTGGGTCATTTCCATCGTATGGACGACGAAGCTCCAGTGGAAAAGGTGCTCGAGGTGAGGGTCGCTGGTCAACGACGACGAGGGTGACTGAGGGTGACTGAGGGTGACTGAGGAAGCCCTAACCGCACTTGGTGTATCCAATTGGAGAAGGCGCGCAAAGCAGATGTGCCTGGCGAGAGCTGATGAGGTCTGCAGAAACCCGGACACGGGTTGTTACGGCCACCTAAGTAAGTAAGTAAGTAAGTAAGTAATAGTGTGAAATATCCTTCTTGAAAATATTGTAGTTGCTGTTATTAATGATGCGAATAGGAAACGAGTTTCATAGTCTGATAGCATATATAAAAAACTGGCGTTCAGATGTGAAAGAATGGTGTTTAAACTGAACAAGCTGATAACTGTTTGAACAGTTATGATGATTCCTTCTTGTATATGATCTTATGAAGCAAAAGAAGAGCTTTCAGGTCTAGTTGTTGATCAAACCTCTTCTTCAAAAATTGTTTGGCTAAAAAAGATACATGATCTCTTCTTTCCAGTTTATGAATATATCTAGTTATATTGTTAAATAAAGCTTTAAGCTATTGTTTACTCTCGAAGTCACAATTTGCATAAAGTTCGCTACCAAAAAGTAGAGTTGGAATGAGATAGGATCTAATTTTAAGTGGTGTAAAATGTTACGTCGTCCACAAAGAACTCATCATACCGTATACTTTACCAATAGTAGGGTTGATGGTGTAATTTCCACGATAGGGTTCTATCAAATATAATTAATTCGTAAGTTCTTCGCATACTCAATTACTGTACGTACTCAATTACTGTTGACCCCATTATGACTCTTGAAAGATTAGTTAAATCGAGGTGTTTCTTATATATTACCAAACATTTGGACTTGAGAGGATTAATACAGAGGCCATTTTTCATTGCCCATTCATTTACATCGCTCAGATTTTTGTTAGTGTTTGTAACACAGTTTGCAATTTGGTCACAGTGGCAGCTAGCGTATAGTTGGACATCATCGGTATACATGTGTATTTGACAGTGTCGGAGTACAGACGGAAGGTCATTAAAATATAAAATAAATAGAAGTGGACCCAAAATAGACCGCTGAGGTACACCTCTGGTCACCAGAAGAAGGTCAGAAATTTTATTATGATTGCAATCAGAGAGATATATGGTACAGCCTGTTGTCTACTAGTAAGGTATAAGTCAAACATTTTTACTGCAGAAGGAGAAAAATTGTACATATTGAGGAGTTTTGTGCACAGAATTTAATGGTCCACTGAATCAAAAGCCTTAGAGTGATCAAAGAGTATCAAAAAAGTGATTTCACTTTCGTCAAGTGCCTTACGAGTATCTTCTGAGACATCTATAAGTGCTGTAATACCCGATAGTTATGTAATACCTGATAGACCCGATTGACTATCACTGATAATATTATTGCGTGTTAGAAATTTGTTGTTTAGCTAAAAGAGATTCAAATACTTTTGACAAATACGACAGTATCGCAATTGGACGAAAATCCTTCTCACATTTTGGCGTTGGAATGATTTTAGTTACCTTCCAAGACTTTGGAAACGTTGATTGTCATTATTGCTGCATTGAAAATATGTGTTATATATGACAACAGTTTCGGAAGCAGACTTTTCAGAAATAACGGATGGATTCCATCAATCCCACAAGGATTAGATCTGATCCTAAGAATGCTATCTAATGCGTTCTAACATCTAACACATCAACTCGACTCAAGCAAAATACACTGTCAGAAGACAAATTTGCCAGAAAACTAAGAAAGTATTGCATTTCATTCAGAGATTACGTAATGTAGGAGTTCCTAACCCTGGACTCATAAATATATGACCTCTTCATTTCTATGTACTTAATTCAATTTAAATTAATTTAAATTAATTCAAAAAAAAAAAACTTACAATAGCCGACAAAGAATGTTTGAAATAAATTTAAAGTTAATAATTATAAGGTTTACAGTTTTTCTTTCAATATAGTTAACTTCGCATTGGTTACTAAAAACCCAGAAATGAATTTTTTGTTTATTTTGCTTACATAAAATAAAAGCTCATTTTTATTTTGTACTGTAGTGCAACAATTATAAGAAATGTCACGTATTGGCAAATATCTCATATTTTGGCCAGTTCGAAAATGATTCATTTTATTTGATATTTGCGATTCATAAACGATTCGTTTTATTTTAATTAACGTTTTATATATGAATTGTGACTTTCTCCCGATTGCGAATTCGAAAACGAATCGATTGCGAATAAAATGTCAGATTCGTTTCGAATTCGAAACGGATCCGTTTGTCTTATTGGTGTACGGCGTCTTTGCGCATGCGTATACTCATTGGGACTATAGGTTGTGCGAAAACGATCCATGGTTAATAGAATTAGCAACTCGGATGGGCGATTGTGTCGAGCGTTACGTGCTGTAAACTATTCATGATAATATTTTAAGCCAAACAGAGCACAACTAACAATAGGATTGTCAGATCTGACCAATTTATGACAGTTTAATTCCTGTCGAAAGATGGAGCTTTTTAAATAAACACCCAATATTATGGCCAAAGCTGCGTCTAAAGGAGCCGAAATACTTGACATTAATATTAATAAAAAGCCGATATAAGTGAAATATATGCATGCAGTTTTTTATTCTACCTACGCCGGTTGATTCCTTTACCAAATTTGGCAATGCATGCGACTAAAGCAGTTTTATTAAGTCCTCGCTGTATGATAAAAAAGAATACGGTATATTTTATGAATTTAATTCAATCCAATAGCAACAAACAACACAGACGGATACACCGTATACCTATAACTCACCGCAATGAAAAGGATTAGGAATTTTTTTTTCCAAAAGACAATCACACTCGTTGACCATTAATTTAAGCAGTCTTGCAGGCTACTAACAATCCCTACCATTCAGCCATCCATCGACCAAAGATTTAACTGCTCAACCAGCGATTGAACAACAAATGAAGAACTGTCCAGTGCAGTTTTATAAACACTGAAAGAAATTTATCTTCCCAAAAAAGTTCGAGGGAAATTTCAAAATGATTTCAATAAAAAAAGTGAAAATATTTTGACTCAATTGACTAATGTAAGAGTTATTTTGCAAGTGTTGATTGGAAAAAGCAAAAGGCTTGAAGTACAATATTATTTGTTAATCTAGTGCAAGTGTGGAATGTAAATGGATGAAATTCAATATTCCTAGCACCCAAAATGATTAGTTTCCATAGTTAGAACTTTTAAGTAAAATCAGCCAGCTGCTGTTGGGAATCGAGCTTTTTTATGGTGTATAAGCTCGCTTTTATTTGATTTGATGCTGATGCTGTTGGTGCTACGGCTTCATGTTGCTTTCTGCGTCTCTGTCCATAGCAATGGCGGTGGCAGTGCACCCTATGAATTCAGCACATTAAAATAAATGACTGACAGGTATCAAATCAAGAGGATCAATTGTTAGATTTTTAGTTTTTAGTTAATTTTTTTTGTTTTTGTTTTTTTTTAGCCTTTTTGCTGCTTATGCTACCTCCTACTTCTGCTTTATTTTAAGGGTTTCGTTGTTTGTATTGTCTAGGAAACGAACTCAAATCAGTACAATTTAAACAATCATCGCATGTAGTATGTGACCAGCTCAACATGTATGTGTGTGTCTATGTGTAGGCATAAATAAAACAATCGAATATTTGGTTTTTGCTGGCTTGGTGCTCTCAGTAATCGCAGTGTGGTTTTTGTTGGTTTTACTTTTATTGTTGTTGTTGTTGTTTGTGCCACTGCTTATGGCCTTTGTTACTTTTTACCTTTATTTTTGCAGATGTAAAGCAATTCGTGAGATTCGTTTGTGTTGCTGTTGCTATTACTGTTGATGTTGCTGTTGCTGTTGAATTTCCATGAATTCCATATAAAAATGGAAATTCCCTTATTTTTTTCAGACAAAGCAGCACTTGAAGCCCCGATGCGAATGTTTGTCAAGGTACACAGGTTCATATATTGAATATTTTCAAAGATGATCGGTACCAAAGCTTACTGAGCGCACCGCATCCTTGCTTTGAGCTCGTTTCCTTGACGCATTTAATTTAATCCGTTCATTTTATTTGTTGCCTTTTTTCACCGTTTCTGTCATTCTTCTTCTGTGCTGCTGCTTTTACTTCTTGTTTGATTGGTTTTGTTTTATGAGCATGATGATTTTGTCTTCTGCATATATTATGCTGCAATCCAAACATACATACAATGCGTATTTTATGGTCCCACTAACGCATCCTTACGCAGTCCGACAGGATCTGACAGCCAAGCAGTGATCGCTCGGTCCCGTTTGATTATACTCTTAATTGGTGTGCAAAATGCTGCGCATGCGCGCCGGAAACATATGTAGTGTTATTATCTTATTCTCTTTTTTCATGTGCCTCAATTTCGTTGTATTGTTTAAGCAACACAAGAAACATAGACAAAAAAAAAAACACAAACACTAGGTTTCAAAAAGCACTGACACAACTGCATCATGAAATAGTCTTAAAAAAAGAATTGTGCATTGTGCATGTTGACAAATGTAGCAAATGGGTTGCTAGCTACCTGTGTGCTCCGCAGCATTTAACTACTATAATAGGCATTATTTTACACATCTTCATATTTTGACACAGATGCTACGACGAGAACTGATTGATTGCAATCCATAAGGATGTTTTTTTTTTACTTTATTTTATCGCAGGCGAGGATTAGTTATGGCGAGAGATGAAAACAATTAGAAAACCAGGCATGCATCCATCCTATTAGTCTGGGCTACAAATGATTGTGGATGGAAAGGTTGAAAGCATAAAGTTTGTCTTGAAAGCAATAAGTTTTACGACCAGAGAACTATTCAGAAAATTTCGTTGAAATGGGATGGATGAAAAGTAGACCTCTAATGTAGCCGAAATCGGTAAACTGGTATATATCCCCTTAAGAGGTTAGGAGTAAGGTTTTTAACTTTTCTTTTTACCATTTCTTTATATTTTTTTATATGAATGCACAACATCTCAAGAATATTGTGTTCAAATTTGAAGTCGTTCCGAGTAAAACTAACGGAGATATGAATTCTTAAGTAAGTGTACCTCGAACGTCGATAACCCTCAACACGATAAGTGCCCGGGTCGTGAGAATTCTGGTGGCTAACCTTACCTAACCTAACTTCTGGAAAGATGTCTTGGAGGTTTTACTCAAAATGCCAACAAAAGTTTGAACCAACTAATTTGGAGAATTGCACCAAAAAAATAATCGGGCAGCAAGCAAATTGTTGAATTTGCATCCTATGTAGCTGCATACACTTTCAACGAAGGTGCTGGTGCTTTTCTCACCCTTCTGTTTGATATGAACGTCACCGTTGGTCCAAGCGCTCAAGGGCAATTGATGGGTTAAGTTGAGCTGAAGAATCGGAGATTTTTTTAGAATAGCAGTCAGTGATGCTTTAAGGGGTACAATTGTACCTTTTGGGGTACACTTTCAGTACCGTCAGTTCGAAAGTACGCCTTTTTTCAAAAGGTACACTTTTGGATTTGGAAATGTTTCAATTTCTATCAGGCCCGTAGCCAGGATTTACCTTAGAAGGTAGTTTTGATACAAAATCTATAAGTAGATACCAGTAATAACTGAATGAAAGGATATGAAAATTTTGAAAAAAAGAAAATCTAAAAGAAAATTTCTTTTAGACTATATGTAAATATGCCTGTTTTTAAATGACCATAAGAGAGATGAGAAGAGTTGACAACTTTGACGACTCATAATTCATAACTATTTCAAGCTGTCTTATAGAAATCGTTACAATTTCGTTACGCAAATATCGAAACAGTTTCACTTTTTATACGAATTTATATAGAGTTTCGTTATGCGACTGTTTGTAAAACATATTGAAATGCAAGCACATTTAACTTTCCTTTCTTTCCAAAAGTCTGAACGAAATCGTAAGTTTTTGGTTAAGACTCGATACGAAATCGTTACGACATTTCGTTACAAAGTCGTGTCAACCGCTTCATACGATATTCTTTACGATTTCGTTACAAACTCGTATTCCGAAATTGGAAAGATGCGAAATGTTTGTTACGATTTCGTTAAGAATATTTTGAAATCTTTCCGATTTCGAAATTCGATTTCGTTGCGAAATCGTAACTAAAATCGTATGAAGGGGTTGACATGGCTTTGTAACGATTTCGTATCGAATCCTAACGATAAAGTAACGATTTCGTTCAGACAGTTCGAAAGAAAGAAAATTTTACTCTGTTAGCATTTTAATATATCGTACAAACAGTCGCATAACGAAATTTTGCATAAATTCGTATAAAAAGTGAAACTGTTTCGATATTTGCGTAACGAAATTGTAATGATTTCTTTAAGACAGCTCGAAATAGCTACGAATTAGTAGGAATTTCTACGTAGTCGTCAACTATGGTTTGCTGTGTAGATATGGCATAAAAAATGTCAAGCTAATTTTCTTCAATTTCAAAATTATATTCGTTCTAGGTATAATTTCATATATATATTTTACTGAATATCAGGGACTTTTTGAGCATTGAAACTGATTTTTAATATACAAACTCCTTGGAGATGAATTCCAATATAATGATTATGACTCTTATTGGCCAGAAAAATTTTTCAATAATTAAGTAAAGTTTTCAAGAAAATTAACATCGTTATCACAGTTTATCTAAAAAAACAATCACATTTTGAATTTAATAGCCTCATTTGTGTTATTTTTTTATACATTCTGGACCCTGGTTTGAACACCTAAAAGCCCCCTCTTGTCTACGGGCCTGATTTCTATAAAGTTTTGGGTTTTTTTCTTTATGCTTATATATTTAATAATTATGCGTGCTTACGTTTCTATTAAGTTTGATGTGCTGTTAACTAAGAAATGCTAAATGAAAGAAATCGCCCATATCTAGTTACTAATTGGCTGCTCATATAAATCTGTTCGTCTGTAGCTGTCGATTTCTAGCTTTTCGTCACTTTTCATTTTTTAATTTTCCAACAAGTTTTTGTGTTGCTGATTAATTTTAGTACGCATGGAAAAGTGAGTATTATAATGTATGTAAAGAGGGTAAATTTCAATGATCCTGTCTTACTCCAACTAAAAAAGGGACCCAAAAGCTGCCCTTAACGGTGAAATGCCCTCAATTCTGCCATTAACTAGCTTTTCCCAAATGTTGTAACCGAACCGGACTGGGAAACACTTAACAAAGAGTGGAGAATGGAGAATGCACCCAAAAATTGTCACTGAGATTAAGGGTGCTGAGTTGATGGATCTCATAAACAGTCTTGGTGATATAAGGAATTCACTTGATGTAAAAATGTTTCCAAAAGTCCATTATTTTCTGAAGACTATGGCATGGCTTCCGCATGGAAGTGCAGTAGCAAAGCGGGTGTTCTCTATATTTAAGCTCATTAAAACAAATCTTCGAAATAAGCTTGGCGTTAAGACTTACAGCGCACTTCTCTTGTGTAAGGAGTTGTTATTTAATAAAAAGTGCACTGAATGGGAGCCTAGTGAGGATATTTTAAAGAGGAAACCAAAAATAACTGATACTTATTTGATGCCTAAAATAACCGCCTAGCAGAGTACCTGATTAACTTAATTTACCTTTTTAACACGTACATTTCAGTACAAATTAAAATGTGATTTATGTTATTAAGGGTGATCCAATAAGAGCTTCCTACTGTGTTTATTTGAAATGATATTTCGGTTCCTACGACTCAATGTTTAAAAATTATTTCGTTCAAATGTTTACGACTAGTTCTTAAATGGTACATTCTGTGGGTCCAATTTTCGACTACTCTTTCGAGCGTATCGGCCGGTATTCCTTGAATAACACGAGTAATGTTGGTTTCCAAAGCGTTAATAATTTCGAGTTTGTCGACATAAGCAAGTGATTTAACATATCCCCAAAGAAAGTAATCCAATGGCGTCAAATCATCAAATCAAATCAAGCGCTCAGTTAGATGCTCATACCGACCAAAATGATGTTGAAGAACTCCAAAACATTCTCTAACTGATGACTGATTACAATTTGTGGATGACTGATCCACAATTAATAAACGTTGTTCAGAATTAAGTCTATTTCATGATTGAGTCGTATTGAATACTGAACACAAACCTCATATGGACAAGCCATTTGACACATAACAGCTGACAAAACAACCCAGTTAGAAAAGGGACCTCGTATTGGAGCACTCTTTATATTGAAGTATAAGAAAATGACTTCATTTACTTAAATTTTTCTTTACACAGTAAATTTTATGATGAATCAGATGAAACGAGTTCAGTGAAATCAATTTTTACTATTTTCCATATTTTCATCTTGAAGTTCTGTCTCTGTTTTTATTTCAAGAAAAGGATATATGTATATCTATATCATTTTGCTGCTTTCTACTGCACGTTTTGCGCTCTGCTGATATAAGCGGCTCAGACGACAGATAAAATGTCACTATTACTCGATTCTCTTGAGATTTCCTGGTGTTTTCTAATCGAAACCTTCGGAAGTCTTTATATCTGGCTTCGAGTGTGTCTTCAGTAAGAAACTCAATAGGAATACTGAAATGATTTATAACATCACACCCAAGAACCAGTTTTTATGAACAGTCATTGGCATATAATCAGTAATCAGTAATGCTCAATGTAAATTGAATGAGTTTCTTTTACAAGTTTACTAAAACTTTTTTATTTATCTTTTCTCCACTAGCTAATGTGCGTAAAATTAAAATAAAATTTTTCATCAAACTAATGTCTATACCAATTTTATATTTTTTTTTATTGCTTTTGAAACTTTGTAAAAAATTTGTTATTTTTCCATATAAATATGCTCATTTTCGCCAAAACATGCTCTAGGTAAAATGTTAAAAAAATTATTAACTTTCTCTTTTTCCAGCAAAAATCTTTAGGAATCTGTTCAGAAAGAGTATGTTTTATATACATTAGGCTGGGTTGACTTACAAACCTTTGTTGCCTGGGCGATTTTCGGATAGGGCATGAAAAGTTATTAAGAAAAACAAAATAAGGGGGACGATAGGGGTGCACTTTACGCTATCACATCTTCAATTTTCTGAATTCTTTCTTTAGGAATTTTTTTGTATGTAAACGTGCACAGGTAGAGCAAAACTGATGACAAAAATGAAATCCTCGTACCCGATTCAACCTAAAACTGGTCTCACATTTATACAAAAATTTATCGTAGAAAATTCCTAAAGAAAAAAAATTCAACCAATTTAAGGTATATTATTATATTAGGTTATAATATTTTTGATATTGATAATACGAATTTAATCTTATTTTTTGGTTTCAAATTTTGCCAAAGACATTCTTTTTATTCAAATATTATATGGTGTGAATTTGGGCCAAAACAATTTACAAAATATTTATACCCCAACGCGTACTGCGTAAGGGGTATATTAACTTTGTCATTCCGTTTGTAATGCCAAGAAGAAGGCGTGGCAGGTATAGAAAAATATATATATTTTTGATCAGCTTCATCTCCTGAGTCGATTTCCGTGTGTCCGTCTGTCGGTCTGTTGACACGATTACAGCCGCAATTTTAAAGCTATCGCGATGAAATTCAATATACAGGGTGTCCCAGACTTAGAGTACTATAATGTGGGGGCTGATTCCTCGTGATGAGACGAGCAAAAAATTGTATGGGTGGGGTGGTCGCAAATGCCCCCTAGGGGGCTAGGAGGGAAAAACAAAAAATTAGGTGTCGTTACGTTTTAATCCATAGCTAACATATCTCTGCAACGATTAAAAAAACCATACTTTTTTTAAAAAAGAAAATTAAATTTGCTTTAAATTACTTTTGCAAAATTTTTCCATAAAGTCATAAACAAAAAATGTATAAGCACTTGAAGTCAAAAAATTGGTTTTTTTCTTAAAAAATTCAACTTTCAAGGCGATTTTCTCAGAAAAAAACCAAATGTTTTATTATTTTTTATGACGCAGTTTTTTTCCTTGGTCAATTCTCTAAAAATCCATCATACATTGTTTATACCTCAGAGATAATATTTTTCGTATAATATCGATTTTCCGATTCTACCACTTTTTCCTCCCACTGGGGTACTTAATGCAAGCAAGGCGACTTTGTTTTTTTGTTGCTTACAATAACTAGTAAAACAGTTAGATTTAACGGAATTAAGAAAAAAAAGCAATTTCTCATTATTAAGTGCATCACATGCCTGAATCGACACATTCTTTCACCGATCGTAGAGTTATAATGTTTTCCAACTCAGAGTACGCAGACATTATTTTTTGTTACGGTTTTAGAAAATTTTTAGAGAATTGACCAAGGAAAAAAACTGCGTCATAAAAAATAATAACATATTTGGTTTTTTTCTGAGAAAATTGCCTTGAAAGTTGCATTTTTAAAGAAAAAAAGCAATTTTTTGACTTCAGGTGCTTATACATTTTTTGTTTATGACTTTATGGAAAAATTTTGCAAAAATAATTTAAAGCAAATTTAATTTTCTTTTCAAAAAGTTATGTTTTTTTTTAATCGTTGCAGAGATATGTTAGCTATGGATTAAAACGTTACGACACCTATTTTTTTGTTTTTCCCTCCTAGCCCCCTAGGGGGGCATTTGCGACCACCCCACCTATACGATTTTTTGCTCGTCTCATCACGAGGAATCAGCCCCCACATTATAGTACTCTAAGTCTGGGACACCCTGTATAAGTTTATTTTTAAAAAAGGAAGATCAAGTTCGAGAATGGGCCATATCGGATGAAAACCACGCCTACCTCCCATACAAAGTGACTTTATATTAACCGTAAAATGTCTTTAAAATCCACAAAAATTAAAGAAATGCCTTGAAATTTTGCACATTAGCTTTAATATATAATATGAACCATACCTATGATATATGGCAAAATCGGAGCAAAACCACGCCTACCTCCCCTACAGAGGGGCGTCATCAAAATGGGAAAACTTTCGTTAATATATAAAGCTGAATATCATCGTGTATGTCGTGGCTAAAGACTTCGAATATACTTCAATATGGCCGCGGGGGGGTATTTTAGCTTCGGTACCCTGCCGAAGCTTCACCTTTACTGGTTTTGTTTTAAAAATCGACCACAGTGCCACCTAGCGGGATCTAAAATCACAAAAAAAAATTTTGGACGATCACACGTACACATGTTGTGAATATAAGGTGGATAGCTTCAGTGGTTCAGCCGTCATGGTCAAAAATACATACGCACCAACGCACTATGGGCTCGCTGAACACTTTTTCTGGCCAAAATTCTGAAAAGCTCTTTAAGGGGGTTGTCGAGGTCGCTGATTTTGAAATCGATGTCAAGAATTAAAAATTCAAAATGGCGGATCCAATATGGCGGTCAAAATTTAAAAATGTCATTGTATCTCTATGAAACGTTGTGTAAAGGGTTTTTCGGGGTCGCTGACTTTGAATTTAATGCCAAAATTTTAATTAACGACTTCAGTGGGGTATACGGTATTTTGAGTCATTATCGATAAACTACTTTAAGATTTAAAAATTTGGTATTTCAATCGAAATCAGC
Organism: Coremacera marginata; assembly: GCA_914767935.1. NCBI lineage: Eukaryota > Metazoa > Arthropoda > Insecta > Diptera > Sciomyzidae > Coremacera > Coremacera marginata. The sequence goes on from OU612048.1 coordinate 7,249,828, forward strand.
GACTACACCTTTATACAAAGTTTTTAAGACTTGCAAGGCATTTTGATTACGAATGAGACTATATTTGCTAAAATTAAGATGGATTCATCCCTTTTGATAAAAAAAATAATTTTTTTAAAAGTTTTTTTTTCATTTATTTTTTTTTTTTAGTTCATTTTAGATTTAAAATTTAACATATGTTGATTAAAAATTATTATAGAATCCAAAATCCAAATTCCAAAATCAAGTTTTTCGTTTCAAAATCTTCTTCTTCTTCATCGTCGTTATCGGTACTTTCATTTGGATCTTAGTGCTGTTCAAGCATATATGCTTCATTAGGACCCTCACAACTTAATACTTTGATAACTTCTGGTGGAATCGTTGCACGTATCCTTTTGTGTACGCGTGTACTTGAACGCGGAGAAGATATAAGTGGATCTGAAGAATCCATAGCCCTATTAAAAACATCAAACATGTTATCAGTGCGGCTCGTTTTGCGGGCATGATGTAATCTATCAGCTTTATAAAATTTATGTCGGGATTCAGCGTCCTCACCAAAACAGCCAACTGGAAGTATTGTGTTTTGCATTATTTGTTTAGAGCGAATAAGTACTTTGTGAACAGTAGCTGTCATGGGTAGCCAAGGGTATTTATTTCGAATATGTTCAGCCGTTTGGAAGCAATATATTTCAAACTTCTCTAATTTCAAAGGAAACTTACATGACAAACATATTAATATAGTTTTAAGACGAAATATTAATTCTTGATCAACTCCAGTAATTTTTGAAAACACATCATATTTTGTAAATGCACGACGAGAAGTATTGCCGTCTTTCGTAGTGCCGAAACCACCAATTTTCGGAAGATCCCCGTGTAGGCCAAGCTCGGTCCAAAATGCTTTTTAAATTTCTTCTTTTTATATTGAAACTGCTTTTTTATCTGCTTCAGACCTTATCTGCTATTTTTTTATATCACATTTGTAGCCTAAGTGTAAAACAAATTAAAAAAATCTAATCCAACAGTGCAAGGGACTAATACCATACTTTAAGCTACCCTCGATAGGCTCAAATTTTTCAGAGTTATATTTTGTAATATTAAGGAAATCCTTTGGAGTAGCACCACATATAGGACAAGCTTGATACGATTTAGTTCCGGTCAAAGCATTCAAAACTTATCCATCAATTACTGTTAGGAACACTTTGAAAGTTACTTCAACAGTCTTAACTCCTGCGAGTTGTATCTGCAATTTTTCTAGCTCTTCAATTTGTTTTTTTTAAGTCAGCTTCTTCATTTTTAATAACTTCAATTTCTAATTTCTAATTTCGAATTCTAATTTTAACGGCCGACAAAACCTTGTCGATTACGGAGTTTGATTATTCCAAAGGGGCATTCCTGAGAAATGCAAAAGCCTCAAGGAAAGTACAGTTGTTGCCAGAAGAGATGAATCCACATTACGAGATGTGCTTGGCTCAAGAAAAGTTTGTTAAAATTGAGCTTGACCTGAGCTGCTATCGAATCCATAACTTAAAATCAATTCAGTTGATATGCAGTTGCTTTGATCAGAGTTCATAAATGCTACAATAACTTCATGTAGCATCGCAATTATCCTTGTTGCTGTGTGCTTTAAAAGCATTTCTAATGGAACTTTTGCAATTGTTTCAATTACAGTTATACTCTCAGGTCTGCACTTACTTTTCGCAGCACTGACTTTCATGTAAGATGGAAAAATGTCGGAATTTCTTTGCTTGCTTTCAAAACGTATATTACAATACTGCTGCTTTGTAAAATTGTTTTCAAGTAGAAATTCTAACGTCTCTTCTTCTGAAGCGACAATAGGCGTTTTACATCTTGGAAACATATTTTTCGGATTTTAGATAGTCTTGTTGGGTTTTCCATCGTTTCCTTAAGAACGACGGCCAAATCAACTCTTCCTTGTTTACGAGCTGCTTCCCTTCTTTTACCTCGATCTGACTTTTCAGGATATGATAGTCGTGGACGCCCATATCCTGACGAACTTCCTTCTTCTGCACTTGCTTCTACCGTGTTTTCTTCGTCTGCTACATCTTTCGGCATGTTTTTATATTCAAGCACTGTTGTGGTGCTAAGCCAAGCAGCATTTTTCGCTTGAAAAACATCCATCCTTCTATGACACTTTTCCCATTTTACCGTTAATTTTTGACACAGCTTGCGCACTTTTTCTAACAAGAATTTTAAACAATCATCTTGGATATTTTCGCCACCAATTTTTTCGATCAGATAGTTGGTAACAGAGGCATTTTTTTGTTCTTTGATCTTCTCGTTTTGCCAAACTTGAAAAATATCCACATTTTTGAAGAAGAAGTTGTCTGGAAAAAAGCGTTTTTCTTAGAAATCGCAAAAAATCGCAATACAAAACATGATAAAACAGAATTATAACATCCCAAATTATTATTTTTTTTTTATTTTAGGCTGGGCAAACTTGGGCAAAATTTTGCAAGCTGACACAAACATAAGAATTAAAAAAAAAACACAATAATTTTATAGGTTGCATTAAACAACTGATTTTTTGCACTAACCAGAACTTTTTTTTAAACTTTTATATATATAATTTAAAGTACTTACTATTACTCTTATTCTCCATGTTTTACTTTTTTTTGCTTACTTTTTTAAAATCAAGAATAATATTTTAATAACCTTAAAAAAACGCGCACGCATTTACTTTGATAATTTGCTGTTGAACTGTAAATTAGTAATTACAAAAACAAAATGCATTTTTGTTTGTTTTAAAGTATTTTCTATTAGATTACAACAACAACGAAACAATAACAGAGAGTGAAAAAAATAGGTTTTGGCCAGCAATAGCGTGCCCATTGTGCAACGTTAAGATTATACCTTGAATTTTGTAAATTTTTTTCTTTATGAATTTTTTACGATCAATTTTTGTATAAAAACGTAAAAATCTGAGCCTGGTTTTAGGTTGAATTGGGTTCGAGAATTTAATTCCTGACATCAGGTTTGTTTTAGCTGTACGCTTTTATATACAAAAATTGTTTGAAAAAAAAATCCTTAGGAAAAATTCACAAAATTGAAAATGTGATAGGGTAAAGTGCACCTCTACCGTCTCCCTTTTTTTTGTTTTTTTAATAACTTTTCATGCCCAATTCGAAAATTGACCAGGCAACATCAACTTTTTACCTATATACAAATCGACCCAGCCTAATGTACATACTTTAAAAAAAATACTGATTTTTTTTAATAGTATATAAATCTTTTGATGTTATCTGATTTCTTGGAGTTTTATTCTTGTATAGGAAAGTTTTTTTGTTACTTTATTTATCTCTCTTTTTTTTACTACAACTTAAGAAATATATCTTTTTTAAAGTCTTACGTATAAATTGTACTAAAGTTGCAACGATATTAGAAAATATTCAGTACTAAACTGTAAAAACTGAAATTCGTTAAATTTTAAATGCAGCATTTACAGAGCATAACTTCCACAAAAACAAAAGATATCGCAAAATCCTATTGAATTCATATAATTAAAACTATTTTCAAAAAATTTGCATACTTTTATATCCAAATTTACTACTTTTTTCCATCAGCTATTTTTGGCCGCTTCGCTGCACTGTGGGCCAATTCTGTATACTTGGTTTTTTTTAATTTCAACAAAAAATATTTTGCGACTTTATACGTATACGTCGCTTGCTCCTAAATAGAAACAGTAAAAGAGTTTGTTAATTAATAAAATTAACAATTAATTAAGTTAAAGTTTTTTTTTTACTTATTCGCAAACAACGAACACATATGTTATTTTATTCATTGAGAAACGTAGGTCCGGTATACAGCTCATATTTAATAAATTTTGTAAATTTTTTTCTCAAAAACTACAGACAATATAAAAAAGTTTTTATATTTTTTCTTTTTTTTCAAGAAAATGAAGGTGTTTAATGAATGCCATAAATTAATTTGTTCTTGGGATCGCATCTTCTTTGCTCAACTCTAAATCTTCTAATAACTTGCCTTGTGTTATGTTATGTGTGTGTTTTTCTTTAATGTTTGCTTTAGTTTTTCAAATGCAAATTTATAAATATATCGACGTCATAATTAACTACAAATATAACCGAGTCGTGAAAACCAATTCATTTCTAGGCTTAATTTATTCAAATAGCCAACCTTTACAAATCAAAAATTGTTAGATTTATGTGAGGGTTCGTGGGTTTCGAAGTTTTCTTGTTTATTTCTTGTTTTGTTTGTGTAATGCATTCTTTTACAGTAATTCTTATCAGCCATTAGGAAGTTTTTTTATTAATTTTTCTTAGGAATATTGAAAATCGAACACCTACGTAAAATTGTTGGAGTTTCATCCACTGTGTTCTCTCCTCTGCTCTGCTGCTGTCTAATAAACTGTGTTAAATATCGTACAATGTGTGAGTCTGACCTGACATACCTTTGCGTAGTTAATTGGTTAAGGAAACAGAATTTTGGTTTGTTATGTTCTCTATTCTGTTTAATTGCTGTCTGTGAAGCAGAAGATGTTAGTTTTTCCTCTATTGAATTTTTAGGTGCATACATTGTTAGGGGCGCCGCTTGGCGCTGAAACCTTTTAGCATTTCACTGTGATTTAGTGAAAAACAAAAAATTTATATAGTATACAAGTTGATACTAATTTGTATTAACATTTGACAATTTCACAGGTCAGCCAGAGTTCAAGCGTTATCGAAAAGATGTTTTCGAAATTATCACACATTATTTTTTATTTACACAATAAGAGTAAAAAAATGACCTTGCAAAGATTTGATTTAGCAATTACAATTTGCTCTAGCAATTACCTTTCAAAAATTTTATTTACCAAGAATATATAAAGCTAACGCGAATACCCGTCGTCGCACGGGGATGATTTAGCATTACGGGTATTTATAATGTATGGAACGTAATACAACGCACAATGCACAACGATCAGTGGATCCAATCTCTACCTTATATGTATTGCATTATTTCTGGTTATAAAATTTCCAATTTTAGAACTAAAGCTTCCAATCCTTATCCAATTGAAATTATCAAATAAAACCTTTTGTCACTTGTCACTTCTATATCAATTCCCACAATGCTCCCGTTTATGTTATGTTTACGATGCTTAAAATATTTAATATTAAAATACGCATGGCAAGCTAGATGCGTACTAAAAAGTTTTTAATTGCAGTTGTTCTTTATCCTTGGTCAGGAACGTTTAAAAAAAAACAATTTTTTCACCCTAAGCTTTTACACTGTACGGTCATGTTCAAATTATAAGTTTTAAAACTGATATATAGTTTTCCAAAAAACTGTGACGCCCATTTTTCAAAAGCCATCCACTTTTTTAATTGGGGCTTGGTACATCCATCTGTATGCGGAATATAAAAAATATGGTGTAAATATTTGCTGAAATAAAGTATTAAAATTAAATAGGCACGCCCCCTTGTCAAGCCCCAACCCATTTTCCATACTACGAACTGCTCATTAAACCAAAAATATACTGTGCAAAATTTAGTTGAAGACGGACGAGCGATATAGAAGATTACATCAAGAATATAAGTGCAAAATTCAGTTGAATTCGGGAAAACGATGTAGAAGAAGTTCAATTAGAATTTAATTGACACGCCCCATTGCCAAATATCGCCCATTTGGATGAAGTCGGACAAACGGTTTAGAATAAGTTCAATTAAAATGCAAGTAACACGCCTCCCTGCTAATACCGGTCAATTTTTAGGCTTTAATTAGGAAAAACGATGTAGAAGTTCCAATTTTCTAAACTACGTATTGCTTATTATATCAAAGAATTGACACGCGCTTTTGTCTTATCACACGACCATGCGGTGTAGAAGATATAAGATTAAAATTAAAAAGTGTGTAGGACCAGTTGAGGCACGATTCTTTATTTATTAGATGGTTGGAAAAAGTAGGCATGTTAAGATATATATAGTGTTCATATAGTGACCGCCACTTGGTCTTATAGCATCTACCCACTAAGTTTCCCTTTATAGTGACATGTCCTACTCTGGAATTAGTATGATTTCCGAAAAGTAGGCGTATCTTTAGTGTGACCACGCCTACTTTTTATACAGTTGCTGTTTACTGTTGACTCATTATTGCGATATTGTGTATTATGAACTTTGACGATAAATGAGGGTAAAACAAAGTATATGCTGTCTACAAACAAGGGAGCGCGGCGTTTAGACTCCCACGTTTCATCCGGCAGCTATAACTTTGAAGTAGTCAAGGAGTTGGTTTGAATTGAATTGAATTGAAATTTATTTATCTTTTTCAAATATTACATTTATATAACTTAAAAATTTATCTTAGAGAAATTTTAAATTATACATATTCTGAATTAAACATTAAACATTAAAAAAGTAAAATTGAAAAAGATCTGTTATCTATAGTTCGCAAGAAACTAGAGGCGATAACAGTTACATAAGTATAGAATAAATTAAATAAAATAAATTAAATATAAGAATTATTTTTACTATCACAAGATTTTTGTAATGAGAGGGGTCAACAAATTAATAAAACAAAAAAAAAACAAAATATAATTTAAAAAATAAAAAACGAAATAAAGCAAAAAGAAGTGTTGAGAGGCTTTTAAGAATATTGAAACATGAGTAGAAAATTCGAACAAAAATGCAGAAAAAAAAAATAAAAATTTATGTATTAAAATTTATTGGACTTGTAGAAACTCAAAAAATCGGAAGTAAATTAAAATTAAACAAGTTAAAACAAATGATTAAGTTACTGACCAACAATAAACATTGAATTAACATCATTATAACTTTGACTAAACAGCCATGCTTTTACTTTACTGAGAAACAAGGAAATATTTCGTATACGTCTTATATCAATAGGTAGAATATTATATAGTCTAGGAGCTGATATAGTATAGAACTGTAAAAATAAATGAAGCGAATGCTGGGGAACAGATACAAGATTCTGAAAGTTGACTCTTAAATTATAGTAAGACGAGCATCTGCTGAATAGATATCCAGTTCTAAGAAAAAATATTTTTAAAACCTTGAAAACATACAGGTGTTTTAAAGGTAAAATTTTTAGGTTTTTAAACAGAATCAGACTACTATAAAGGCGAGGTCTATTGCAAATCAAGCGTATGGCATGTTTTTGCGAAATTAAAAGTGGACTTATTTTATTAGCGTATGTGCCACCCCAACACACTAAGCCATATTCTAATTTAGATTGAAAAATACCATAATATATTTGTTTTAAGAGATCAAGGCAACAAAAAGATTTTAACAGATAAAGATGTCGAGTTGAAGCTATTAAGTATTTTTTTAGTGCTCTAGTATGTTCAGACCAACTCATCTTATTATCAAGCAGTAGTCCTAGGTATTTGAAAGAATTAACACGCTCAATACGGAAACACTTTGACGAGCAACTGGAAGATGCAAAAAACGTTTGCCTGCTGGATGACGATAGACAAACATCCTTACTTATCGAGAACCTTCCACAATTTGCAGAATGAAAATAAAACTGTCCAGAATCTATTTCTTTACCTATGACATTAAAATACATAATTCTAGTTTTATTACTAAGAACTAATTTATGCACTTTGAACCAATGACTAATCACTTCAAGATTATGATTTATATCTATAGTTAAGTTTAAATGAGAGCTGTTGATGAACGTACAGGCCATATCATCGGCAAAGGCATTAGTACTACTTTTGAAATTCTGCATAAAAAGAGAATTAATAAAAATTAGAAAAAGTATGGGACCAAGAACGGAGCCTTGAGGCACACCTATTGGTACGTGCATAGAAGAACTTAAATAACCTTTGAGCTTTACTTTTTGCTGTCTATTTGATAGATACGAACCAAACCAAGTACATATAGTTCCTCTGAATCCAAAATTAAATAATTTCTTTAATAGAATACCATGGTCAACTGTGTCAAAAGCTTTTGTAATATCCACGAAAAGAGCCGCAGTTAATTTTTTGTCGTTAAGACCAGAGTAAATGTTCGAACAAAAGTTTAAAAGAGCATCTTCTGTGGATCGACCAGATCTGAAACCATATTGACATATACTAAGAAGGTTGTTTTTTTCCAAAAAGTTAACGATTCTGGACTTCATAGCTTTTTCAAAAATCTTTGAAAAAACAGGAAGGAGCGAAATGGGTCTGTAGTTGTTAATATCTGTTGAATCACCCTTCTTATAAAGAGGAATTACCTCAGCAATCTTCATATCCGCCGGGAACAAACCTGTTTCAACACTTAAATTGAACAAATGACTTAAAATATCACATATATTGTACGAAATTTTCTTTATAAAATTACTTGAAAAACTATTATATGAACAAGAATTTGAATTTTTTAGCGACAAAATAATTTTATAAACTTCAAATGAAGAAATTGGCTCATAAAAAAAACTACTAGCTAGACAAGGTTCATTAGATAGGCAAATACACTGGTTTCTTACGGTTGAGTTTTCAGCAACTACTTCAGTTCCAATTGAAACAAAAAATTTGTTAAAACAATTTGCCAATATTTCTGTATCCGAAACAGGTAAATCATCAATAATTAGGGTTTTTATGACATCTTTGTTAGTTTTTTTATTAAGAATACTATTAACCAACTTCCATTCCTTTCGAATATCACCTTTTGCATTTTGAAATTGATTTCTGTAAAAGTTATTTTTGCATAAAATTACTTCTTTAGCAATATCCTTACAAATTGTTTTATAGGAAGCAGATATAGCAGAATCATTTGGAAATTTCTTTTTACGCTTAAATAACTTATTTTTGATTTTAATTTTATCAAGCAAATCATTCGATAGCCAGGGTTTTAATTTCTCAGAAGCACGTGATTTTTTCTTCTTGGTTTTCGTACAATTTTCAATATGAGAAACAAGTTTTTGAAGGAATAGAGTATAAGCCTTACAAGCGTTAGATTCATGAAACACTTCAAACCAATTTTCAAAACGCAGTGAATTGTTTAATAATCTAAAATCTATAATTTTATAGGTTGACGGAGAACCAATTGAGCAATCATTATCCAATTTACAGTTCCCAATGCTTAAGCACGTTGCACAGTGATCAGTGATTTGAAAATCAATAACTGAACTATATACTGACAAGGAACTACAATTCTCAAGCCGGACAAATATATGATCTATACATGTTTCAGACAAAGACGACAAGCGCGTAGGTTGGTTAATACAAGATTCAAGACCGACAGAAGCAAGTTTAAGTAGGTACCTGTCGATAATAGCATTGTTTTCCAATATATTTAAGTTAAGATCACCAATTAAACATAAATTAGAACGATTTTCATTATAAAGAAGGCTATCTAAGTCATTGAAAAATGATTCATATGAATTTGAGCTAGTAATTAATCTATAAAAACACAAGAAAGTGAGATTGAAATTATTTATTAAACATTTCACCTTTAAAACATCACAACTGGGAAGATTAAAACAGGAATGTTCAAAACTAACATTCGAACGAATAAACGCAGCAACACCACCAGACGCATAACCATTATTACAGTTCACTATAAAATTATACCCTGGAATATCAAAAAGCGATATTTCTTCATCGTAAATCCAGATTTCCGTTAAAAAAATAAAAACCGGCTTGTTTACGAAAGATTCTAAATGCAGTAGAAAGTTATCAAAATTCTTACGCATGCTTCGTATGTTTTGATGTAAAATCAATGAATTGTTGGAATAAATAGGGTTGTAACAAAGGTCAGGAGCAATTACATTAACACAGTTAGTTAAAGGGATATTGAACAAATTTATATCATCACTATTTGACATTTAAGAAACTGAATTAAGGTCTTCAACTTTATTAATGATAATGTAATTGTCCCCATCCCTTTTCCTCATAAAAACTTTACCATTCCTGACCCAAACATATTTAAAACCTTTTTCCTTTTTGAGTTTCTGAGCAGCATTAAATAAAAATCGCGTACGACTGTCTAAACAATCATTTATAAAAATGTTGGAGTTTGAATTATTACCAAATATTTTCGTAGTAAGTTTATTTCGATTCTTAAATTTATTTCTCATCACTTCTTTTTTTTTTAACAATGATGAAAATTTAACCACTAGTATATTTGAAATGTTATTATGTTTTATTTTTTTAACGTAGCACTCATCAATATCGCCCACTGTCACATTCTCACCAACACCTTGAGTAAAAATATTAAGAGCGCAGTCGACGGCGTTGCCATTCTCCACATTTGGAACGCCAATTATTTCGACACACTTTTCTATACTTTTTTGTCGAAGGAAATTCACTTCACTTTGGAGATCATGCACCCTTTGCTCTAAGTAATTTTTTTCGTCTTGTAAAGAGCAAATCAAAGAAAACATATGGGCATTGTCAGCCCTAAGAGCAACAATTTCGTTGAATACTTTTTCTAAAGTTATCTCTTGTTTGTTTTCTTTCTGTGGTACATTAAGTTGTAGTTGTTGTTGAGTCGTTGTTGTGAGGTTATGGAGCAGTTCTTGTTGTTGTTGTGGGTGATGCTGATGTTGAGGTTCAAGTTGGAGCCGATGTATTTGCAAATCAGAGAATTGAAGAGGCAATTGCTGATGTTGTTGAATTACTGGTAGCTGTTGTTGTTGTAGTTCTAGTTGCGGTTTAGTATTTTGCTTCAGTTTTTGTTGATTAACCGAGAGCGCCTGAGCATGATTTTTTTGTTTTGGATGGTGCTGTTGTTGTTGTTGAATAACTGAATCTTGCGGCTGTTCTAGTTGGCTTGGTTTTGAGAACGTTGGAGTTTGTTTTTGTAGTGTATGCAAATCAGAATTAGAGGAAGATGCAGAAAGGGAAATATTAGAGCTTGCAACCGGCAAAGGTTGTCTCTTTTGAGTTTGCTGCCGAAGATTTTTATTCTCAGCAGGAGAGTGTAAGGGGGGAGACCTAATCGATGCACGTCTCACAGAAGAGCAACTCTCGCAACGAAAGCCATTATTTGAATTGTTCATAAATTCAATATCAGCCGGTTTCAACTTCGCGCAACTGCAGTGAAAAAATTCATTACAGCCAACGCACTTCACTTTATCATTGCTGCGATCCACTTTTTGACCACATATGCATGGCATTGTCACAGTTTTTTGATCTTAGCAAATTATTAATAGTTTATAATAGTTAGCTAATAGTTTCTTTTTAGTGTGTTATATATCTATGTTTAAAGAAAGCACAGAACGTGTTGACCCCACGACGACACGATTGCAACTGACTGTTTCCCTTGGCACCGCCATTAATACCAAAAACGAAATCAGCCTGGAGATAAAGCGAAGAACAATAATTGCTAATAGGTGCTACTACGGGCTCAGTAAGCAACTAAGTTCCAGAGCCCTCTCCCGATCGACAAAACTAACACTCTACAAGACGCTCGTTCTACCTGTGCTGCTTTATGGCGCTGAGGCATGGGTAGTTTCGCAAACTGACGCAGCCGCTCTGGGGGTGTTTGAGAGAAAAGTTCTTCGCAAAATCTTCGGTCCTGTTCGAGTCGGCGATGACTATCGCATCCGAATGAACCACGAGCTGTATGAGCTCTACGGAGACATTGACGTAGTTCGGCGTATAACTGTGCAGCGACTACGCTGGCTGGGTCATGTCCATCGTATGGACGACGAAGCTCCAGCGAAAAAGGTGCTCGAGGCGAGGGTCGCTGGTCAACGACGACGAGGGAGACCATGCCTCCGATGGATGGACCAGGCTGAGGAAGCCCTAACCGCACTTGGTGTATCCGATTGGAGAAGCCGCGCGCAAAGCAGAGGCGCCTGGCGAGAGCTGATGAGGTCGGTCGAAATCCGGACACGGGTTGTCACGGCTATCTAAGTAAGTAAGTAAGTATTATGAACTCCTGAAAAACCCGGCGAAACCGTTAATACACAAAGTTATAGCCAACAAATGAATAGTTTAAAACACGCATTAATCGAAAGACGACCGGAATGGGCCGGAAGACATGGCGAAGTATTTTGTTGCACGACAAAGTACCTAAAATCGCTTGGATGGGAAATCCTTCTGCAGCTGCCCTACCCCCAGACTTGGAGCCATCTAAGTATCACCTCTTGACATCAATCGGGCACGCGCTCGCAGAGCAGCACTTCAGTGATTTCAATTAAGTTGTAAAATGGCTTGACTTGATGGTGTGCTGCATAAGACAAGCAGTTTGTCTGGCATGCTATTCACAAATTACCTGAAAGATGGATGAAATGTGTAGAAGATGTAGATGGCCAATATTTTGAAGAAAATAAAAAATTTATTTTCCTTAATAATTTCGTAATTTTTTGCCAAAAAACCGGATAAAACGTATGCATACCCCAGTATATGCCTCCACGGATACTGTATAAGGGTTCAAAGGTAATTCACTCTGCAACTCCGTTTGTTATGTTCATAAGCATGCGTGGTAACATATTCATAGAAAATTATATATTGTAGCCAACAAAAGTCTACGCACAGCATACTATTTTTGATTTCTGCAAAACTTATGAACCTTAAAAAAACTCAAGATGCACTCTTATTAGAAATGATTGAGAAATGAAAAAATAAAAAAAGCTTTGATCTTTACCAAGACAACAAGACAATGACAATAAACGAAAAACTTGTCGAGACAAAAGTTTGCATACAGAACATTGCGATTTCTCGATTAGAACAATTGTGGAGAGAGAAAATCTTAGGAGAAAATCTGAGGAGAAAATCTTAGGAGAAAGTCTTAGGAGAGCGCAGTTTTGACAAGGACCAAATGAGCATGGGGTAAAAAATCAACCCTCTGTTTTATAACAGTACTAGTAGTAGCTGAATACCCGGCGTTACTCGGAAATTGATATAAATAATTTTTTAACTCATTTGTCGATTTGAAAAAAACTTTTTACGAACCTTTGAAGGAATATTGTGTTTATCTTTCAAACCGGTAACTTCAGTGGAAAGAGCAAAATTGTAGCTTTAACATCTGAAGATTATGCGAAAAAGTTGAAAAAATTGTGATTAATGGGTGCGTGGCGCTATCTTCCAAAGAATATTTTCAAATTTTATATTTTATTCGATAGAATGGACATTTTGGAAAAAAATTTCATAAAAATCAGACCATGCCAAGCTAAACGCTTTAAGGCTATTACACTTGTGCGTAGTTTTTACCACAAATCAATAAAAATTATATATTTCAGAAGGTTTCGGTCGTATTTTAGGCTTTCATATCGTAATTTAGTTTGTACGGTTACTGAATCGGCAAAGGTTCCAAAAATGGGCGTGGCCAAACTAAAGATATGCCCACATTTTATAAAAAGAGGTGTGCCACTCTTTCTAAACTATATCGTACTCAAATAAAACGTATAGCCAAAATTTAAGGTCAATCGGTTTAGCAGTCAATTTATTGATTTCTGAAAAAGTGGCAATATCTATAGTCTGACCACGCCCATTTTTAATACAGTTGCCTACAATAACCATATGAACTAAATTACAAAATTAAAGTCTAATACGACAAAAATCGTTGGAAGTATAGCATTTTCATTCAATTGTGGGCGGTAAAAAGGGGCGTTGAAACTCATGTTTAGTACATCTACTGCCAGTACACACACACTAAATTACCAAACTAAATTCTTTACGACCAAAGTCGTCAGAAATATATTATTTTTATTGGTTTGTGGGCGGTGAAAGGAGGTGTGGCAAAATTTATAAAACGTATGTAGATTAAAATAGCCTAGAAAAACACAACAAAAAAAATCCTCAAGCAAATCAGACGTTTCGTTCTTGAGTTATGGAATTAATAACACATTTCACGACTTTGTTTTATATATTCAGATTTGACTAGTATCCACCATGAGCGGAAAACTCGCTCAGACCTGTAACAGACTGGAATTCAGGACTGATTTCCTCAACATATATATATATATATAAATATTCTGTTCAGGGATGAGGCTCATTTTTGCCTCAATGGGCATGTCTAATGGTCCCATATCTCCTGTTTTTGACAACAGACTCCTGTTTTTGCATCAGATGGCAAGCAAGCAGTGTAGAGAAAACCAAATAAAGAGATCAATGCATCTAATTTACGCCCGACTGCAAAGCATGGAGGTGGGTCCGTGATAGTGTGGGGCTGCATGCCAACACAAAGAGTTAGTAATTTGGTTTTCATCGAAGGCATTATGATCCAATATGCTACTTATATTAATATGTTAATATGCTATATTAATATGCTCACAGAAAATTTGATTCCAAGCGCTGAAAACATGGGAGCTCGAAGATATTTTAAGCCGTATGCCGACAGCGATCCTTAACATAACTCATTGTATGCAAGAACGTGGATACTCTATAACTATCCAAAAGTCATTTAAACGCCCGCCCAATCACCGGACATAAGTGTCATCGAGAATCTTTGGCATCATTTTGAAAAACAAATACGTACACATCAAAGTACTAACAAAGCTAAACTCAAGAAGGCTCTCGAAGCAGAATGGGACAATATAAGCTTTGAAACATGCAAAAGCTTAAATGATCTTGCTCACAAAAAAAAAGTCGGCCCAATAAAGTACAAAATTATTTCATTTTGTTATTTTTTTAACTATTTTTTGCAATTACCGCCTACTGTAGGATTTTAAGTAACTAGTTGTGGACATGAAATTTTGTTTTCTTATTAGAATTATAAGCACAAAAAACAAATAAAAACAAAACTTATTTTAATTTTTTTTTTTGCCTCTTCAAACTAGCTTTTCTGCAGCAAGTTATCTTTATCGTACGCATACCAAGTACGATTTTAGCTGACACTCACTGTATATTTCTCCAAAAAAACACCCTTTACATCAACCAACCCACACGTTTGATCATTTATGTACATTAAGAATTTAAATATTATTGTGTATTTAACCAATTTGAGATATTGTTAGCCCCAACATATATTAATACTTTTTATGCCTCATGCACATCGAACTGCTTATAATTGCTTATGTTATCAACAACGATAATGCTCTATGTTGTGATGTTATTGTCTTCTTGTTTTTTTTTTCTTTAAGTTTTCCTACGGAATGAAAACAAAACCAATTAAATTACCCTAAATCATCGACGATCGCACACTTAAAATAACGAAAATCAAACATTTACTTTAATAACTTCGTAACACCTTTAAAGCGTTGTTCTTGTAGTCTTCATCGCACTCAACATGTTGGTGATAACCAATGTGATATGAAGATAGTAAAAAAGAAAAAGCAACAACAAAGCAGGAGAGACCTGAACAGACTATGGTACAACCGACCGTACCGTTCAACCGTTCGACCATGTCCCACATTCGTGCTCTTTCCATTAAATTTAGACAGAAAAAAGAAAAAAAAATATATTAATGAATGAGCTGCATTCATGACAATACAAGGAACGGCATGACGGGGCAAGGAAAGTCTTGCTAAGGCTAACCTGGGCTTCCTGAACCATTCGTTAGCCGGAGAAAAAAAAATATATTCATAACAATGACGCAGAAAAATAAACACAATAAAAATATAACGACTTTAAGATAAACACAAGTAGAAATATCAAAATTTATTGGAAAATCTTAAATCGTCTGTGACATAAAAAAGTAGCTTACAAAAATAATTTTAAGTATGTATTCAAAACATACAGAAAAGAGAAAAAGAAAATCATATAAATAATCATAAATTTATGTTTTAATGCGCGGACTACGGAAACAATGCATTGAAATGAGTAAGTAAGCGAATTAAAGATAAAACGCATTGACATCACGAAAATTCTGCTACAAATTGTGTAGGTAGGTACACTTAAAAAATAAGAGATTCTTATGTTCGAAGTATGGTGTCTTCGTATATTGTTTATATTCTTATCCATCTATCTCTTGACCCTCCCGCAATCCCCCAAAATAAGATTTTTTTCTAAGATCGATTTACTCTATTCAGGCGCGTAGCCAAGGAACGGGTTTTAGGTTTTCAAACCCCATCCCCATTGAGTCCAGAAAGTATGAAAAAAAAAGTACAAATGAGACTTCAAAATCAAAACGTAATCTTATTTTAAGAAAAACTGTGTTAAAATGTAAATTTACTAGAACATCATCATTTTCAACACAAATTTAAAAAACTTCGCTTAATCAATGAACATTTTTTTTTTCATATCCAATTTTTATGAGAAAATGTAACAGTTCATTTTTAAAAGATATTGAAATATTTTCTTTTAAATTAATTTAAATCGTCGAAGTTGTTTTCGAGAAAAGTAGTATTTTGGCCTTTTAAGATAATTTTTGTATACTTGTAGACAAGCTAAGGATCAATAGAGGCGTAAGATAGCCAAAAAGAAACGAAATCTAAAGACTATAATTTTGTGTTTCTCCCGTTTATGTGAAATATACCACAAAAGTTGTGAATCAAGCTTCAACCGGTGAACTATGAATTTTTCATAGTTTACTAGATCGAATAACTAGCAAAGCCCGGGGGGGATTAGCATTTAGGGTGTATATAATGTATGGACAAAATAGTGCCCCGCCCCCTGTCTAATTCCGCCCACTTTTCTTATGACCTTAAACTGCTCATTATACCAAGGAATATTTGTGCAACATTTGGTTGAAGTCGGAAAAACTGTGAAGGAGCTGTTGGGGTACATACAGACATGATTATATTCAGATGGGCGGAAAAAGTAGGCATATCAACATTTATATATATAGTGAGCGCCACTTGGTCACATAGCATCTACACACCAAGCATAACTATCAAAACGTGTACAACTCAGGAATTTTAATCATTTCTTCAGAAAGTGGGCGTAGTTCTAGTTCGACCATGCCCATTTTTAGTGCAGTTGCCGAGAGTAACCATATGAACTAAATTACAAAATTTTATTCCAATGCAACCTTATTTGTCTAAAAAATAGCATTTTTATTCGTTTGTGGGCGGTAATTGGGGGCTTGGCAATTTTTTTTTATTTATCATATTATTCGAGATATGAACCTTGATAATAGATGTTGTAAATTTGGTGCTCTTAGATATTACCGTTCCTGAGATCTTAACGGACACCAGCACGCACGAACGATTTTATATATATAGGCTTTAATTTTCATTTTAATCTAGTGACAGATATCTAGAGTACACTGACCATATGGAGAGAACACTGCTCTTGTCTTCTGATGGGCGATGATGACAACAATCCCGCCAATGGAGATGATATTCCGGAAACTCCAAGTTTTTGGATGACAGCGCTAAAGTTCCGCTGCCCGACTATAATGAAGACTTGACAGTCATAACTCAGCTTAAGAACAACAAAGCCGCGGGAGTCGATGGTCTACCCACTGAACTCTTTAAGAAGGAAGGCGAAGCTCTGTTTAAATGCATTCACGAGCTTCTATACAGAATATGGTCGGAAGAATGCATTCCAAGCGATTGGATCCTCAATCTACTCTGCCCAATCCACAATAAAGGCGCTCCCAACATTTGTGCCAACTACCGTGGAATAAGACTTCTATATATCGCATATAAGGTCCTGTCAAACGTATTATGTGAATGTACCACCGACCAGATGTTCACGCTACAACAAAATCTTGGAAAAGACCCTGGAGGAACAAATCGACACCTATAATCTTCTTGTCCATTACAAGCCGCCTTCGACAGTTCAATAAGGAATCACCTATGCTCCGCCATGTCTGAATTTGTTATACCTGCAAAATGTATCCGTCTATGCAGAATGACATTGAGCAACACCAGTGGAGTCAATATAGGGGTACGCGGGTCCGAACCTCCCTCTCTCCCCCCCTTCCCCCAGAGCCATGAAAACCATTACCAAATAGCTCAATCTTATATTTTCTACTAAAATAAAAGTGTTTCTGAACCATACACGTGGTAGAAATTATGAAAGGTGGTGGTAAGAGAATGAATTCGAAGTTTCAGTTTAATATCTCAAAAACTAAGACAGCTTAAAGCAACTTTTTCAAACTATCCTCATAAGGAGGAAGGTCTAATATGTCAGTTCTACTTAAGCCCCTTAGAGCAAACCGAACAAAACGTTTTTGGATTCTTTCTATTTGATCAACATGCATATTGTAACTTGGAGACCAAACTTGACTTGCATACTCCGTTGTTATTCAATTCTTTGACCCAGCGTTTCATAAATCTAAGCATTAAAAAGCTTTCTTACAAATATAATCAATATGAATGTTAAACGACAGCTTAGAATCCATGCATATACCTAGGTCTTTGATGATATCTACACGACTCAAGGCAGTAGCTTTAATCTTATAATCAAATATAAAATTATTCCTTTTACGCAAAAAAGTCATAGTTTGGCATTTAACAGGATTTAGAAACATATTATTTTTAGAACACCAAACTTTAAACAATTTTAGATCAGACTGGAATAGATATGAATTATCTTTAGAATTAATCGTTCTGTATATTTTCATATCATCTGCATAAATAAGCAAATGATAGTGTTCGATGATGTGAGTCATTGATTGCTAAAATAAACAGAAGTGGATCAAGGTGGCTGCCATGAGGAACACCTGATTCAGAAATAAATTCAGAACACAATTCGTCTCGGACGTATTTGATAAGATCGCTCATCAAATACAATTTCACCCAATTCACAAAATATTGTGGAAATCCCGTTTAACTCAGGTTTAAATAATATTAGATTGTGCCTTACTAAAGTCATTATAAACACAATCGATCTGGTCAACCAGAAACAATTAAGTAAGAATGTTGTGAAATCGAGAAGATTAGACACAGTGGGTTTGCCATTCACAAAACCATGCTGACGAGTTGTTATGACTTCGCCACAGTGAATTTTTACACGATCATACACGATCCGCTCAAAAAGGTTTGGAATCGATGAGAGTTTAGCGATAGGCCTATAATAATTAACATCATTCCTGCAACCTTTTTTATAAATAGGACTTTCCATCGGGCCCAGCGCCAAAATCCTCGATCGATCCTATATACTTTAAAATATCCTCAGAACTGAACGATATAGATTCCAAAGAAACTCTGGGTTCGGAATTCATATATTCAAAGTACTCTCTATCAGGATTTAAAGCATCTGAACAGAATGAGTCTTTGAAAAAGTTGGCAAATAGGCCACAAATTATGACGGGATCATCAGTAAATCCATCAAGAGTTCTGAATGAAGAAGGAAATCTATCGGATTTCTTCTTTGTGCTTATGAATTCCCAAAATTTTCTTGGATCAGGCAATATTCTCAGCTTAACATCATTTAAATATTTATGATATAATATAGCTGAGCGATTTTCAAATTCCAGAAGCAAACGTCTCAGAAATTCAGAAATAAGTCTCAAAGTCATTTGGGTCAAGGCTACAGATGTATATCTTCCATGCCCTATTGCTGTTGTTGCGAAGAGTTTTTAAACCCTTTGTGTACCAGGGGTACGCAGAATTTTTCGCAAATTTAAGGCTATACGGTACAGACTGAGAAAACATAGCAAAAAGTTAGATATATAAAAAAGTTAATAGAATCATTAAGACTATTTTCATTTAAGTACTCTAAAATTACATTCAGCTTATTATGAATTAAATGATCCAACTTCAAAAAGTCGGTTTTTTTAAGATTGAATTCATAAACCTTGTCTAATACTTTCCCTGTCAGATTTGTACCAAACACTCAATGGTGGATGGTATTCATCAACAGTAGTCAGAGCACGAAAGGCCCTCTCAACAACGACATTGTTACTGTTTGTAGTTAAGACCAGTACAACAACTCACTTGTTGTAAGTCAGAACATATATTGCCAACAAATATATGTTCTGGGCGAGTCTTCGAATTAGATGCAAAAAAAAAACCGACTACAAAATCACTACAAAGTAATAAATAATTTTAAAATAACTTTTCCTTTTAATTTATTTGTCATATTTGATAATTTATTTAAACATATTATTACATTATAAAACTTATTATTTTATTTTTTTTTTCTAATATGTTTTATTATCATAAATATATTAATGTCCTTATGAATACAAAAGCTTTTAAGGTCGGCACTAATATAATCAGACTTTTAATCAGAAGCGCCAACTTCAAAGCTTGTGTAATCATAAAGAAATTAATATATTTAATATAAAAAACAAATTAGAAAAAAATTAAAATAATAATTTTCCCAATGCAATAATATGTTTAAAAAAATTATCAAATATGACCAAGAATGAAAAGGTTATTTTAAAGTTAGTTTATACTTTGAGTGATTTTGTAGTCGGTTTTTTTTTAAGTTGTTATTTCTTCCTTTTTAGGGAATATGATATGAATTATGATATAATAAATGCAATTGTTCTTAAAAAATTTGTTATATTAAATTCTGAAAGTTTGTTGGTTATTTTAAATATCTGTCTTAAATTTAAATTAGATGTCACGTGTTTTGAAATAATTATACCCATTCTTGTAACGTATTTTACTACCCTAGTGTCAATATTATTCGAGATATAGTGTTTTTCTAATATTGCCACGCCCCTTTGTTAAATAAGCGCCCACTTTCATGACCGTTATTAGTAATAATTGTGCCTACCCTTGTACTTCATTTCAGTGCCCCAGCTTCAATATTAACTGAGATAGTGCTTTCAAGTATTGCTACGCCCTTTTGTCTAATAACACCTACTTTATTTGTATAATTCTGCCTGCCCCTATAATACAATAAATGGCAGTGCCCTACTGTCAATATTATTCGAGATACACAGTTTTTATAATATTTCCATGCCCCGTTCTCGAATACTGCCCATTTTTTTGTTGGGCACCTCCGCGTTTATGATATCTATCTGTTCACTAAAAAACTATGGCAATCAGGCATACGGTTTAGGAGTTATCGATGTACATACATTTAAAAAAGAAAAAATAAAGAACAAAGAAACCGACGAGCTTGAGAACAAGATTATAATAGCGCCGACCTTAAAAGCTTTTGCATTCATAAAGAAATTAACATATATATGATAATAAAACAAATTAGAAAAAATAAATTTTTCAGAAATGGTGTGGGTAACTTATAATAAATAAGACACGTTTTCTGCAAAATTATAAGAAATTAAAAAAAAATAAAAATTTTGACTTACCCGAGTTAATATTGAATCAATGACTCTGAATAACAAAGCTATTTGGATCGATGGGTAGTGTATAGAACTCTTAATCGATGGGTAATGGGTTCGATCCACACGGCGGGCGAAGATATGTTTTTTATATTTGATATTAAATTGTCTTGTAATTAACGCATCCAACAAAGACCACCATGAATTTCTAAGAAAAACGGTGTCGAAAAAGGAAGTGTCGTTTTTATTATTTCACTTCGACAAATCACAGAACGAGGCGTAAAAACTTCGTTTCAAAAAAGATTTATTGCATATTGTTAGACTGCCATAAAAATTTAGCGCATAGGTACTCGTTAAATTTTTTTTTAAGTTTGATACATACACATTGATACATACAAGAAAATACCTTGACCTTTTAAAATATTTGCGTGATATGGACGGTACTTAATATCTTAAAAATTCTACGATGTCCTAAAGGTCCAAAAGGCTGAAAATTAAAAAAAAATATGTTTAACTATTTAAAACTGTATTTTTAAGTATAGCCAATTTTATGAACACCCTGTATAAAGGAGGGTGTCCCTCACTTCTGAACAATTTTTTTTTGTAAGAATGAACGAAGGAATCATCTTACAAAAAATTTGAATTTTTTCCTGATAGTTCATTCAAATTTCACACAATGGAACTGTTTTAATTGCAACGATGTTACCAAAATTTTTACCAAACATCTCAGAAAACAGAGTTTCATAGCTCATCGTTTTTAATGAGCATTCCAGAACAATTCCCAAATCATGAACTTTTCACGTAGACCTTCGGCCCTCCATTAGGAAAAATCCTGCGGAGGCCCATGGTTGTAAATAATGTACTTACAACTTAAAGTTATAGTTTAGTAGTTATTTAAATGTAGAAGGTTTTTTGAGTAGGTAGGTCTTCTTTCATTTTACGTTGTTTGAGCATCTTTTGATGACCTGAAAATTGTAGCATTTGATAGTAATGGTGAAACTAAAACATAATTATTAAGTAGTTCAGATTACATTATTGTTTCTTATATATCGAGAAATAATATCACACAATTGTTGAGTTCATATGCAGGTTTTTGTCACCCAAATTTTGCAAAAACAAAACGAAATCGCACACAAAACACCAGTCTGTCTTCTATATCCAACAGATAAAGCCACATTGAAATCATCCCTAAGGATACGTTCGCAAAGCATTTATAAATATTATAATGATTGATCACTTGCAGTCTCGCAGACAATAAAAAATCAAAAGAAGAGAAAAAAAAATCCCAAAACAAAACCAGAAATATTGAAACTATAATGACACAATGACATGGTACTGTACTTTACTGTACAATACTATACCATAAATTTGCTGTTTCACAGCACACAGTAATAAAGTTTCTACGAAAGTACAAAAAAAAAACAAAATTAAATACAAAGGCAAAGGTATAAAAATAATAATACGAAGAGGCAAGAACAAAAATTCATTACAGTAAGAATCTAAACAATGGATCAAAAACAAGTTGAGTTGGAATAGTAACCATGCAGTAGCCAGGAGCAAGTATAAGCAACATAAATGACAAAAAACAGCAACAACGGCAGAAACCAGCAGCACAGAAAACCAACCGGATTAAGTTGAAGTAAACGAAGGAACGCAAGGAATTATATACAATTGTATACACGTATATGGCGAAATAAGAAAAAAAAATCGCTTTTCTTTAAATATGGTTACCATGAAGAGATCTCGCGTGACCTCAAAATTGTCAAACAAAGACAATAACAAAACCCAGATAATAGCACTATAAAAAATATATAAATGGTTAAAACAGATATAATTAGATTTTTAAGAAATGCTGTACATATACGCACATAGAGAATATATCCAATATAAAGTATATATTGGAAGTATGCATTAAAAGCGCGTATTTTTTGCTAAAATGTAGGCTTAATTGTGAAAAATTGGTACAACGTATTTTATTCAAAGTATTGTCCATAGCTAGTCACTACTTTTCCATTATCTCTCTGGTAATTTACGAATTCTGTTTCGAAAAAGGAAACACGTCGTTTGAGACTATCCAGGAATCGACCCATTTTTGGCATCTTCATAAAAACGAAAGTGCAGCCAGGTCATGGGTCATCGATCGAAATAATTAGTAGTCGGAAGAGGCAATGTCTGGTGAATATGGCGGGTGTGGTTGGACATCCCATTTCAGTGTTTCCAAGTATGTTTTGATTGGCCTTGCAATCAAAATGTCTTTGTTGCAATTGGGGCCAATCTTCTGTGATTGTTTCATTAAGTTTACCGAAAAAAAGCAATAGTTAAATCACCAAAGTCGGCTTGGATAGAGAGAATTGTATGGGAATTATAAACTTATGCTTATTCACCCAAGCAATTTTTGTTTAATACATTGCTTTGAAAGCACATATTTCGATGCCCTGCTAAAAAAAATATATATTTGATTCACCTAAGCCAAGTATATAATATACTAGCAGGCCACAGTGTTTTTTATCAATAAAGATCAATAACGCTTATTTGTTACTCTTTGAATGGTTGTGAAAATTAACAACAAAAATTTAATACGCTGAAGTTGATAGTAAATCGCCTTGCGCTCGAAAATTTTCATCCACTCTCACAGCTTTTTTTACAGTTTCTAATGATAGCAACAACAAAAACCTTTGAATGCCTTTGAACGCCAAGCTATCACCGTGTGACCTCAGCTCTTAAGACAATGCATGCCAAACGTAATAAAAAAGTTTTTTCTTTTGTGCTAGCAGGGCTGACGAAAATAAGAATAGAAAGCAACATGGGGCTTATTGAAACTCTCGCAAGACCAACGCATGAAATGAAAACGATCAAGCAATTCGTGGCATCGCGGATGATATCTTAAAAACTTAACACTTTAATTTAACATATATATTATATAAATGTCATGTTTAAAATATAGCGTGCTGTAGCACAAATATGACATTTTAAAGCTTATTTCATAAAAATCGGCCCAGTACTTTTCGAGTTTACCTGGAAATAAAAATTTGTACTTCAATTTTATATAATAGTATACAAGAACCAATATTGTAGGTAGACCACCGAAAATTTGACACTTTATGAAAATGGTATGGAAATAATTTATCATCGAAGCCATTTGCGTTATTATACACAGATTCGTCATGATTTATGATATGAGATTATTGTATGAATAATTATGCAAGACAAAC
Organism: Coremacera marginata; assembly: GCA_914767935.1. Lineage (NCBI taxonomy): Eukaryota > Metazoa > Arthropoda > Insecta > Diptera > Sciomyzidae > Coremacera > Coremacera marginata. The sequence goes on from OU612048.1 coordinate 7,273,994, forward strand.
CAAGAGAAAATTTTATAGGTTCTTCATAAAAAAACTTAAAAACGGTGCAATAAATTGTGCAATTATGTTAAATAATCCCGTCTAATAACCTGGAGTTTGAGTAGTTTACCAAAAAAATTCCCAAAAATCCAAAAATACAAATTTAAAACTAAAAAAAAAAACAATAGCATGGATGGCTTAAGGCCGGCAATATATTTAAAGACATCGTAGAATCGAATTTTTGTTTTCATTTCAAATGACTTAAAAATATCTCAAAAATATGTACACAAAAGTCTATAAAGATATCTTGAATATTAAGAAAGTTATAAGCTTGAAAAGAGATCCACGCGTGAGTTCAATATAATATAAAAATCTATCTACTACAGCTGATATTTTATTGTATCATTTGTTTTATCTGCTCAAACCGGTATATTTGAGAAGGGGAATATTCCAAAGAATGTCAGCAATAATAATTTTGTGTGTATATGTAGTGATTTAATTAATATGTAGTTTTCAACACTTATGTCTTCGTATTATTTGATTCGTATAACTTTAAAGTCGTTTTTCTCAAAACAACGTTTTTCAAAGCTGCAGGCAACCTATCTCAAAAACTACTTGACCGATCCTTACAACGCTTGGAAGGAAATTTTTTAAATAATATTTTAATGAATGTTTTTAAAATCGCCTTATTCAAAATTGAAAACAATAAATAAGTAAAAAATGCAATTTCTTTTTTTTCCAAGTACGTATAAATTTTTAAAGACCATTTTGAAATTCTGTCTCATTCAGAGAGGATATACTTGCATTACGTTTTAACACTTAAATTTTTTTTCGGGCCCACCTAGGAGCCAGCAGATTGCCCACAGAGCGAAAGTAGGTCTTTTACACCAATTATTGTAGCCAGAGCTATCTTTGTTTTTGAAAAAATATACATTTTTTTTTAACATAAATGTATATTTTATCAAATTTGAAAATTTTATTACTCTAAACAAATTTCTTCTATTGAAAACCATCACCTCAATATCACTATTTTTTACTCTCTTCTCTTCTCTTCTCTTCTCTTCTTCGGCCGTGGCGTAGTGGGTAGAGTGTGTGACTCTTACGCCAGAGAACCCAGTTTCGAATCCTCCATCAAGAAGTTTTTTCAATTGAATTAATTTTTGTGTTCAGTCGTCACCTGTCTGCAGACAATGGCAAGCCTCAGAGAGTAAAAACTGCCATGAAAAGCTTCTTAAGAACATAAGCCGTTCGGAGTCGGCGTAAAACATGTAGGTCCAGTTCTCGATCATTTGTGTGCAAACATTTCACATCACACACAACACAATTGATCATAAGAAGCTCGGTCAAAGTCCTTTCAAAGGCTCAGATGGCCATCACGTTTTTCTTTTTTTTGTTTCAAATGTATTGCCGACCTTAAGCATAGATTTGAGCTATCTTCTGCAAAAAAAAAAAAAAAAAAAAATGAAATAAAAAACCAAAACTGCGAAAAAAAAGTTATGCCTGTTAAAACCAGGGTTCGGAAAAACTCCCAAGTGAAGAGCAAAATTACACTCCTCTTCATCAATTATATTCAATTCACGAACGGTTCACTTAACCGTTTTGCTCATTCGTGAAGAAAAAAAAAACATGAACGCTCTTTCGTTATATGTTCAGAGCAGTGATGTGATTCTGACCTTGTGAAAAATCCCGAATGTGTAAGCAAAAATCCTTTAAATCCCACCAAAAATCCCGCCAAAAAAGTATAAGTAAAAGCATGGTGAAATTAAACAAGGTAAACGTGACGTTTACAAATGTTGCTACACTTGTCAAAAAATCTTGATAGTGAGAGGCGCACTGTAGAGGAGCAAATGGTGACCAGCGTAGCGAACATTTTTTTGAGAAAGCTGAAAAGTTCGCGCACTCCTTATTTAATTTCATCATGAGTTAAAGTGCCTACAATTTTTTTTTCAATAAAAAACCTTACTTATTTTTTAAACTCGTATATGGGCATTTCCACAAAAATGCCAACAAAAAAAAAAGCATGTAATGTGTTTCGAAATTCAATTTTTTTATCTAGTAAAATACTAATATTTAATTCAATATTAAATTTCAATGACTTAACTAATATTAAGACCCTCGTCTACTGAAGATATAGGATATGACACCTAGTAAGCTTCGACCATGGTCGAACTAAGATGTAAGTTACTCTTCTTAAGCTCTTTTCTCTCTTCTTTGATTGTACATTTTCTTAACGGAAATTTTGTCGCGTGAGCTATGCCGCGTGAGTTACGGCAAATATTTTTTGGAAACTCCATGTATTTTTAAATAAGCAAAGTTCATCGGCAAAATGGGTTTACTATGAGTGAGTTACGCCCATATTTACCACTGTTATTCTTAATTTGTTACAAGAACGAAAATTTTAGTATAACATACCATTGCTATTTCTTCTAAGGCATATGTACATAAAAATTTTTTTATATTAATAACACAAACTTCCGAGAAAACGAAGCTTTAAGTCGTACGCATGTCGCGTGAGTTACGATGGAAATGCCCATAAAAGAAAAAAAATTATAAAACATTAAAAATCTTAAGTAACGGTGTCGGCGTTGGAGTGCGGTAATGACAGGACAAAAGTTGACAGCATTGAAAAATTTAAAAACGACGGAGCTTAAGGCCTTTCAAGAGTCCTCTTTTCAAAAACTCGAAACACTATATGCATTGAGATCAATAAATAAAAATGGTAAATCATTTCATTCATCTTCTAACTAGGATTGTTTTTTAATTTAACAGGTATGAAAATCACACTTTAAAGCATAAAATCCCGTCCGCCCTTCAAGGGGTCAAAAATCCCGAAAAGTAGGCGAATCACAAATCACATCACTGGTTCAGAGTGATAAAGATTGCGTTCATAGTTTGCGCTCCTCAAAAAACTGAGTTGAAGAGCACTCTCTGCATTTGATTCATTTAATGATTCTCGTTCGCGTGTTTTGGCAATGACAAATTTAGTTCTTTACAACTTTTGCATTCGCTCAAAAAGGTCCTAAGGGTGGAAAGAAATTTGGCGAAAAACATTCATAGCTCCCCCGGTGTACCCCTAGAGGGGAAAATGTCGGACGAGGCTATATTTTTTTTCACCCCCAACATTTCTTCTCAACATACCCACTCTTATCTGTCACCCTCTTGGGGGTCCTCCTACAAAAACACAAAAACGATAAATGTCGCAAATGCTTTATATCATCCTCAACTGGATGTCTAGAAGGGTCAAATGTATGAGCTGATCCTATTATTTTTCGTCCTTCAACATTTCTTTCCAATACACCTATCCCCTATCTGCCACCCTTCTTTGGGTCCCCATACAAAAAACACAAAAACTGTCGCTTACCCAACTAGAAATGAGTTAAGGAAACCCTTATTTATGTACTGATATGATCCGGATATGATATGAATAGCCCCCTTAAGGAAACCTTATCAATATCTTATCAGATAAATATAAGAATTTCCTAAGGCTATCCTTACTTAAGGAACCCTCATCAAATTCTGTTCCGGTTTTTACCAGATCCAGATCAGGTGATCTGATCAGGATGAATATCAAAAAGTGCGTCAAGTTTGAAATCAATTCCTTATCAAAATAAGGATTTCCTGATCATTTTCTGACTGTATCGTTAGGAAAATTTCCATTCGGGTAGTGTTCATATCTCTCCCGAATTGGCACCTAGAGGGGTCAAATGTTTGAGTTGGTCCTTTTATTTATTTCCCCTCAACATTTCTTTTCAACACACCTACCCTCTATATCCTCCTTCATTGGGTCCCAATACAAAAAGCACCAAAACTGTCGACTAGAGTTCATATCTCTCCCAAATTGACCCCTAGAGGAGTCAAATGTATGAGCTTGTCCTATTATTTACCCCTCTCAACATTTCTCTCACTCACATCCACACCCAATCTGCCACCCATTATATGCGAATAGATCAACTAAAATTTTGCATCAAATGAAGGCGAGCGTTGCAATGAGTTTTCATTTAAAAATTCACGAGCGAGGAAGACAGTCGAAGGGCTCAAACGAGAGCGAACAGCTTATTCGCATACGCTCTGGAGTTTTTGAAAATGATAATTCATAGCAAAATTTAACTCAGAAGAGCAGGAATGAATTTGGATTACTCTCCGCACCCTGGTTAAAACTTAACTTTTTTTTTTAAATCGCTAGGAATCGCCCAAATATCGGTCCGTTTAAGACCACATATTGATAATTCAAAAACCTGCATGGTCAGTCGGCTCAGACAAGGCATTAAACGCTCTGAATCCGACTAAAAATAAGTTTGCTGTTTACTATCAGAATGTGGGAGGCATGTGCACTAAATCAACCACGTTTACTATAGCTGTATCTGATAGCTCGTATGATGTTTTATCGCTTTGACAGAAACCTGATTGCATAAAGGTACATTCGCATCGGATTTCTTTGATAAACGATATGAAGTTTTTCGCCGAGATCGTTGCCCTGTTACTACTGGTGCACACCGTGGTGGTGGCACATTAATAGCTGTTCGATCATCGTATTCTTGCCAAGAGATTTCATTGCTACAAACCATAGGAACTGTATAGCAGATCTGCGTTAAAGCAGATATTCCAGTGTCTTGTGAGCAGAACAAACAAATTAGTTTCTGCATTTTCTGCTCGTATATACCGCCTTATTCAACAAATGATATTTACTCGTTGCATTTTTTCAATATACTTTAGATTGTAGAACGCCTTAAAGATAATGGCAATTAGTTATAAAAAAATTCAAAGTCGAATTTTTCTTAAACTCGACTTTAGTTTTCAATCATTGAAAGGCTTAAAATTTCTAACATTAATTTTTAACATTCAAAAATGTTTTTGAATTTGCTTTTGACAAGGCTAATTATACTGTGATAGCAAATTTTTTAAGTAGTATGAACTGGTGCACAATCTTTGGAAATACTCACATTACAATCAAATATAAAGAATAACCCCAAAGCATTTTGAACTTTTTTGAATAAAAAAAAGAACACCAGGAGTCTTCACCAGGAGGAATGTGGTATTTAGATAAATGTTCGGATAACCTCCAAGAAATTAGTGATATATTTGCCCTATTTTTCCATCGAATTAAGTTTGTGATAATTCATCTTCTTATCGTGGTCACTATGTGCCCGACGAGGCACCAATTACTGACCTTGGCTGCATCACCTACTCGGAAGACGGTGCTTTTGAAGCATTGGTAAATATTGGCATTAAATAGGGATGTGGACCGGATGTGGACATTCCACCTATATTTCTTAAAAACTGTGCGATTGCCATGTGCAAGCCGTTGACCCATATTTTCAATATGCCACTCCTTGAAGGGAAGTTTTTAGACGCCTGGAATATATAGGCGATTACTCCAATTTTCAAATCCGATTCTAGGCCAAATATTGCTAATTACCGACCGATTTCTAAATTGCCACTTATTCCAAAAATGTTTGAAGCGCTTGCAAAAAAATAAAATTTATAACTGCGTGAAAAACAGGGTGTCATAGAATCAGCACGGATTTGTGTCTGGTAAATCTACCTCTACGAATCTAACGCTTTTTACACATTTTCTGTCTAATGAAATAGAAAATGGTTATCAAATAGATGCGATATTCACGGATTTTCCTTTAAAACAGTCCAGCACTCTGATCTGATAAACAAGCTTAGTAAACTAGGATTTCATTACTCATTACTACAATGGTTGGAGAACTACCTTGTTGATCGTCAACAATACGTTCAGATTGGAAACAAGTCCTCTAATTATATTGACAATTACTCAGTTGGTCCCCAAGGCAGCCATCTTGGTCCGCTTTTGTTTGTTCTTTCTATTAACAATCTTCCGAATTATGTTCGTTTTTGATGATGTTAAAATCTTCAGAATTGTGGACACTCACGAGGACTTTCTATTATTTCAACGTGACTTGAATAGTCTTCAATTTTGGTGTGAGTCCAATAAACTGTATCTTAATGTTGCTAAATCTAACGTCATGTCTTTCTCTATGAAGAACCAACTTTTTGAAGAAACTTATGCTATTAATACGGAAGTACTCGCCAGACTCGACAGTCGACTTTAAAACAGATTTAGGGGTGTTACTTGAGAGAAAGCTTAGCTTTGCCAAACATATTGATGCTATTATATCAAAAACAAATGCTATGATGGGATTTCTGTCACGTAATACTAGGGAGTGCTCTTTACTGTAAGGACCATCATCTTCGCTTGTTAGATCGGTCTTGGAATATAGCTGTGGTGTGTGGGACCCTCAATATACGGTACACATCAGAAGAATTGAAAATATTCAAAGGCGTTCCACTATGTTAGCAATTGGTAAGCTTTACTGGGTTCTTATGCCTTCCTATAAAACACGATGTGCTCTTCTTGGACTTACATCTCTGGAGTTCGGGCGAAAGTATTTTCTCGCTTTTTTTACCCGAGATGTAGTGATGAATCACATAGATTGTGCACCACTTCTAGCTTTTTTTAACTTTTATGTACCTGAAAGAAGCTTTAGGCAAAGGCAATTATTTTATATTCCGTACAGAAGGATCAATTATGGTATAGGTGACCCGGTGCACAATATCACCAGGGCATTCAGCACTATTTGTAGCTCAATTGAGATTACTCAAAATAGGGAAGCTTTTAAGAACTGTATTATGTTAAACTAATTTTATATCAGATTTATTTTGATCTTAGAGTAACTGTCAAACAATAATTGTTCATAGTTGATAAATATGGTATATAAATAATTAATAAATAAAAATGGGCAAGTTAACATGTAAAGCTTAGGGGATTTAATGAAGAACTTGGGAGGATGAGAACTGCCAAAGGTAGCTTATAAATTATGATAGATTTTTTGTTAATTTAACATAAGATTTTTCTCGGTGTTGGTGTTGTACACAGCATGATCTTGAAACTATGAATATTCGGCTTTGGCGTCGATATTGAGGCATGGCCGGGGTAACCATATGATTTGTAAAATCGTCTTTCGCCGTCTATCGGATTCAGATCGTTCGGCACCCAATTTCCTTGCTTCTGGAGTTGCTTGATCAACTCCCTTGATCCCTCAACTTGAATTTGCAAGTTCTTGTTAAGTTTGACACGGGTCTTCATCGAGTAATGCCTTCAAATTCTATTCTTCGAACTTTTTCGGCTGACCTGAAACTTCTTTGTCATCGATGTCAAAATCGCCACTTCTGAAACGCGCAAGCCACTTCTTATCGATGGAACATATTCAAGATATGATATGCTTCGAGGAGCAATCGATGTGTTTCGGATGCAATTTGGTTGAAAATAAACCAATAAAATAAAACTTTCTGCAAATGCTGCTTTGTTAGTATGTAATTCGACATTTCCAACAAGATAAAAATCTTGTGTGTATGACCATATATAAGGTTTGACATACCAACTTTACCAAAATACATACCAAAATTACAAATTACAAATTACTCAAATGTATTTTTAAGCGCACCCTAAGATGCAATAGCTGTCACTGTCAAAAAAATGTCAGGTATAATTTATTTAAAGTTGGTTACGAATGCACGGATTTTAATGCATACTCTCAATAATAATTTCAAATTCTAATCAAATAATGTTTATATCTAACTCGACAAATTCAATACTGCACATAATACTCGTAGGAAAAACTGTGGAGGATAGTTAAAAATGTATATTATCTAATCTTGTTATTGTTATTGCTGATTGATTATTTTAAGCCAATATTTAGTAGATGTTTCAAAAAAATTGTGGGTTGTAGAATACTTTTAGTTTTATTTTTTTAATATCACATTAGTAAAAGTCATAATAAAATTAACGACTTCAAAAAAAAATGTTTGATTAAGTAAAAGTTATAATAAAATTAACGACTTAATACACGGATTTTGACTAAAAGTACAGAAAAAAACAAAAACACAAATGCGTTGAAGGACACACGAGAGAAGCGACGCTTTTTCGCAGTTACATAAATTTGATAGTTTAATAGGTTTTTTTTAATAAATTAACTTTTGAATTCAAAAATTTTAAATAATACAAAGTAAACTAAAAAGCACACGTTAATATTCCAGTAAATTTTATTACATTTTACCAATTGATGTTTCATTTTTGCTTGCATCCATCGCAACAAGAAAATTTAAATTTTATATCAAATTATTAAAAAATGTTTCTTCACGCCGTGGGGATCGAACTCGTAACCACGGATTTAGAGTTCAATGCACTATACACCAATCCAAAAAACCTTTGTTACGCCGAGCTTTTGATTCAATATTAAGTAAAACAGAAACTATGTTGCTGCATAGCATCATAATCTATCAATAGATAGAGGTTGTGTATTAGCTATCCTAAAAAAACTAAAAAAAATGTTGCTTCTACTTGCTACAAGATGTCACCAGCATCGGTGTTCCCTCTTCAATTCACAACAAGCAAGTAGAAGCAAAATTTACTTTAGTTTTTGTAGGATAGACAATACATAATCCTCTATCTATTAATAGATTGTAACGATCTATGCGAGCATAGCTTCTGCTTACTTAATATTGAATCAGCAACTTTGTTTAACAAAGCTTTGTAGGTTGATAAATAGTGTATAGAACTCTTTAGCAGAAGGGTACAAGTTCGAACCCCACATCGCACAGTAGTGTAATGAGTGCGGCCGTAATTAAAAAAATTTTTTCAATATAGAGAAAATAGAAGTATACGAGTATACACCGACAGAGAACAATTGAACTAATGCAAATATTTCTTAAAAATTTAAGTTTATGCAGTCACACGAGCAAAAGAAGCATACGTAATATATGCACATTTTCAACAATTTTCCTAATTAATTGTTATTGGGAGTATATCTAAATTATATAGAAAAAAACATGGTATTCTGTTCGTTTGACTAATAAAATTATTAAAATTTCATCAACTTTGAAAGCGATTTAAAAAACAATACAAAATAGTACCTCTAAGATTTTTTAACATATTATTTTTATAAGTAAAGACAATGGTACTAAAAAACTTACCTCAAAATAACTGCAAATCTTTTAAAAAATTGTAACTACAACGTTAACACTTTTTCTTGAAGTTCATTGTGCTAAAGGAAAACATGCATTATTTAAATAATTTTTGATATTAATTTTCTTAGGGAAATATACATAAATTACTAACGTAAGAAAAATATGGAAATAATAGAATCCGTTTTAGTTTTTTTTTCGTATATATTTTATGTATTGTGGTGCCGGTAGTACCAGTATCGGTATAACCCTTTTTTCACCGAAAAGTGAAAAATATCTCCAATTATGAAAGAAATTTAAGGGGTTACATAACATTGGCAGTTTTTTGAAATCTTTTTTTTAATAATTTTGTATTTTAATAAATATTCTAAAACAAAAACTTTCATGGAAAAATTTCTACGGGTTCAAAAGTTACAGCTGGATTAGTGAGAGCGCATTTTTCATTTTTTAGCTACCTACGTACAGCAGCTATTGAAAATACCTATTGAAAAAAATCATATTTTTGGAGCTCTATAAAACCATGTTGGAGTGAAAAATATATTTTTTTGAAAAAAATTTTGGAAAAATTTTTGTTTTTGACTGAGTTTTGAATTTATAAAAAAGGTATGTTTTCTCTGCCGCGAATGTCATGTCCCGCCTTAAAATATATTCTAAGAAAAATTATATGCAAATAAGAAAATTGCATTTTTGTAGCAGTATCTTTTGAGTACATTTTTTGAGGTTTTGCCAAAGGAATAGCTGCCATAACTTAAAAAATGTTTGACTTTAATTAAAAAATAAGCAAATAAGTTCAAATTAATATATAAAATAATAGTTTATAAGTTATTTAAAAAAACTAGTGTCTGATGGGATTCCAACCCGGGTCTCCGCGTTACCCTGGCACTTTTAACACTAGTCCAGAACTACCTTAATAAAGTTGAATATTTTATTTGGCTGGGAGAAACAGCAAACACAAAGACTTACGTACATACATACTGAATTAAATTATTGTTATTATTTTCGTCACTATTATTTCGTTTTGTTTTCGTCTGTCTCTTAAGCACTACTTCTAAGTACTTCTAACTTAGAAGTCATAGAAAAATGCGTTTATAAAAAATGCATTTTTGCGCACAACCTTTTTGGTTGCAAAATTTTGTATAACTGCTCTCCTCTAACTAAGACTAAATTAATGAGTTTTTGTCTTCGATAACGTCCAACACTTTTTATATTTGCTTTGATTTTATGATATGAGGAATTATTAATGAAGAGTTACATTAATCTAGCTCAAGGTCTATGATACTTTCTGAAGAAAGCAACCAACAACAATCCAACAAGAGTAGTAATCACATACTGCAGACTAAACATACTGGTTCTTTGACCGCTAGACCAACTCATCAGTAGTCTTGCGTGATCGCTGTGATCCATTAAGCTGTTTATACTCTATTTGTTCCGTCAATGTTACGAGTAAATTACTTCGAAATACATGCACATAGTACAAATAATATGAAGCGGCTTAAAGTTCTTCCAATTTTTGATGCATATTTTTTTGGTGTAAAGTTAGCTCTTTTTTCGAAGATAGATCAAAGTTTTTTACTACTCAAGGGTATGTTGAGGTAATTGTTGTTCTTCTAATTTCACAGTCAGTCTTAGTTTCAGCAGTTTGCTGAAATATAACTATAACGACATGAAAATTTGAATTAAACAATAAATTAATTTAAAATAAAAACAGACAATAAATTAAAAAAAAAGTTTGCGTGTCTGTTGTACACTCAGTACAAAACTTTTATAACAAAATATAGGTGGCACTCAACATTATGTTTCATCGTGTTCATATCGAAACTGAATAGAAGGACTTTTGTTCCATGTAGAGAAGTGCACCAGGTTAGAGCTAGTATTTCTTATGAAAGTTGCTTTTGTTCGAGCTTCAAGTAATTAAGTCTTAAGGGTAACATGTTATGGAAAAAAAATATGAATCAGTAATCATTACCATATAACAAACAACAGTTTGCAGTTGTTGATTATGTCTACAACAAAACAAGTAATTTTGCAACCCGAGCGGATTTGCAAACTCTAAAATAACTAAAGAAAAAAGGGGTGAAAAAAGGGCACGTTTTATTTTTATATAACATGAGTTTGAAGTTATTTCTTCTTACATACAATATGCAAAAAAAGTACGAGGTCTCATAAAAGAATCAAGTTTATATATGATATAAGTCCTGATAAAAACAAAAGAGGGTTAAATTTAAAAATTTTAATTTCAGCTGGTTTTTTCACATACAAATATATTTTGTGTATTTATTAAATTCAATTGAACTATTTGATGTTGTCAAACTAAAATATAATCTGGTGTTTTTTGAGTAAGCCATTATTGTAAAGGGGATAGTTAAAATTTTTCAAAATTAAAATTTCGACAATAATACAAATTTAAAATGAAATGTGTTTTGATTCAATATTTAACTGAACTACAGATAAAACACTATTATATCTTGTGTAAAGAAATTTGTCTTGTGTTCTTTTATCGAATTCTCAAAGCGGGGTGCACATAGGAGTCATAAGTGACACTCAAAATCAAAATTCAAAATTCAATATGGCCGCTGACTGTCACTCAACCACAAACAATTTTATGGTACACTGTTGACTGACGAAAAAGAGTGGCCACATGCGCGAACCTGCGTAAAAAGCGCGAAATTGAGTGAGCGCGAAGTGTCACTCATGATCGCTAACGGGTACACCCGATAATTTTTACAACTCTTGTGATAAAGACCACTATGCTTCTGCTGTATTTTCGGAATAACCGTTTGAAGGAATTTATTTTTGTATGAGCAAAAGTATCCTTCCTATCTGTTGTTCTAATAATTAAAAAATTATAA